>CM056602.1:25307391-25529891 GCA_029721355.1 Tegillarca granosa | reverse complement strand
ATTATCATGGAAAGTTGTGATACAATATGGTGGCTTATTTCTGACATCGACATAATTTTGGTCGACATAAAATTATCTCAACATATCGACTTAATATCTTGACTTGTCAAGATAATATCATGGAAAGTTGTGATAATATCATGGAAAGTTGTGATATTAAAATAAAAAGTTGAGATAAGTAACACGACTTGCCGCATTAAAAATAATTCAAGATATCGGGATAATTATCGCGACTGGTCAACATAAGTATCGCGACATGTCGTGTTATTTACCTCAACTTATATTTTGGTATCACAACTTTTCGTGATATTATCTTGACTTGTCAAGATATTAAGTCGACAAGTTGAGAAAATTTTATGTCGACTAAAATTATGTCGATGTCAGAAATAAGCCACCATAGATATTGTCTTGACTTGTCAAGATATTAAGTCGACAAGTTGAGAAAATTTTATGTCGACTAAAATTATGTCGATGTCAGAAATAAGCCACCATAATACAAAAATAAAAAGTTGAGATTTTTAACACAACAGTCGCGATACATATGTTGACCAATTGTGATAATTATCTCGATATCTCGACTTAATTCTATCGCGGCAAGTCGTGTTACTTATCTCAAATTTTTATTTTGGTATCACAACTTTCCATGATAATATCGTGACTTGTCAAGATATTAAGTCGACATGTCGAGATATTAAGTCGACATGTTGAGATAATTTTATGTCGACAAAAATTATGTCGATGTCAGAAATAAGCCACAATAGTATGGTGGTTTAACACAACAGTCGCGATACATATGTTGACCAATTGTGATAATTATCTCGATATCTCGACTTAATTCTATCGCGGCAAGTCGTGTTACTTATCTCAAATTTTTATTTTGGTATCACAACTTTCCATGATAATATCGTGACTTGTCAAGATATTAAGTCGACATGTCGAGATATTAAGTCGACATGTTGAGATAATTTTATGTCGACAAAAATTATGTCGATGTCAGAAATAAGCCACAATAGGTATCACACTTTTTATGATAATATCTTGACTTGTCAAGATATTAAGCCGACATGTCTAGATAATTTTATGTCGACTAAAATTATGTCGATGTCAGAAATAAGCCACCATATTTTTTAACTTATGGAACACAAGTATCGCGGCATGTTGTGTGTGTTATATATTTCAACTTTTTATTATGGTATCGCAACTTTTCATGATATTATCTCGACTTGTCAAGATAAAAAGTCGACATTTTGAGATATGTCGATGTCAGAAATAAGCCACCATACTTTTTTTAAAACCCGGCAAATCATTTACGTTTATGAGTTGTGGTTCATTTCATGTCAAAATTGCGATGGTCCAATCGAAATGGTTTTGCTGTCAATGTTATAATGGCATGTGCTGCTTTTTGAATGTATAGGAAATATTCATTCATTCGTTCATTCATTCATTCGTTTGTTTATTTTATTTCATTCATTCATTCATTCATTTATTCGTGTGTTTGTTCGTTCATTCATTCATTCATTCATTCATTCATTTTATTATTTACTTGATTGTTTGTTTGTTTGTTCAAGAAACATATCCAGTCCTGCTAATTTCGGCAAGCCTCGTTCTGGACCGGATATATATTGGAACCGTCTAGTTGAGATTTCTCTATCTGGCACCACAAGTAGTGATAGATTCTTTCAATAGTAAAATTACGTGTAAGCATACTTCGATTTAAAAAGGGTTGAAACGCATAAGCTTTAAATAATATCTAGTTTAACAAAGACTTCATTCATATTGCGAAAAGACATTATCAATACTTCTTGAAAATTTTGAAATACAAAAAAAAAACTTGAACTTAGTCTTGAGATCCTAAATACACCCCCTCCCCCCGACAAACGAGCTTTTATCTACACACCTAAATGTGGTAGGCAACGCATCGTCTAATGCGTAAAGAGTGAACGAATCTATCTGTAGATAAGTTAAGGAACGGACATGATTTTACATTGACAAACGGATAGAAGGACAGCTAACTGGATAGACAGACAAGGCGATTCATACAAGCCGCGATTAAGTTTGCGTGGGATATACAATCTACTTATCATAATACGTCAATCAATAATTCATTTCCACCAAGATTTGTGTAGCCCGATAGGTTTTTAGCGGTTTTTCTAATTGTCATAGCAACGATTTCATTTATAATGTTTTAATTCTCTAATAACGTCTGGTAATCTTGATACATGTAAAAATATCAGGATGACAGGAATATCTCGTGCCGAGTCAGTCATCCAAAACCTTACTAGTGTTTATCAATATCTTCACGCCGTATCAAATCACAGTCATGATCTCGTTGTCAATAATTGGAGATAGGTCTGTCTCATGTATCATATATTATTTTCTACATCTCAATATCGGTAAATTAAAATCAGAGAATGGTTTTGTACACAAAGGACATTCATACAAGTTTCAATTCCTTTCAAGTTATGATAAAATCACGCCAGAGAACATTGAAAACCGTTGATTTAAACAATATTTTAAAAGTAATTATAAAAAAACCAAAAATGTAGGATGTGATAGGATTTCAAAACTAGAGAAAATCTCTAATGTAAACTAGTCTCACATATATAAAAACTTGAACAACCTAATGTGGGCGATAATAATAATAATAATTATAATTATATAATAATGAATAATAATAATAATAAATAATAATGAATAATAATAATAACAATAATAAAAAAAATAATAATAATAAATTTAAACATTTGACATTGAAAGACATAGATGAATTTATATAACGTTAGTAACATAATAAACATAATGTTTGCTTGATTTATTTCATGGTGTTTTCGTCCCAGTCAAGAATATTTCACTTATATCGAGAAATATCACCAGATATAGGTGAAGTAGGGGGGGGGGGAGTTTACCTTTACAGTGCGCTTAGGGGCAATTTGTGGAAAGGTTTCTGTAATGAGCCACGTCTTCCGTGATAGGAAACATCGTTTTTTTAAGGTCTCATCCGAAGGAATCCTTGACTTTCATTTCTAAATGCCGAGTGCTTGGCGAAAGAACAGTCACTACCAATTTTCAAGTCTTAAATTGGTCAGACAAAGTCGGGGTTCGAACCCTCGACCTCCTACATACGAAGCAAGCACTCTAACAACTGTGCTACCGTTCAATAAACATTATGTGTATGTACATGCAATTAATAAAATAGATATTTAACAAAAATAATAATAAAACCGCGGGTTTTACTCAATTAAAAAAAAACATTATTATTATTATTATTTGTTGTTGTTGTTGTTGTTGTTGTTGTTGTTGTCAATATCTCTATATACTTTATTTGTGTTGCAGTTAGATGGGTTAACGTGACTGTGGTTATATCTTTTCTATATATTTTTTCAATGTTTTTTTTAATAAAAATAAAAATATATATATTACCACATGCCATGTGTTAAATGGTATTCTAGTGGTTTAATATACATGTAGGTGCAAATGTTCAAAATGTTAGCTAAGTTGAAATGAATCAAAATTTTCAATGTTGGCTAAGTGGGAGTGAACTAAAATTTCCAAATGTTAGCTAAATGGGAATGAATCAAAGTTTCAAAATATTGGTCAAGTGGCAATAAACCATAACAATATACTCCTTCACGTTTTGGAAAACAAAGAATAGAAATACATGTAAGTTGTTTTATTATTATCATCATTATTTTTTAAGAAAAAAACCAATGCAAACGAATCCATGTATTCTTATATTCTTATATTTATAATGTAGAACAGAGAATTCTTTAAGAAATTTTTTTTCTGTTCCGACTCAGCCTCAGTACATTCAAAAGTAGCATGTGTCAGTATGAATAGTGACCGGTTTATCTATTATTTATTATTAAACACTTAATCATGATTAGCATCAAATTAAATTTGAAATACGGAGTTAAAATATTAAGTATCGTTGTGGCATTTTAATCAAGCATTTAATCCGATTTTCATTCCTTCACGAGGAAATTACCTGAACGGACGCTGTTCACACTGTGAAACATCACGATGTGTCAGAAAACAGTTTGCGTCATATAGCACGTAGCTGGGTGTGGCTAATAAGCAAGGAAAAACCCTTAAGCTTTCAACCAGTGAAATGTGTCAAATTCAATACTATTTAAAATAAATAATTGGTGTAGGTTTCCGAAAGTAAACATGTGGCTGTAACGACTGGTAAATGAAAAATGAAATAAATAAAATGGAATTTAAATATATAAATAAAGCGTCTATTGGACTTGAAGTGTTGTTCACATAAATTCTGTTCAGAGCGAATGACGATGCATATGAATTTTATTTAATATGAAAATGGGTAGAATTATATAAATACAGACATGAGGACCAGAACAATAATTTTCAATCATTTAAAAGGTTTGGAGTTATTGTCGCTAGAGCTCAAACAAGAATTAAATAAATATTAAGTCCTTATTCAAAACTTAATTCGCTAAATCGGAATGGAGTAATGGTGTTTAATGCGCTAGTCAAAATTTTTCCACTTATATTGAGGCGGTTAGTTCTGCCATGGTGAAGGAAACCGGAGACTACCTATATTACTACTATGTACTCACTGAAAAGCATCGAGCTTGGGCAAGCGAACAGAAAAACTTTCAGACAACCATTGTAAGCTTACTCCCTTTCTTGTCATGTCGTAAATTAAATTTGGTCATTACAACCAGCGTTTGCTTAATTCCTCTTGTCAGGTCGAAAATTTCATTTGGTCTTGACAACCAGCGTTTGCTTATTTCCTCTTGTCGCGTTGTACATTTCATTTGGTCATTACAACCAGCGTTTGCTTATTTCCTCTTGTCGTGTTGTACATTTTATTTGGTCATGACAACCAGCGTTTGCTTATTTCCTCTTGTCGTGTTGTAAATTTCATTTGGTCATTACAACCAGCGTTTGCTTATTTCCTCTTGTCGTGTTGTACATTTTATTTGGTCATGACAACCAGCGTTTGCTTATTTCCTCTTGTCGTGTTGTACTTTTCATTTGGTCATGACAACCAGCGTTTGCTTATTTCTTCTTGTCAGGTCGTAAATTTCATTTGGTCACGACAACCAGCGTTTGCTTACTTCCTCTTGTGGGGTTGTACATTTCATTTGGTCTTGACAACCAGCGTTTGCTTACTTCTTCTTGCCAGGTCGTAAATTTCATTTGGTCTTGACAACCAGTGTAAGCTTACTTCTTCTTGTCAGGTCGTAAATTTCATTTGGTCTTGGAAACCAGTGTTAGCGTACTACCTCCTTTCCGGTTGTATTTTTCATTAGGTCTTGACAACCAGTGTTAGCGTACTACCTCCTTTCCGGTTGTATATTTCATTAGGTCTTGACAGGACTGGTTCTTTGCAACGAGTGTTGACGAACCTCCTGTCTGCAGTTAACAAATTATTTCAGAAACACTTCAAGGCATTTATGATTTTATTTGTTTTTTTTATGACCTGCTTAATAGCCTAAACTTCAAGACGAGCGAGTATATCGCAAAGGGTCTGATAAAAAACAAAACAAAACAAACAAAAAAATTCTTTTATTTCTATAGGCGCATTTAGCTCGAAATTTTCAGATATAAAACTAATATCTTTTATTTTTCCTTATAAAATTTATTTAAAAAAAAATTTAGGTAATGTCATATTATAAATGTTTTAATTATCTGAATGAAAGATTCAAATACATGTTATTATAATATGATAGCAAGACAAACGAATGAAGAATGTGTGGAGTAAAGGTGTGGGTGGAGTTAAAGTGTTTTTATGTCCAAGGAAGGTGTATCTAGGCGGGAATTTGAAATTTTGAGACAGTTGGAGTCTCCAGAACAAACCACCTACCTTTTGACAAGAAAACTGTTACACTCTCTCACACTACGATCTGGTCGAGCTAAATTTAAACTAAGCCAAGGGTGCTGTGATCCGTAAAACGAGCTTTAGACCATGATGCCGCCGAGTCTTTTATTCAAGAACCCGAACTCTGACGTGTTTAAATCTTTCATATATGGAATTGTCGCTAAGACATTATAATATTAATCCAATAGAAGAAACTAATTTTGTCTGGCAACCAAATTTTAGCAACCAACTCAACCAAGAACAATAAAAAGTACAAGATAAAACAGCCAAGAAATGACAAGACAAAAGACACATAGATAATTGAATCACAACATTTCTGTATACAAATATTTAATAATTAATAACATGGGAGGTTTATGAAGGAAAGTATTGTCTTCGAACTTATTTTTCACATTCACGATTGTCTGATTGATTTAACAGAAATGTGATAACCTAATAATCTGCTCTTATAAAATCCACATGTTTTAAGGATTAAGTGTAAAACCAGCTTTAATTAATGACCATTTTGATTGGCCATTTACGTAATTCTTCACTATTTAAACACGCGACACAATCGTCCACAAATATTGCCGATTGCTGCTAATTGCAAAACAAGATAGCATACAACATGACAGCTTTTCTGCTCGGATTTAGTCTTTTCCTAATCAGTTTTAGCCATGCATTTACAAATCACCTAAATAATGATCACAGCTCTGTTGACAACACTGAAGACGAAACAAAGGAACTAGAGGGGAACCAAATGTTCAAATTCGAGGATTTCGAGAATACCGAATCCAGTATGGCGGTTTCTATAAACGAAAGAAGTCCCATACCAAAAACACTAAAGTTGATAAAATCGAACTTTGATAGGATTCATTATGACAGATTGTTGCGTCAGGAAACCAATCAATCTGTTTCAGGAAAATTAGTTCGAAATCCTAGAGATTTATCCAGCAACATGACAAAAAACCGTAAAACTCGAGAAGAGAAGTATCCATGCTATAAATACGGGCGTTGTTCATATAACAATTTAACGTATCCACCGAATTGCTACTGTGATGATGTTTGTACAATTTACAACGACTGCTGTCATAATGTAGGTGCCAGTTCCAATTTTACGTCACTTTTACCTTTTGAAAAAACACTTGATCTTTACAACTTTTCATCATGCGTGTTTGTTTATAGTGCTTTGGAAAATATAATCGGCGAGAATCGTGGGTTTTACATGGTAAACCGTTGTCCACCTTTTAGTAATCAAAGTGTTAAAAATAAATGCGTATACAAAAATTCATCGAAATCACTTGCCCCAGTAACGGATGCTGACGGTATTACGTACAAAAACGTATACTGCGCCATCTGTCACGATGTTACCTCCGTCACCTTCTGGGAGTTAGGTTTCAATTTAGATCATTGTGAAACCTTTATAGATTTTTTATCACTTGGGGAAACTACTAAAAATGTGAAACAGAAAATAAAGATACTGAAGATAAAATGTTTCATGATGTATATCCCTCCCGTTCAATTTACTCAAGATGTTTCCGTATTCCCAAGAGTATGTTTAAAATATAAAAGAAATGGTATGATAAATCGCCATCCAAACGATGTAGGCAGTACACAAATCCGATTTTAATGCCAAATGAATATCTTGTAAGAAATTATAATTGTCTGAAAAAGAAACATAAAAACGAGACATTTAGCTGTGTCGACCCGAAACCAAGACCACCAATGGATTTTTATCGGTATTTAAATGAGAACAACAGTATTTCGACAACTGTTATATTTAAATTCCAATCTCCTGAAAGAAACCAATGTACTGGTCCGTCGGTAACATTCATAAAAATGGTAAGTTATTTTTCAAAATTTATAATACTTTCCCTCTCACTTTTCTAAAACTTACCAACTTCGTATTTGTTAACAATAAAAAATTAAATAAATAAATAATGGTCAAAAAAAAGTTTTTTTTCCAAATATAAGATGTAATTTATTTTCGTTTACAATATTACATAACTTGCAACAATAGGTAAAGTCTGGTCACTTTCCATTGAAAACACTTAATTTCTGTAGTAAATTGATAACTATATGTGTGTGTGTGTGTGTGTGTGTGTGTGTGTGTGTGTGTGTAACAGTTGATAAGTTCCCGTAAGGCTTCCGTAAGGCTTTCGTTCGAATCTCGGCAACGCGTACAAAGGTCATCGGGATAGGGCGGAAATTAGGTTCCATTGGGCGTTGGTCCCAATCACGACGTCAGTAATTTGTTTCATTTGCATTCACTTCTATTTCTTCTCATACATTTACATGTAGTTACAGATACAAACGTTTCCTGTGTGGGAATGCGGTAGAAGTTTGTAAACCTACCATCCTTCTCAAGATGTTGACGTTTTCTGTATAATATTTTTATAGTATTCATTGAACATTAAAAAAAATACATGTATTGCAAAGAGCAGAATAATTGTAAATTTTTCCCATAATTTTGATTTTTTTTTTCCTGCGTTTAATAATTTTAGAAAAAAAAAATCGAAAAAGTTGAAAAAATTAATAATAATGAATAGGATTAATATATTGATGAAAAATATTTATTTTATAAAAAACTGATAGAAACTCGTCTATTATCGGGAGACAATTTAAGAAATGTAGTTGAGTTGAGGTTATTAAAAGGAAATTTTTAGACTTGCCGGTGTAACGAAGAATATTGACTCGGGTTAAAATTTGACCCGGGATTCATTTTTCAGTGTTTAATATTGAGCCCAAAGATATTTAAATTTGACCCAAATCGGTTGAAAAATTAGCCGCGTTGTGGAATTTTGATCAGTAAACCGATTCTAATGCTAATTTTAACAACATAAAAACAAATATTGATGAATTGATGTTAACAATTATAATTTATTTAATTAAAATTTACAGTTAATTCGTATTTATCCTTTAACAATCTATATGATCAACATTATCTTCAATTCCAAATATGATAGTCTGTACAAAAACACGAAACATTCCAAGATGAAGATCTCGAATTATCCGAAGAATTTTTTTTTTTTTTTTTTTTTTTTTAATTTGTAAACTTTTGAGTATTAAGCAGTGTTTCGTATAATATTTATGTTTTAAAATTTAAAAAAAAAAAACAAAGTCAAAACTGCAACGTTAGTAACTACATGTTACTACATAGTAATTCTACGACTCTTACTGGCATTGCTTACTGATTTGTTTCTCTATTCACACGAAGCAAAATTTATGCAGAACCTTGGTATATCAGAAGAGGAAACGATTGTAAAATCATTCCACTCTTTATGCATATACTAGTATATAGTTGACGTTCTATCTCTTAAAAATCCCAAATTTTGAGACTATGTGAATGGCATCTATCCTGGGAATATGAAAAAAAAATACGACTGTTTCTTTAAGTTCTGCATCATATTTCGATTTATATCTCAGTTATGACACCCAGAGAGGCATCAACTCGAAGCTTATTTTTCTATTGTCAAATATTCATTTCTATGCAGCAATTGTAAGACCGTCAAATGTAAAAATCACGTTAAATGTAAAAAGATCAAATTTGACATTAAATGTAAAAACAGTTTTACTCTAAATGTAAATGTGGGTTCGATTTCGGCATCACTAACAGTGTGCCAGCATTATAAAGACGACTTTAGTCTACACTGAAATCCTGTAAAACATTAATTACATCTTTAGAAACCACACATAGGTGCCAGCTTAACGCTTCTCAGTACTTTGATTTTTGTTTTTCATTGGAAAATATATATGCACTCAATTCCAATGCAGATTTCTGCTAACGTGAGCTGTTTTTGTTTTACATTTATCACTTTTTTGTTTTCACATTTAACGTTAATCGGCAATTTTACATTTAGCGTCAAAATGTTTTTACATTTAGCATCAAATGCTTTTTACATTTGATGTCAAGTTTTTACATTTGTAGCATTTAATGTCAAATTTGATCTTTTTACATTTAACGTGATTTTTACATTTGACGGTCTTACAATTGCTGCATAGAAATGAATATTTGACAATAGAAAAATAAGCTTCGAGTTGATGCCTCTCTGGGTGTCATAACTGAGGTATAAATCCAAATATGAAGCAGAACTTAAAGAAACAGTCGTATTTTTTTTCATATTCCCAGGATAGATGCCATTCACATAGTCTTCAAAATTTGGGATTATTAAGAGATAGAACGTCAACTATATACTAGTATATGCATAAAGAGTGAATGATTTTACAATCGTTTCCTCTTCTGATATACCAACGGTTCTGCATAAATTTTGCTTCGTGTGAATAGGAGAAACAAATCAGTAAGCGATGAGAGTAAGAGTCGTAGAATTACTATGTAGTAACATGTAGTTACTAACGTTGCAGTCTTGTCTTTGTATTTTTTTTTTAAATTTTAAAACATAAATATACATGTAAACATAAATACCTGCTTCTCAAGCTTAAGGTTGTTGGTTTCACAGTTAATGTGGTATTTGTAAAGATTGTTCTCACTATGGGAACTTAATGCAAGAACGCAAGCTGCTTTCAATTAAATTTTGACACAGAAATATTGCAAGCCAAAGACTATTAGGGCTTAAATAGTTATATGGCTGTCATCACAGTATTGTTGGTAAGTATAATGTCGCTATTATCAAAATTATCCTAGATACGATTCTCTTTTCATTCTCAATTTTGATTTGACACGTAGTGACTGTAGCTAGCTAAACATGAGGCGCTTACCCTTCTGGAGCAACCAGGCTCACTTACCTTGTGGCAGTTTACGGTGTTTAACTTAATTCGCCAGTTTTCATAGTTATGAACTATGATTTAAACTTGAACCTGTATGTTTGTGTTTTATATCTATCATTAATAAAAATCAAAATAATATCATAAATGCTTTGAAACGTTGTACAGTGTAATAAAGAGATGATTCTGGGGTCATAGTCTAGTCAATCTATGACATTTTCTATAGAAAAGGGAGATAACTCTGTATTGTGATCCTTAATTTTACACAAAAAATTTCAAAAACTTCAAGTTTTCTCTGATACTATATGACGAACAACCAAGAAATTAGATGAAAATTTATACATAGACTTTAAATAGATAATTTAAGACAATTTAGAATGTAATATGTAAATGGGATTGTAAAAATATTAAATAATTTTGTGAAAGAATTTATGCAAAACGCTGATTAAGGGCATGTTGATGAGATGGAAAAAAGATTTATTCACCTCAAATATATTTTGTTATACACAGAAATGATAAAATAAGTATATAACTTTTCTATACTTCTACTTCATTACTTTCAGTATTCTGTTATTAATTCTCATCACTATAGAAACATTAGATTGTGAAAGACTTAAAATAAAATGAAAATGGACCAATGATTTCACTTTAAATTAAATCAAAAATGTTGAATATACATATGGAATCAATTATGATTGATTAATCCCAGGGTCTTTGCATTACTTTTTGTAAAAATAGCAAAAAAAACATATGATGATTGGACTAAAACTCCACCTGTTTTACAGGAGTTATCTCCCTTGTCTATAGAAATCCCCTTAAGAAATTAAAACTTCTAAAACTTGTTTCTTGGTATTCATGTATTTGAGAGCATATTATTAGCCAAATTTGCTCTATTGCAATTAGTTTGAGGTCAAACTGTAGATTGACTAGACTATCAATATTCAACGTGTCGAGGTCATCACTGTAAGAAAAAAAGTATTTCTCCACGACTTTTGGTCTCATTTTCAACGTAAAAAAGTCCCCCGGTTCAATATTCAACGTTGAAAAATGAAACACGGGTCAATTTTTAACCCGGGTTAATAGTCTTCGTTGCACCGGTTAGCTTTATCTGCTGTGACATCAGTCTGTAGATCGTGGGATCGAATCTCTGCGACGGAAATATATTTTTAATTTAGCATTGATATCGACTGAAACCGAAACGCAAAACGAGTCGGAACTTTTGAAAAGAATTCAAAATACAAATATCAGTTTACAAACGAAGTCAGTGGGATGGTTTGAAGCTCTCGAATTCTTCACTCGCTACAGCAGTGTCGTTAACTCACTTACCACCCAGTGTCGGAAGACATTACGTGTTTGGGGTTTTCTACGAAACATTTTTTAGTAATATCAAGAACTAATTGTGAGGTTTGTAAAAAGCATTGATGATTGCATTGCTTTTGCAGTTCCAACTTATACAACGTTTAGAGTGCCAGTTCACTCTCATGCAATGTCGCAGATTAACATTTCAGCCACTCGGAGCATTTTTGCGGTACAAATCGAGCCGCTTCGAAAAAAGAAAAGAAAATCTCTCTTAGGGGCTCAGTTACCGAGTGATCCTGAGTGCCGGCTTTCGTATCACAGTGCCTGTCAGCGCCTAGGCTCAAAAATACTCCTAGTATCAGTTTGCTTGAAGGTCAGTGCTTTTCTCCAGGGACTCCGGTTTTCTTGACCATTCTTAAACTGACCGCCTCGAAAAAAGTGACAGAACCTAGTTTGTTGTGTAAAACACTTTTAATCCAATCCAATCAACGGGTTCGAACTCAGTGTTGAGACACCTTAGTTTTGAAGGCTGAATCCTTAAGGACTTGGCCATCACCGCCTAAAATAAAATAAAGATAACTTACATAGTACAGATGAACTACCTAAAGAATCTTCTTTAAAGAATTCGAGTAAAACACAATATATAAGAAGGTTGTAATCAAGCCCAATTCACCACCATTTATAGATCATTTTGAATATAATACAGCTAAAACTTATTGTAGATTATCTTTTTATTTCAGGATGATACTAATCTGTGCGTGACTGAAAACGTTCGTAATTATCACATGAAGATCAAAGTTGTCCTTATGAGCTCGGGAACTCCATCATTGGATGTCTTTAAACGTGCCATGGTTGTCTTTTACAAATCACTACCGACTAAAAAATACAAAATGAAACTTTACAATGCAGACGGAAAAGAAAACAATGTTGATGTTGTTTGTGGAATGAATGAACTGGAAATATCAAACACGTGTTGTACTTGCACGTTGAATCTCAGTTTCATTGTTGAGGCAGAGTTAAAACTGCAAGAAGCAATTCAACTGAGAGAACAATTACGGAGCAGACGTTTTAACTTCAGTAAAACAGTTGATGATATGTCAGGTCAAATTAGAGTCCATAGATTCATAGAGTCGTATAATCCACGTAGCTTTGATCCCCTATTTAACAAGGCTTCGTGTAAAGGCCCTTTGTCTGGTATGAAAATTCTTCAACAATTCATATTTGATTATGACTTGATAAATTCAATGAACGTCAGTACCAGTTCAGAAGTCAATGGTTTAATTTTAGACAAACAATATCTAGATGATTCGGGAATGTTTTTAACACAGTTAGACGCCACAACGAACCCTTCTCTCGTTCCATTACTGTATACCGGAAATATAACTGGAAATTTAATCAGTGTTTACACATTTGTAAAATATTTCGTCATGGGTATTTCTATTGTCTCTTTACTTATAACACTTATTTTATATATTTATTTAGGTCATTACAAATCACTTATAGGTCAGATTTGTGTCAATATCATGCCAATTTTCATTGTTTCAAATTCTGTATATTTGTTTGGAATCGAGGCTACAGGAAATAAGATCGTCTGCTCCGCTATAGGCGCCATCTTGCATTATACATGGATCAGCTCATTCACCTGGGTATCCGTTTACGTCTTTCTTGTTTCTCAAATAATGTCAAAGTTAAAAAATAATCTCTCTTTTAACACCGACATTTATTTTTCAAAGCAGTCCATCTACTTAATTGGATATTGCTCTCCATTGATAATGGTAATACCCTGCGTTGTCATGGAGATCATTCAAGATTCAGGTCTGGAAATAGGATACAATGTCCATCTTTGTTTTCTTTCTGTGTATCCTGCTAATATTGTTTTCTTAAGTGGACCAATTATTCTTTCTGTTGTTGTTTCTTCTGGGATTCTTTTGGTTTTATCTCAACTTAAAAGAAAACAAGATCCAGGAGAAATCCATGTTTCATCTAGAATTTTTCTTGAGTACATTAACGCATTTCTTGGTTACAGTCTGGTTTCGTTTCTTTTGTGGTTACTTGGAATTTTGGCACAGGTCTTCAAAAATGACATTCCAGATTATATTTTTACAATAGTTATTGGGTCTCATGGTCCGTTGTTTTCAATTTGTATTCTGTGTTCAAAACGGGTGCAAAACACTCTTTGTTTTATTTCTAACCGACAGTCTGAAAAATGTGTAGAATCCAATGTGTCCACTGAAATTGGTCAATAAAAGGATATCCTCGGAAATGGTCGGAGATAGTTGGCGAAAGTTCTGAAAATTGTCCAAATTTAACTAATGAGTCCTATGAAAACAATTCGGCAACAGATTGACATGAAAATTTATCCGCACCTATCCACGAATGTCCTAAAACAAATTATAAATCTACCAGTCATGATTCCGATGCAAAGTCAGAATTTCTCTAATGAGCAAACTTATACAAATAATTTTTAAAAAAGATAAACTTTTGGATATTTATGTCTTCTAATGTTTGTACCTGTCTGTTTTTATTATTATTATTATTTATGTATTTATTTATTTGTTGGCTGTTTATTTTAATAACATTTTGTTACAAGTTCTTGGTTTCATTGTTTTTTGTCAAGTACGTGTCACAAATTACAGATTTCTTTATTTTTTGTAACCGCCTCGATATGGTTGTTCAAGATCCTTGACTGAGGAGTTAAACAACATTATTTCTTGTCCATTAATCCATCTTTTAATTATACGGTTTTTATAATTATTTATTGTTAGTCCTTTGGTTTCGTTAACTTCTTGTTGTTGTTGTTATTGTTTCTAATTCATATATCATCATCATCATCATCATCATCATTATTATTATTATTATTATGATCATCATTATTGTTGTTGTTGTTGTTTCTAATTCATATATCATCATCATCATCATCATTATTATTATTGTTGTTGTTGTTGTTGTTGTAAAACGTATTTAATGAAAAAGAACATATTTTGAGTCATTTCATCAATAAAATTGAACTAATTGTTTTTATGTTTTTCTTCTCAATGTTTAGGCTTACACGATCTTCTAGAAAACCAAAAACAGTAAAATAGTTCATTAAAATTACGAAGTCTGATACTGGTCCATTCGGTGTCTTTTAGAACTTTTATTCAAAACATTGAAACTTTGATTGAGATTCATAACAACTAAGCAAGGAAATAATGGCTGATGGGACGTACAACCTGAGTTAATTCATTGGTAGCCGAGTGATTCCAAGCGTGTGGCTACGTATTACAGCGTCATTCGCCGCCTACGTTAAAATTTTCAAAATTGGCAAAAGTTTGTCAGTTCGCTTGCCTAAGGTCGGGTACTTCGAATTCATCTACCATCCCTGAACTCAGCGCCTCTATTAATGAAAGAAAATAAACTGGGGTGTAGAATAATATTACCTCTTTCCACCAAATACTGAAACGTAAATGATATTAACAATTATAAAAAAGTCGCCTTGAAAGCGGAAGGTCTGGCCAGTTCATACAAAAGACTTTAAAATTTAAGATATTGCTGTCTCACTTCACGCTGGGAGTTAGGAAGACAGAGAATCGACTGGTTCACCGGGTACCAGGATAATGTGACTGGAGGAGTGGTATGTTTGTCTGCGGCATACTGACTCAGTGAGCTACCACCTCTACAAAAAGTCACCTATATTTTGTTCTTGCCTTGTTCCCAGGTCCTCTTGTTTTATATTCCGCCTCGATGGCTCAGTAGTGCTGCGTTCGCTTCGGAAGTTGAAGATCGTGGGTTTGAACCCCGGTTGAGTCATACATTATTTTAAAATTTGATATGCTGCTTCCTTGCCTGGCGCTCAGAATTAAAAAGGACAGAGCATCGACCGGTTGACCCAGGATAATCGATTGAGGGAGTGGTATGCTTGTCTGCAGCATATTGACTAAGTTCTCGGCTTGTTCACGGCAGACCATAATACACACTTCAACATCTTAAGCATACATGACTTTATTCTTAGATTAATCCATGTAGACTAAAAAAAATCTCGCTCTCGTCGCTAAAAACTGAAAAATTGCTGATGCGACGTTAAACAACATCACAACTCAACAATCTTTTATTATTATTTTTTTTATTATAATTATTTCTTTTTTCTAAACATTGACAGATTAATAAGGACGATACACGGAAAATAAAGTTAGATGTACAGGGATAATAGTGTTTAAAGATTTAGACAAGATCTAGCGATCCGTTTGTTGATTTTAAAAAAAAAAAGTCCTCTGTTGGGGCAACAAATCGTCTCTGCTGAGGTATCTTTAGCGTTAAGTTTATATATATATATATATATATATATATATATATATATATATATATATATATATATATATATATATATATATATATATATATATTCATGTCATAAAGAATAATTGTTATTTTCTTCATTTTATTTCAGCATTTTTATCTTATTTTACTTTTTTTCAAATTTTATTATCACAATGAGGGCACAAAAAGTCTCCATGACGTCTTACTACTCTAACTGGACTACAGAAATGGAGATGAGTCCAGTGGCCACACTTTGAACACTCTGCCCACTTTACAATTACAAGGTCAATACAGTCACGAAGACCAGGTGGTGAAAATTCTTTGCAAACACAACACAGTTCACTGTCATCAGCTGGATCCTCATTTTCTTTGTCTTCATCTTCATCATGATGAATGAGGTCCCTGTTTACATTAGAAATTCCAGTGCTAGTTGATGGTTCCTGAAAATCACACATTTTTTTCTGTTTCTTTTTCATTCCTTTTTTGACTCAGTTTTATTCTGCTTTGTACTTAGTGGATTCTTTTGTTTTTTTCTGCTTTCTCTTTCTTCCTCAAATGCTGTCAACTCTTTAAATGGTTGGTCCTCTGTCACTGCTTTCCCACCAACATTTGGTCTTTTTAAAGCAGGCTTTTTCCTACATATATTTGTGATTTTGGTGCTGATTGTTCCAGTGTATCTGTCAACATCTTCTGGATAATCTCAGTGCCCCCTCTCTATTTTGATATTCTTTGCCACCTGTTGGTTTATTGATGAATAATTCGGATGGTATGAATTTTTCATATGTGTTTGTAGGGGAAGTACGAAAGCCTATTAGGCTCATGAATGAAAAAAAATTAAAAGGCGTAATAACGCGAAATAAAGGCGTAATAACGCGAAATAAAGGCGTAATAACGCGAATTGAAAGGCGTAATAACGCGAAATAAAGGCATAATAACGTGAATTTAAAGGCGAAATAACGCGAAATAAAGGCGTAATAACGCGAATTGAAAGGCGTTATAATGCGAAATAAAGGCGTTATAACGCGATTTGAAAGGCGTAATAACGCGAATTGAAAGGCGTAATAACGCGAAATAAAGGCGTAATAACGCGAATTGAAAGGCATAATAACGCGATTTGAAAGGCGTTATAACGCCTTTATTTCGCGTTATTACGCCTTTATTTCCCGTTTTTACGCCTTTCAATTCGCCTTAAAACTTCTTATTTCGTTTTATGACGCAAGTTGCTTACCATAATGGTGTGGAGGTCCAGGGTTTAAAGGTCTATTTTCCGCCCCATTTCAAACATTATTAAAAGTGTGTGTGTGTGTGTGTGTGTGTTTGTGTGTGTGTGTGTGTGTGTGTGTGTGTGTCCTGCACATATACATTATATGTAATGTAATTAGTTTTTATATGTATAATTTCTATGAAAATTTAAAAAACTGTACATCATCCGATCCTGCGCTGAAATGAATAGTTATTTCTGAAACCGTTCCATATGTCGATTTTAAAGTTTTTTTCATAAAGAGTGTCATTTGTACACATGGCTATTTATGAATTAGATCCTGATTAATTTTTAATAGTGATTAAATGACATTTGTGTCTATCTTAGTTAATATGGATAGATCAAGGTTTATTCACTTTCATTTGCTTTAGGCTGTCTAAAAGAATTTAAACTAAAATCAATCTGTTTGTGGAAAGGGATATTAACCTTTGGAGAGAAACGATTCTCAATGGAAGTGACTGCATTATATATAGACAAAAAGGTATTATAACGCCTTTCACTTCGCATTATAACGCCTTTCAATTCGCGTTATTACGCCTTTATTTCGCGTTATAACGCCTTTATTTCGCCTTATTACGCCTTTCAATTCGCGTTATTACGCCATTCAAATCGCGTTATTACGCCTTTATTTCGCGTTATTACGCCTTTCAATTCGCGTTATTACGCCTTTATTTCGCGTTATAACGCCTTTATTTCGCGTTATTACGCCTTTATTTCGCGTTATTACGCCTTTCAATTCGCGTTATTACGCCTTTAATTCGCGTTATTACGCTTTTATTTCGCGTTATTACGCCTTTTAATTTTTTTATTCATGAGCCTAATAGGCTTTCGTAGGGAAGCGGTTTTATTTATTCATTCATTTTTTTTTTGTCCGTGTAAATTTCTTTTCTTCTCTAAAATGTGTGATTCGAAATTGAATTAAATAAAACAAGAAATGCATTTGTAACACCAAGATTGTGCTGTGCTATACAGGTCTTCTTCTTTGGAATGCAAGTATACAGTAGTGCTCAAGAAAACTGACATTTGTTTACATAGATACGATACGTTAGTTACCAACAACGACATAACTAGAAAAGTCTTCGACTTTCCTACGTAAAAACAATAAATAATATTGATAATAATATAAAAAATAAATATAAGGACTAATGTCGCAAGCACTTTTGTTTTACCAAATTTCGTTCTCAAAATGGTAAAAAAAAAACTATCACCTAGCTGTCAACTAGAACCTTTATTGATGATAATAATTAAGAAACCGAAACTTCAGATCCATGACACATTATTGCTGAAACCCTTCGTTAACCTTGGCCTCGTTCTAAAAAATTGAAAAAATCGCCTTTTTAAATGACCTGTCAACTAGAACCTTTATTGATAATAATAATGATTCTGAAACTGAAACTTCAGATCCAAGACACATTAATGCTGAAACCCATTGTTAAAATGACATTTGACCTTGAGTCAAAGGTCAAACTAAATCAAGAATTTGTTTTGCTACCCATTCGTCATTTAAGACATCGGTGTGCATATAAAATGTGACTACAAGTCATTAGGTATTAAAAACAAAACTGAAAGGTTCAAGATATTATTTTAAAAATAATTTCCCATGGCAACAGGTCAAATGTCAAACTAAATCAAGAATCTGTTTTGCTACTCGTTTGTCATTTGAAGCATCAGTGTTTAAAAAAAAGGTGACTACAAGTTCTTATGTATTGGGAGTTGAGTTGAGTAATGGTGTTTAACGTCCCAGCCAAGAATATTTCACTTATATCGAGACGTCGCCAGCTATAGGGGAAAGTGCAGAAATTTTGCCTGTGCGTTGCGCTGATGGCATTATACATCAGGGTTCTTTATCGTGCCATGCCTACCATGACACGGGACCTCGTTTGTTTTAAGTTCCAATCCGAAAGAATCGTGACTTTCAATTCGTAATGCCGAGTGCTTGGCGAAAGAACAGTCACTACCCACTTTCAAGTCTTGGGTCAGACTCGGCAGGGGTTTAAACCCACGACCTTCTACTTACGGAGCGAGCACTCTACCAACTGAGCTACCGCAGTGGGAATAAAACTGAAAGTTCCAGATGTTATTTTGATAATTTACCATGACAACATGTCAAAGGTCAAACTAAATCAACAATCTGTTTTGCTACTCGTTTGTCATTTAAAGCATCAGTGTTTAATGAAAAGGTGACTACAAGTTATGAAGCATTGAGATTCAAGATTGAAAATTTATCATTTCTTCAGAATTTATTTATTTTTACTTAAAGAAACTACTATTCTTATTTATTTTTAACACGTGTATAGGTTTTTAGATAATTTATTGCCTAGCAACCTTTCAAGAAAACTTGTTAACCTATTGCATTAAAGTTTCCTATTTTTCTTCTTTGTGCTATTTTCATTTTACTATTATCTTCAATGAAGGTTCTTTATATTAGGTAGATATTTTGGTGAAAGATTTTGATTTTTCTGAAGAAAATGTTATATAATGATAATGCTACTGCTGCTGCTGATGATGATCTATGCTGGTGATGATTTTGAATTTATGCTGGGGCTGATGTTGAACCTTTGTGATTGTCTATTTGATAATTATTTCATGTTTTTCAGAAGAAGAAGAAGAAGAAGAAGAAGAAGAAGAAAGGGAGAAAGAAACCGCACGAGACAAAAGAAAAAAAAAAAAAAAGCAGAATCAAGTTCTAGCCATGTGTTACCGATGAAAAATGATTTGTGTTAGGGTCAGAGGAAATTGACTAGATCTCTCCATACAAACCGTTTTTTCATCTTTTTTTTTATTTCAAGTCATTCCTTCAAGTTTTTAATTTTCGTCATCAAGTGATCTTTGTACCTTTTTAGTTCCCATTTAGTCCTGAATTGTATAATCGTGACTATGTATATGCGATTTTTATTGATTTATTTTTTTATTTTGACTTTTATTTTTTTAATTTTTTTCCTCGAGTCTTTTGTTATTTCGTGTTTGACTTTTGCCAGAGATATAATTACAGGTTACTTCATTTTGTTGCCATTTATTTTTTTTTATGAAAGAAACCTTTTTGGGGGTCAAAATGTCATACTTATGTTCATATTATGATGATTTATCGAGTAAAAGTGAGAAATTAATTGTTCTCAAGAAGTGAAAGACCAGACATAATTTTGTCAGGTAATTGAATATTTTGTGTGATCACTTTGTTGAAAACACTTGGATATTGCCTACACGGTAACAAGGTAACAAGATATGAACACGTAAATTAAGTCAATACAACCACGTATTAAACTTGTTTTGAACTACTGTCATTCAAAATATAAACCAGCCAGGGTTAGCTTAGTGCTTTCTTTTGGAGTGGTGTTTTATATACTCTCCGTCTTGCACCTATTTTATTTAATAAACCAACATGCATACCTAGTTTGCTTGGATAAGTTAAATCAACTACAATATAATTCGGCAGTCTCACAGTTTCATGCATAAATTTATAAGCCTGTATAAGATAAACAGTTTCAATCCACTGTCAAGATTCTTTCATTTACATCCAGACAGTCAGTTCTGGAATGGTGGAGGAAACCAGATCCTAGAGAAAACTACCTGGACCTTTGACAAACAAACTGAAAACTTTCCCACACCAAGATCTGCCCGAGTGGGAATCGAGCCCAAGTGGTGGAGGTAGGAGACATATATAAAGATTTAGACCTGAGCATCATCTTATGCAACATGAGTATGCTGCAGACAAGCATACCCCCCTCCCCGTCACATTATCCTGAGACAGGCCCCCCCTCCCCGTCACATTATCCTGAGACAGCCCCCCCCTCCCCGTCACATTATCCTGAGACAGGGGTCCAGTCGATACTCTTTCCTCTTAATGTCAAAACATGGCAAAAAAGCAGCATTTCAAATTTAGAAGTCTTATGTAGGTTCATGCAGAGGTTCAAATCCCTGACCTCCCAAAAGAGAGCCAGATGCTCTTTTTCTGAGAAACTGATGTGGTAATGATAAACATTGGAAATCAAATTGAAGATGGTAAGCTTACAATGCGGTTCAGCAATCATCTTTCAGAATCTAATTTTTTATCACAATATAAAGTATTCCCTATTATATGTATACAAAGTTAATAAATAAATAACAAAATTACTTAAACCTCTGTATGAAATTTTATTTTTAAAAGAACATTGACTGTTGGCAATTTTATAGATGCTTATTAAAACTTACTTTGAAAAATCTGTTTAAAAAAAAAAAAAACTCATTATTAAAATGGATTTAAAATTCCATAAAAAAAATTTGGCACAAATGTAACAAGTTTTTGGCACATAAAACAGTGTAACTCCCCAAGTACAATGAAGATGAACCTGTTCTGGTTTGTCAATTTCATAACCTGTATACCCTTAAACTTCAATGAAGTAGTCCAAATCAGTTTATTATTGGATCATACCACTGGTCTATAAGGATGAAAGAATAAGAGATATGATTTACTTATCTTACAACTTCTGTAGATGGGTCAAAATAAACTGAAATTTGGTGGCATCTTTTTTTTTTTTTTTTTGGCCAAAATTTATGCTCTCAATTTGATCATTTGACACTTGATCATTGTATTTCTTTAAACTTTTAACCTCCAAAAATGCTAATCCTAACAGTAAAATTTAATACCTTAAATCCACTTGCATCCTCTTATATTAAATACAAGTTTTTCACTTTTATATCACATCATGATCCATGAAAAATAATGAATATTTACAGTAACACTGATAGAATATACAATAACTAAAAATTTACATCAATTCAATATTTAATCACATATATCACATTTTATTCATAAATTTTGTATTCCCCATAAATAACATTGGTTTCGGAAAATATGAATACCTATCAATCACAAATAAAATTAACCAATCATATCTTGTTTATTTAATTGTCTCCTTTTTATCATTACTCTTGATCCAAATTCATCCAATCAGGGATTTTCATTGTCAATTTCTTGCTGGTTTGTTATTGTCCAATCATCGCCTTGATCTTATTTAGAACTCCATTCACTGGCTAATTCAAATAAAAACAGACAGATAACGCACAATTCAGATCTTGGCTATAATTGGCCAAAACAAAACAGGACCATCTTCATTATATTATTAATTGATCATTAAACTATCGACATTATTTTCTTTGGGTAAATTTTTAATTTTCCCTAACATGGTAAATTTTCACTAATATCCACATGCAATGTTAGATTGTTTGATCTGAAGCTATAGCCTTTCTTTCAAAACAAAAGTTCCTTTTTTCTGAAAAAGTCACCCCTAACAAGTTAAGACAAGAGTAACACAAATGTAAATATTACAAAATACACATCATACAAAGAGCGTGAACTACAAACAACACAACAGCCATGAGAGTATCATAAAAGTATATAGTATCACAAGATTTGGACGTCGTGGCATTAAAAAAAATTCTAAAGACAAAGAGACCTTCAGTTTTTTGTCCTTATAGTTAGATATAAATTAACTGTTTTCACCTTTTTTTTTTTTCTTTTTTTTAAAAAAAAAAAAATAATAATAATTAGATTTCAAATAATGAAAATAGTTATCAAATTTCCTTAATTTTTTCACCTACAAATTCAAAGTAGTTCATATTGTGGCCAAAAATTAATATATTATTTTTTTTCCCGCAGAGGAAGATAAACTTGCTAAAATTATAATGCATTTTGTGTTATAAAGTAAGTGCTTCAATGTTTTTGATTTGATTTTTTTTTTATTGGAGAAACATATACAGATCACACTGCAAATTTAATCAAAATTATATCAAGCATGATGAAGATCTTGAGAAATTTTGAGCACATGCTGTATATTTTGAGCCATTTATATGATGCTTTTTCTATAATTTGAGCATATATATTTTAACACTGTATAAATATACAAATATACATTTGTGGTTATTGTGGTAAGTCAACAATGAATAAATTTAACTGATGGAATCTCGCAATGAGGTTAGTTTTCCACCTGTTAACAGTTACACAGGATTATCTATAATTCAACAGGATTAAAGGTCAAGCTAGCCTGTTGTTCTTAGTAACAGACTCAACTTGAGTCCACCAAATCTTATTTTGTTTATATCTCATAACTGGCAGTGCTGAGTACGTATGCACTCAATGATTCCATAAATATCCCTTACATGGCAGTGATAAGGCAAGAACATATACTGTATTATATGCAAATTAAAAAAATTAAAAAACTCCCGGACGACTATTAAAAGATTAGCTTAGATAATAATAATAAAAAAAACTTGAGCATTATAATCTAAAATCTAATTGCATATTTCATTATAAAAAATGTTTTAATTCATTAAAAATTCAATATAACAAAACATTGCATATAGAGTATTATCAATAAAGGCACAATCGGTTTGCCGTACGAATAATCAACGATAAAATGAATATAATATAATAATTATTTGACACTTTTTCTTTGAACTTCACAATGATTATTAACAAGCAACATCTGATGTACGTACATTATTCACATATAAACATATAAAAATGAAATAGAGTCTCTCTCTTCTGGCCACTATTTAAACATCTAGTTCTGTTTCATACACACTTGACATCTACTGGCTCTGAGACGGGTGTCACCGGCTTTTAGCGTTTCTGGTATTGGATTTGAAAACTGCTGATTTTGGTCAATAGTCGTTAACCAGAAACTATATTTATTAGCAAAGAAATGGCAGGTGCCTCTTGCACCATTACATTCAATAAATGGAGTAGCACGGAAATCTTCCAAGCAACTTCCTGGGCTGGAAAGAGATTGTCCTCCTCCGCTTGGGCCGGCTCCAGTATGCTGTAATAAATAAATAGAAATTGATTCAGTTATTATCTTGATTAAAGGGATAACTTGTGTATTAAGACCAAAGAGATTCTGTCTATTTTATGTAATACATTGTACATGCAAAGACTTGGAACATTAAATTTTGATGCAACATTAAAAATCTGAAATACCCAAATATATATCCTATTGAATGAATTGTTCAGTAAAACCAAATGTTATCAGGTAGTGAAAAGGAATATAACATTAGCAGTACCCAACATGATTGAACCTTATATCTCTTACAACTTCTGTGACATTATAATAATGAGTAAAAGAAACCTCTGTGAAACTGAAATCTTGGCCCTTAGCCAACACAAGCACAACATAGCCTAGTAATAGTCAGTCAAAAAAAAAACAAACAAAAAAAAAAAAAAAACAAAAAAAAAAAAAAAAAAAAAAAAAACAAAAAAAAAAAAAACAAAACAAAACTGCTAATCAAATCAATGTGTTGCTAATAGGTCTTTTTTCTGTCTTTTGTTTAAAAATATTGAATATTGTTTTGGGCCACATTCTTACTAACGATACTCATCATTTCAGGCTTATAACTATATGCTTATATTACTCAAAGACAAGATGCCATAATTACACAACATGGAAAACAAGAATAAACAAGTTATATTTAGTATCAATTTTGAACTTAATTTGAAATTAAGTGTCATAATTTCCTCCAGCTCACTGGTAGCTTTACCAATTGCTCAATAACCTCCCTATATTGTTATATTTATAATTGGAACTCAATTGTTTCCTCTACATTCCTTGAAAAATGCCTCTCTGAGTAATTAAAATTTTAAAATCAACAATTTTCAGCCTCTCTGAGTAATTAAAATTTTAAAATCAACAATTTTCAGCCTCTCTGAGTAATTAAAATTTTAAAATCAACAATTTTCAGCCTCTCTGAGTAATTAAAATTTTAAAATCAACAATTTTCAGCCTCGTTGAGTAATTAAAATTTTAAAATCAACAATTTTCAGCCTCTTTGAGTAATTAAAATTTTAAAATCAACAATTTTCAGCCTCTCTGAGTAATTAAAATTTTAAAATCAACAATTTTCAGTCTTTCTGAGTAATTAAAATTTTAAAATCAACAATTTTCAGCCTCTCTGAGTAATTAAAATTTTAAAATCAACAATTTTCAGCCTCTTTGAGTAATTAAAATTTTAAAATCAACAATTTTCAGCCTCTTTGAGTAATTAAAATTGCCAGACCAACAATTTTCAAAGAATGTTTATCAACAAACAAATTTCAACTAATAAAAAAGTTACACAGACACTTATAGAACAGTCAAAAAAAAATTTACAATATTGGAGGACATTCTCACACCATTCTCCTTCTGGAAAATGTATTCAACAGAATCAAAAACAAATATATTACCATAGCAAAACTGTATCCGATCCACATTCCCTGCCAACCTATCGGACATTCAGGTATCTGTGGTGTCTGACTGTGTACTGCTATAATATTGGTGGGTGCATCACATACAACACATCTACTGATATAACGGGATATTTCCTGTTCCCCTACAGGCATCATGGGTATAGCAGCATTGGTAGACAACCAATAAGATTTGTCGTTTCTACTGGCATAGTTGCATACACTATTTGTATTACAGAATATGAATGGCATAGTACTGAATCTCTGTAAACAGGAGCCTGCCCAACCTATAAAACAATTTTTCAAAAAAATTAATTAGTTTATTTATTCTACATCAGTTTATAAAAATCTTTTAACAAACTAAACCTTACTATAAAATTTCTTCATTTTTAGTAATTTGAAAACATGGCAAC
Source organism: Tegillarca granosa (assembly GCA_029721355.1). Taxonomy (NCBI): domain Eukaryota; kingdom Metazoa; phylum Mollusca; class Bivalvia; order Arcoida; family Arcidae; genus Tegillarca; species Tegillarca granosa. Next base: position 25,503,882 of record CM056602.1, on the reverse strand, counting down.
TTGCATCATCTAAAACACTGCAGTGATAGTCATCATAATGGCAGATGAAGCCCATAAAAACTAAGATGATTGGGTAACGTAATTACTAAGATAATCATTACTGTCCTTAATTTCTTTTGTTCTGTCATTCCATGAATGGAATATCTATAAATTAAAACTACAAGAAGACATGTAACCTGTAGTTAGTACATGTACTGTCATGGAAAAAACTATTCCATTAAGCCAGTCCCACATCTTTGATATAAATAGAAACATTCATTAAAGTTTCCAATTTTTGGTTGAAAACTGTAGAAGAATACGACTACAATCCCCCCCCCCAACCTACCCACCCAACATTTACATACTTTAAAACTGTTCAATTGATATGTACTCACCTAGATCCTGGTGCTGAGATCTTTCATTTCCTTCTATATATAGTAAACTGTATCCATCCCATAATTTAGTTAACCTGTTAGGGCATTCTGGGATTGAGTTAGTCTGGCTGTGTCTGACCAATAGGAATCCAGCTGGAGGTACATATCCTGGAACTCCAGGAAGACCAGTGTTACCTTTGGGTCCCCTTGGACCTAAAATATTAGAAAGTCAAAACAAAGTAATAAAATACTTGCTGTAACATTATAAAACATTGTAACATCAACAGCAGAATTGAGTTAATAGGTGTTTGTAAATGGAAAAACTTGTATTTGGCAATGATCAATGCAACTGACAACATGAAACAACAAAGTTGTGTATAAATGACCCAACATGAAATAATTTTTATGACCCAACATGAAATAATTTTTATGACCCAACATGAAATAAAGACCCAACATGAAATAATTTTTATGACCCAACATGAAATAATTTTTATGACCCAACATGAAATAATTTTTATGACCCAACATGAAATAAAGACCCAACATGAAATAATTTTTATGACCCAACATGAAATAATTTTTATGACCCAACATGAAATAAAGACCCAACATGAAATAATTTTTATGACCCAACATGAAATAATTTTTATGACCCAACATGAAATAAAGACCCAACATGAAATAATTTTTATGACCCAACATGAAATAAAGACCCAACATGAAATAATTTTTATGACCCAACATGAAATAATTTTTATGACCCAACATGAAATAAAGACCCAACATGAAATAATTTTATGACCCAACATGAAATAAAGACCCAACATGAAATAATTTTTATGACCCAACATGAAATAATTTTTATGACCCAACATGAAATAAAGACCCAACATGAAATAATTTTTATGACCCAACATGAAATAATTTTTATGACCCAACATGAAATAATTTTTAAAACTCATCAGTGGAAGTGGGTTGTAGAGTTAAGTAATACATATATATGGCCAAGACAATTGGCTTCAATAATCATAACACCGCTGATATCAATTACCTGGTAATCCATCAGTTCCTGGTAGACCTGGGAATCCACGTGGGCCTTCATCCCCCTTCAATCCAGGGAATCCATTCAATCCTGGAGATCCTGATTCTCCCTTTAAACCTTTCTCACCTTAATATTGAAAAAAAATCATTAAGTTATTTTTAACATTCACAAGTGCAGAGAAATACACTGCAATCAATAAATACCTAAAATTAATTTTCCTTTTCCTCAAAAAAAAAAAAAAATTAATAAATAAATATATATAAAAAAAAATAAATAAATATAAAAAAAAATAAATAAATAATAAAAAATGATTCAAGTTTCAGTATAAAATGGTTTAAAAAAAAGAAATATAATATTCTATAATATTCTACAATATACTAATATATACATAAATACAGTCGAACCCACTTAATAGCATATCGGATAATCGCATAAGATTGTGAAATCCAAAACCATTTCCTATGTATTCTATTGAAAAATACCGGTTTAATTGCATAGCCAAAAAGTCCAAACCCGCTAAATCGCATAGAAAATTTCTCGACCCGATCTCCAACCATCTCTAATAATTTTAAATTTTTGTAATTTTTCTTCAAAATAGTTTAAAAAAAGATTTATGACAGGCAAATCATTAGTTAGTTGTACAAAGGTACACTTAATAAATTGTTAAAACAACCAAATCACATGAGATATATACATTCCGTAGAACATTATGCATTATTAAATAAGACTAAGTAATGCTACCACATGTGTACGTGACAGTCAATGGTTAAAATATCAATGATAAAAAAATCAGGTTTTTGTTTATTAATCAGTAAAAACCTGAAGTCGCTTGTGTAATGTTTTTGTTTCATCATCAAAACCTTGTTACGCTTGGTTAAAAGTTATTTATTAAGTAATCCCATTGAATAAGTGAAAGAAGCCATCACCAGCTGATTGTTAAATGACACAGTTGTCGCGTGTCTATCAAGGAGGATACCATGCGGGTTTTTGTATGTGGAACCTCTTTCAACATTGTAAATTTTCAGAAAAAAAATTATTTATAAATTAATAAAGAAAGACATAAAAACGTCTCATATCTAATAAAAAATGCCGATGTTAGGTTTAAAATTAATGGCAAAATTAAAAGGAATTATGTTTACGTGTAAAATGACCCGTTTGAACCTCTTAGAATAAGTTGTTTTATTATTGGTAACTTTGAAAAAACGGAAATACACAGTCGTCAGTTAACAAAAATAATTTGATTTTCATTGGTTAAAAAATGTGTTGAACTTTTCTGGTATGCAGCGCATTTGCATATGACCCTATTCCGTCATCGTCAGCAATTTTCATCAAAGGCCAGAGGGAAGTAAATCTTATATTAACTGTACTGGCTGCATGTTTTCCAAGATGGCGTCCTCGATGTGTATTGCATTTGTGTCGCGATTATTGATCAACAAACACATAAAAAGTAAATTTTTTAATGAAATAAACAACATAAAAGGTAAATTTAACATATATTTTATTTGAAAATAAACATTAAAAGGATGTTTTGTGTGTGTAGCAATGCTGATAATAACTTCAAATGTTGGGTGAAAACTTTTTCAATGGGACACATCGGCAATTCTGAATTTCCAGGATGCCATTTTTTCACAAGAAAATGCTTTTAAAATTTTTATTAAATCTCAATAGCGGTAGAAGGGGAAATGATTTAATCATATAGTACATCCCGTTGATATTTTAAAGCAAGGGCATAGAAGTGTTGGGTTGAATTTACCTTGCCGTTACAACAACAACAAACACTTTTTGGTTGCAATGAAATCATGAAATAATTTTATTATTTTTTGTACAAAATTATTCTCTAGTTGTAGGATGGAAATTAATCAAATTTTTCTCTTTTTTTTCACACAAAAATATAAAACTACTTTTCTTACATGCATAATCATTTAATTGACACCATCTATGCAGGAACTTTGTCGATATGTGTAAAATAGTAGAACCCGCTTAATCGCATATATCGGTTAATCGCATACAGTTTTGAATCACGGAGGCTATGCGATTAACCGGGTTTGACTGTATATATATATATATCAGGGGTCCAGAAACGGTCATATTTGCCGGACATGTCCGACAAAAAATATTTTTGTCCGATGTGAAATGTAGCTTGTCGGACATTTTTAGTTTAAAATGGAATTCAGTTAGTCGGACACGTAAATAAATATGTTTATCGGGCACTATTTTACTCGAGTATTCTTTGCTATCACCTGTCAATCATTTTCAATAAACACTACAGATCTAATAATTAGGCTTTTGTTTATTAATCAGTTAAAATCCATGGTCTCAATCTGTTCCTTTTGTTACATCGTCCGAATCATCATTACTTTTGTTGATAAGTTGTTTATTAAGTAATCACATTGCTTGACAGACGGAAGCCATAAACACCTGTTAACTGAAGGTCATGGTCGTCGGACTATTTCAAAGAGGTTCCACGCGGGATGTTAAATATAATAATACAACGCGCATAGTACGGTCTTGGCAAACTGTTTAGTTATAAACAAATAATTTTTAAAAAGTCTAAATAAAATCAAAGAGGTCTCAAAATGAGGTTCAGTAAAGTTCGTGTAACTTCGGGAAAACGGAAATGAGCGATTGTCAATAAACAAAGATGGCCGTCAAACCATGTGTCGTCAACGCCGACAGTTCAAAATCAACACATAAGACAGACCATATATATTTAAATAACGTGGTAGTTAAACCCTTTTTAAAATCTACTATATTGATATTAAAAATCTTCTTAAAATATTAAAATACACAGTCAGTAAAAAGGTTTTTTTTTTTTTTTTTTTTGCTTTTCACTGCATCAGCGTCGGTGGTGCAGTTGCTTTGAAAAAAATGTCCGACACCCCAGTCAAAGTTTTCCTGAGCCCTGATATATATATATATATATATATATATATATATATATAAACACAATATGAATGTAGGGCATACCATTATAATTTTTTTTTTGTCACATTTGTAAACAGAAAACCATTTGAAATTGCACAAGCATACTTAATCAAGAAATGTTTAGTATAGATAGTTTGTTTTTATTGTATTTACCTGGGAATCCTGGTTCACCCCTCAGACCTTCAGGTCCAGGGAAACCAGGTTCTCCCTTAGGACCTGGAAATCCTCTATCTCCCTTTTGAAGTAATTCACTAGGTATAGCTGCTTTAGGTCCAGGCTCTCCCTTCTGACCTTCTTCACCCTTGAATCCTATTAAATGAATATGTCAAAAATCAAATTCTCTGAATATATACAAAAAAAGGACATCTTAAATTGACAACACATGATACTTTTGCATTTTAAAGAGCGCCAAGTCTATACACATTTTTTAATCTTACTTATTTTTCAATTTCTTTGAGCACTATAGTACCACATCAGAGACATGTTCAAGTTACTGGTTGCTTTCCACTAAGCTCGCGAATACAATTTTTATGTCTATTGAACGAAACCGAGTTCTCGCATTGAAAGTAAGTCATCATAACCATCTAGATGTTTTAAAATAACCTCCCTTAGATTTGCACACCGACACTCGACTGGAGAGAAAATGTCAAAATATAAATTTAATCGAACAACATAAGTTTTAACTAATCCTATTATTCAAATCCCTTCTAGGAAGAAACTATACCCTTGGATTGAAATATAGATTGAAATGCATGTTGGTTTCAGAATTTATTCAAGCCATTTCTTACAAACTTTGTCTGAGGGACGCCATCTTGAATCTAAGGCGAACAACCTTAAAATATTGATAGCTGTCGTTCGCTTGCGCTTGCGCAAACATACATTCCTGAAGGACTTGAAGTCAATGGGCAAGTGTACATAAATTATCATGAACACGCCTCAGTTTCAATCTTTATGTTTTTAAGTCATCTATTTTAGCTTTGTTTCCTTTTTTAAGACTGACTGAAAAAATTATTTTAATACAACAGAGAAGCCAAAAAGGATGAGAATACAACAACAAACTGGCCATCTGTTTACACAGCTGATAGAAAGTTTTTTTTAAAATAAAACTACATTGACCTTGAATAAAGGTCAAGGTCAAATATATAAAATATTTCAATCTTCTAGGTCTTCTGTTTTTTATTCATGACATTCAAGAAGCAGTTTTAAATTTGTACTATATAAAGTATTTGTAAACACAAATGAAGGTAAAAATTACCTTTCTCTGGAAATTACTTCAATTTCAGATTACCCCTTTTCTCTATTCATTACCTACCTGGAACTCCATCCCGTCCTGGAACTCCTGGTAAACCTGGCTCACCCTTAGCACCTGGTAGTCCAGTAATACCACTTAATCCTGGTTCTCCCTTCACTCCCGGCACACCAGGAGTACCCGGAAATCCATCATCACCTAAAATTTAAAAGATGTAATAAACAGAGATTAACATCACAAAGTTAATATTTACGTGCGATTTCATCAGCTGACCACACTTATGGATCACAGTGTCTTGAAATATCATCTAATAGGTTTGAATTCTGCTTGGGCAGATCATAGTGCAAGAGTTTGTTAATTAGCTTATTGAAGGCCATGTTTTTCTCAAGGCACTCCTGTTTCCCTCCACCATCTAAGAAATAACTGCTTCAATATAAGTCAAAAAAAAATCTTGACTGGGGTTTTCAACACCTTTACTTAAATCAGTTTATTGTTTGAACCAAATTTTACAATCCTTCATCAACTCATATAAGTTAAATTTAAAATTGAGTATTTATGTTAAGTTTTCAATTGTTGGGTCATTTTAGCTTATGATATCTGTGTATCAGTTTTGTCATAAATTTACCTCTGCATCAAAGTTTTCATTTGGGAAAAATAAGATACATGTAAGTAATGATTGTGAAACTGTAGTGCAAGATATTAAAATTTCTTTCACTGCATGGTTCAAGTTCCAAAGTGTGAATAAATGTCAGTTCATTTGTCAAAGGTCAGTTGTTTTAACCAAATATTTAAGCTATCTTATACCATGAAGAACTGGAGTACAATATTATTCTGATAGTGGTGATAAACACTAACCCTTTAAAATGTAACAAAAAGATTACAACAATTTTTTTTAGTACTTCAAGTGGTGTAAAATTTATACCTTTAGGGCCTGTAGGTCCAGGGAATCCTTTCATTCCTGGAAGTCCAGGGAATCCCTGATCTCCTGGTTCACCCTTACGTCCAGCGGCACCAGGTATTCCATCATTACCAGGAGGTCCTCGGAAACCAGCTTCACCTGTAAAAAAATAAAACATCTAATTATTATAAAAAAGAAAGAAAAATATACAGTGGCTTTTGATGTGAACATTCATGTATTAGTAACTTTCAAACTATTTGTTTTTAATAATGTTTAATACATTTGGCATAAATGTTAGCAAATTGTTTAAAAAATAATTTGTCAAGATATTACATTCTACTTTATTGAAGACAATAACAGATGATATATGTATTATACATTTATTGCCCTGGTGTGAGGGAGATATGAAGATTTGTTCACTTTAGGCAAGTCATATTTCCCGAGGCCACGCCCAAGGGAAATATGACTTGTCGAGAGTGAACAAACCTTAATATCTCCCACACCAGGGCAATAAATATTTTATTATACCGAACTCAGTTCAGGGAAGAAGGTTTATGAAGATGGACAGACAGACAGAAAAGGGACAACAAATGTCTTCCACCACTTCCTTGGGGGAGACACAATTCCATTGATGAACACTGTTGCCTTTTTTGTATTGGCTGCGTCTTTTTTAGATATCGATATTTGTGATGTGGAATCTACTGTTCCCTGCAATCTCCACACGTCATCTGGATGGACAGAAGAAAATTTTCAGAAGCATTGGAGAGTTTTATGGCAAGAGCGATAACGCTGAGTTGCTTTTTGGGGTTGGGGCTCCGAGTAGGGAAATATTATGAGGGAAACTCGATCGTGTGAAGGAAATATGATCGCGTGGGGAAATAAAATCACGTGCTCGGGAGACTCGATGTTTATTTTTTAGTCATGTGATTAATTGTGTCCAATCATTTACACTGTTATATAAGTGAAGTATAATAATATAAAAAAAATGATGGCATCATTTAGTTTCTTATCAATCTGAGAAAAATATATCAGGATTTTTTATAAAGAAAAAAAAAGAAGTAAAAATAAATATATGAAGCGAAAAGGAAAAGATAACACAATGAAATAAAAGTGTTATACAAGTGTTGTTTTTACAAACTAATCTGGAAAAGCTTTTATTAGCCTTCTTAGAATTATCAGAACAATTGTCAAAACCATTACACCAAAACTTGACCAAACAAATGGGGTGTGGTTAACAGCGCTCCAGAAATGCCGGCAGTGTCAACCGGCGATTTTAGAAAATCAGTAAAACAAGATTTTTAATGCCAATATTTGCGTCCTTGGTAAAAACTCCCCCCCCCCCCCCTTCTCTCTCTCCTACCCGACCGTTGCGCGATTTCGTCTGTGTTTGTAATATCAGTTTCTTTAATTGTTTAATATTTGATAGTTTACCATTATAGGAAGCCTTTATTAATAAATTATCTATAACGTATGTATAATGAACATTTCAAGTCATCATCTGTATAATAAATAAAGATCAGAGACACCTAAATGGTGGTCTTACGTCATTTCTGGTTTTTCTTTCTCATGGTATCTATCCTTCAATGATCAGAGCACAGTTTAAGTAGTTATAAATTATTAAGTAAAAAATTGGGTTATTTAGAAGAAGTCAATAAATCTATAAATAAAAAAAAACTGTACTACTTTGTTTGTCATTTTCCGGCGAACCTCGTTACTTTCCGAGCATCGCTGTTTTTAAAGTAGTTTCCCCAGGTAAACACACAGATATTACTCCATTATTAAACCATTCAAGCCATGTAACACGTGTCCTGGCTAACGATGCGTGTATATTGATCACATAATTACAGGTAATTAACGGATTAAGATAATTATCGATCTATCAGGAGTATAAGCCCATAGTTCTGATACGTGATTGGTATTCATCTCAATTATTAAGGGTGCAGTAATAATTTATTTTTCGCTGGTTGGATGTTTTCACAACCGGCGTTTTTGCTTGCAAACCGGCGTTTTTTGCCAAAAAAGTGCCGTTTCTAGAGGCCTGGTGGTTAATATAATGATAAGTTGTTACTTTACCTGGAAGTCCGTTCAATCCTGGTTCACCTTTAGGTCCTGAGAATCCAATTCCATCTACACCTCTATCTCCCTTCTCTCCAGGTAATCCATCACGTCCAGGGAAACCTATCAATATTTTATGAAATTTAACAAATTAAAAGCAAGATCACAAATTATTGATTCAAAAAAATGTATTTTTTTTTTTTCTTAAAAAAAAGGAGAAGTTTTTAATGGATTTTGTAATGGTTTGTCCTTCTTCTGGCACCAAAGTATTAAAGTCCACAGAAGAGTTATGTCATATGTAAAAGTGAAATTCAAAGATGAAAACAGGAAATTTTGCTATGTCTATAGCAAAAGGATAAGTCTTAGTGTAATTCTCAGAGATTACCACAACAGTCATTTTACTTAAACAAGCATTTCATGTGATTAATAATGTGATCAATACTCTTTGTTCTGTCTTTATTGTTACTGGATGTTTTTGTTTCGATTTCAGTATGGAGAAAAATCCTGGATTTTTTGTTTATTTAATAAACTACTGGAGAAAAGGAATTTTCATATTGAAAAACAAGCATATAGTGCATAAGTTTTGAATTTTATTTTTTCAAAAGAATAACAAAAGCTCTCCTCTTTTGTATTGGCAGGACATAAAAAGAATTAGTATAAAGACATTTTATAAGTCACAAACATGTCTGTCTGTGAACTCACCTCTGTCGCCCTTAAGTCCAGGGAGACCAACTTGTCCTGGTTCTCCTGGAAATCCTGGTTCACCTTTCAATCCGTTAATTGAGCGACCTGGTTCTCCTTTAGATCCTGGCAGACCTGGGCCACCTGTTGTTCAAAGACAGAAGAATAGAACCACTTCATTATCCAGGTCATATTTTGTGACAACAAATTATACCATTGGTAAAAACAAGGGAAAAGGTTTTTATAATCAACATAATTAATATTTAATTTTTTAATTTAGCCTTAAATAAAAAAAAAATAAAATTTTACCTCTTTCTCCTTTCAGACCTGGTGCACCTGGCTGTCCTTCTGGGCCAGGGAATCCTGGCTCTCCCTTTAGACCTAAACAGTAAAAAAATTAGGTTAGTTATGTATTTCAAATCCTTTTAAATTGACTTAAATTAAAAATGATATAATTATATGATTTCATCACAATACACCTGTGATAATTATCATACAAGTTAGTAGACCTGATGTGGCATGGCTGACAGTATAATTAAGATGAAATATGCTCAGAAACAATTGAATACATGTGGTTTCCAAACACTTAATCATGATGTTGCATATTAGAGGTGTAACAATACAGGAAAAAAATGTAATGCAAAATATGGAAATTAATTAACTACTATAAATGTTTGTGCTTAAATAAACAAATATTTCCCAAAATTTCCAGAAATCAACACAATTGATACATGTATGATAATGCAAAATGTGTGCTGTTAAACTTTAACATAAAAACTATTGTTTTGCTCCAACAGATTAAAGTAAAATATTAAAAAAGACTATTTGTCTCTCATCTGTAACCTCTGCCATAATGCTGTCAGTTTCAGCTTATTAAGGGGAATCAATTTTTGTAGTTTTCCGCTAGTATTTCGAGAAAGTAATCACAAATAGTCTTTAAAAATGCTTACAGAAATAAAATCACAGACAACTGTTTGCCTGATACATTAACATTTACAAATCCCAGATCATAATGTTCATTGTCAACCTTAAAGACGGCCTCACCTGGTATTCCTGACAGTCCTCTGGGCCCAGGTTCTCCTTTCTGACCTGGTGGTGCATTTAGACCTGGAATTCCAGGTTCTCCCTTAAAACCTGGGCGTCCTGGTTCACCTATTACAAAAAAAAATTTTTTTTTTTTAGAAGTTTGTCAATATTTAAATCCATTACATTATACTGTATTTTAATTTATTTTTTCTTAAATTTAATCCATGCAGATACATGTATTAACATGCTTCTTTATAAGACTTTATAATTTTGATTTTTAAAAAATCATTTTAAAATAACACGTGTTTGTATTTTGTATTCATTGAAGTTTTCATAGTGCCTGACTATATGAGCATTACAAATAAAACTGGAAAGACTAAAAAGGAGTTTACTGGTAAAATTATAATTGTGGTTGTGGTTTTGGTGAATCAAACATTTTAACCAGATACTTTTTGATATACATATACAACTCTGATGAGTTTTCCAAAAAATAGACATGTGTCGTCCTTTTGTAGCCAATAAAAATTAGTGTGACAGTGATGGGTTCATTAACAATGTCAGATCTATATTACGCTATTTATGTTAACATTTTTATGCAAGTAAAACAATAGAACTCAAAACAAACCATCTATTCCTCTGGGTACCTGGTAATCCTCTATCTCCCTTTGGACCATCAAGACCAGGAGCTCCTGCCTCTCCTGGGAATCCTGGTTGTCCTGGTTCTCCTTTGAAGCCATCTATTCCTGGAATACCACGATCTCCCTTTGGTCCCTTCAGGTCCTGGTAGCCCATTCAATCCAGGTTCACCTAAAGGTAATGGATGAAAATCATATGAAAATATGCTAAAGCCCTCAAAAATTTTTTACTTTTTAAGAATTATTTGTAACTATGCAGTCTTTCAGAAAACTCGAGTGCAGGGCATTATACCATGATAATTGAAAAAGTGACCCATGTTTTTTAAACCAATAGGCCATTGGACATTTGTCACTGGAAAACATTTGTCATTGGAAAACAATTCTGGTAACTCAATTCTCAACATAAACAATAATCGATTATAAAGTTTGAATATGGAATGATATGGAAAACAATTTTATACATAACATACATTATCTGAGAAAATGTCAATGTAAACAATTCCATATACAATGGAAATGTGTGTTCCACACTGACTTCTTGAGGTATTTGAAATATGGGTGAATCCTATTACAAACCTTTCATTCCAGGTAATCCATTAATTCCATCAGCACCTTTAAGTCCAGGTAAACCTGGATTACCCTGGAAAATTTAAAACAAAATAAAAAGCTTTATAACCTGAACATCAGTTCCATGAATAATACAAAAAAGATTACATCTCAAGATCTTAACATGTTGTTTAAACCAGTTTCTTGTGCATGGCACTTGATAATTTTGCTTTATTTATGACTGAAAATGCACCTTATGTTTTCCCCAAAGGTTTCAGCAAACTTTTAAATAAAAAATTGTAACTAAAACATTATTTTTTGTATTTTCCCATTAGATTTTATTAAAAAAAAAATTGCAGGAAATAATGCCTCTTTTTCAATTTCAAGGGTTCAGCACCCATAACAAAAATGATACATGGCAGATGATATTCATCCTTTCAAGTTCATCAATTTGAGTAACTAACAAACTCAATGTAGAAAAGAAATATGTATAGTTTGAGTTTATCCTCTGCTTATATACTGAAATTAAAAGTCTTTTGTATGATTCTTAGTTCCTGTTAATCAAAATTGAGTCCCTAACACTCAGTTTATGTTGATCAAAATTGAGTCCCTACCACTCAGTTCATGTTGATCAAAACTGAGTCCCTACCACTCAGTTCATGTTGATCAAAACTGAGTTCCTACCACTCAGTTCATTTTGGTCAAAATTGAGTCCCTATCACTCAGTTCATGTTGATCAAAACTGAGTCCCTACCACTCACTTCATGTTGATCAAAAATGAGTCCCTATCACTCAGTTCATGTTGATCAAAATTGAGTTCCTACCACTCAGTTCATGTTGATCAAAACTGAGTCCCTACCACTCAGTTCATGTTAATCAAAACTTTGTAAATTTTGGGGAAAAAATTAAGAATAGGGCACCAGTGACTACTGAAATTAATCAAACTGTTGCATTGGTAGTGAAATGAAATTGGTTTTAATTTGAGTTGAGATTATTAATATTTTGAGACATCACCAGCTAATGTTGTTTAAATCGTCATTTGAATTTCTCTATTAGAATGAACAGCAGTATATGTATGTATAATTTTCCAAAAGTAAAATACAGAGGACAAAAATAAAATTGACCTACCCTATCTCCTTTCATTCCAGGGAATCCTGGAATTCCAGCATTTCCTTTAGGTCCTGGTAATCCTGGTGCTCCTGGTAAACCATCTCTTCCTTTCTCTCCAGGTAAGCCATCTTGACCTGGAAGTCCAACACCTGGCCGTCCTTGGTCACCTTTGGATCCTGCCACACCTGGCAAACCTGTAACATGATTAGAATAACATACATGTACATTGTAGTTAAATTCATCAAAGCCTGAAACAGTCTTTAAACTTAAAAATTTAACAGATTAAAAAGCCTTCTTTTTCAATGTTATTTTTGTGAAAAAAAAAAGAAAAATAAAAATTGGTAAAACAAAACCAGTCATATTTAAAAAAAATTCTTTCATAAACTAACCATCTAATCCCCGTTCTCCTTTAGGTCCAGTTATGCCTGGTAATCCTGGCTCACCCTTCATTCCTAGAACCCCTGGTAAACCTGGTTCTCCATTTATTCCCGGAAGGCCATTTAAACCACGGTCACCCTTCATACCTTCAAAAATAATTAAAAGAAGTTTGTTAAAATTAGTGATAGAAAAGAAGAAAATGCAGATATGTACAAAGTTCTAAAAAAGCCACAAGGGTTTTCAAAGTAAAATATGTGACAATCAAAAGAATGCATGTGATATAAGCGCATGCCTGGCCAGAAGGTCTGGTGGCATTCTCTATCCCCCGCATGGAAAAAATATTAAATAATGGTGTAAAGCATGCAATTAGCATTTATAAACCGTGTTTGATTGTCATTGCCGGATCTAAAAGTTTTGTACCGGCTGCCTAATTGTAAACAAACTTAGATCTTTTTCATCAGATTCTTTTTTCTATACTGTTTGATAATGTCTGTGCATATTTAAAAGCTCAGCATGTGAATATGAATTGCATCAAATATGCGCGTGACACATACGCAATGTGCATGTCTTGACATGTATGGTCTGAGACCTCACAGATATACTTATTAAGTGTCCATAGTAACGGTAAGTAAACGACTAATTCAGATTGCTACATTTACCATTCTGCTGCAACAATCATGAACTATAATACAATGAGTGGGACAATACAAAGATAACTGATTATAATCATAAGCATTTTACGAAATAGAAATAAATAAGAGAGAGAAACAAATTTAATATTGTGACGCTTTGAATTTTGGATATGTTTCAGTTAAGTTAGACTTTTATTCATACTTGATGCAATATAAAATTGAAAAATTGTTGCTGATAGAGTTTTAACAACTAAATGAATACTTGAGCTGACATATCTGGAAGATGTCTGGACATCAAGTGCAAGAAATGATGAGTATCTTATTCTTGTTTAATCCTAATATAATTAAAATTTTTAAAGTTCTAACTGATTTCATTGGTTGAAAAGCAAAAATAACATTCAGGTCATTTCTCAATGACTCGAACTCATGTACAGAAGTGTTTGTGAAGTAATCTAGAACAAACTACTTTCAATGCGCATCATTTTACCTTGTTTTAAAGTTGGTGAAATAATAAAATAGTTGACAATTTAAGTTGTTAAGTTAAAAAGTATTACCTGGGAATCCTGGTTGACCTGCTTCTCCTGGTAAACCTGGGTTACCACGTTCACCTTTGCCACCCTTTAATCCTGGTACACCTGGTAGACCATCTCGTCCTGGTTCACCTGGGAAACCAATCACACCAATGTCACCTTTAACACCTGAAATAAATAAAATTAAATAAAATGAAGTGATAAATTAAAAGAATAAAAAAAAAATATAAATGTATGTGTTTGTATGCATGTTTTAACCACATCCCTGGACCACTAGGCAATAAGCAATTAAACATACATCTATGTAGGATAATTTACAATATACAGGACAGATTAAAACTTCAAGAGATTAAAAATTTGTTGTTATGCCATCATTAAAAGGTTAAAAAAGGTTTGATTTGTTTCATTATAACAAGTCATTTGTGGCTTTTTATGAAAGTAATATCCTCTACAGGTACATCATGTTGTGTTTTACAATTTGACCAGGTAATATAACTTTTCTCCTTTATAAAAATCTTGCATACCTGGCAATCCTGGTTGTCCATCATTTCCAGGTCTTCCGGGTTGACCTGGCGTTCCATCTAAACCTGGTAATCCATCCTGTCCAGGTAAACCTGCCAGCCCTGGCTCTCCTTTCTGTCCAGCAATACCACCCACACCTGGGAAACCAGGCTCTCCTTTGGCACCAACACCACCTGTAAAATATCAAAGGAAAACATTCAATACCCAAATAATATAGATATTAAACATATTAGGCCAGGTAAAAAAAATTCTCTGGTTCTCAGACGCTGCTGATTGCTCCATTTTAATGTGGTGTAAAAAAAAATATATCCAACGATCGGCTGTTTTGGGCAGGAAATAAACTATAAAGATTAAACACGTCAATGACTAAGATTCTCAACAGTGAAAGTAGAATTTTTCAAAACGGTTTATTGATCTAGATTGTAAAGAGCAAAGGTTGTTCTCAGGATACCTCGTAAGTTTTCCTCTTCAGGAAAGGTAAATTACTTCAATTTACGTTTCAGAACGTGTTAGTGTAAAAAAAATATGGCACCTGCTCCAATTTGACCGGCAATGCCAATGAAGTGACGATTTTAGGAACCTTTACTTTCAGTTTTGACAAGAAAACATTAGTACCATGGACAATTGTGCCAGTGAAGTCCAAATTAACCGTACAAAAAATTTGTGATGGACTTTTGAACGGTATGTAAGGAAATGAAATTCCTGCCGAAAATAACCCTGCCATAAATACAACACTAACATTCGATGTATCTGTTGGAAAAACAAAATCTGATGGAAAGGAAAAAATGTTCCCAAATGTAAAGATTGGTGAGGTTATTGAGCTATTTGGTCAATATCAAAATCACATTTTAAATTTTGTATTGTGCCAAGAATGCATGCAGTATTTTCATTTTACACTTTTGTTCAAAATATTTGAAGGTAACCGATATATATGGTTGTGAATCTTTTAATATTGACCAAAAGTAATGTGAGAAAGAATATCAGTTAAAACAGCTTTGTAAATGCTGACTTAGAACTATTAAAAAACACTACCTCTCTCTATGTCACTGTATGTGTGAATGTTCAAGTTTTATGCGATAAAGAACATGTAATTGCTTGTTTTTGTATACGATTAGCAATGCCAGCCCACTTCCTGGGTATTGTTCTAAATCACAACATCACTGTTTACTGTTTGAATGTTTATTTAATACACTTTTCATATATGAAAAAATAATGCTTAGAATTCAAAACTGTATTGATCTTTTTCATAAACATTTACATAATGATGCATTACTGAAAATATCAAAAGATGGTTTACACTCTAACTTAGGTTGATATCTTTTTATTCAGAAGTATGGTTATATGTATAAAATGTATGAAAAATTTTGCATAAAATAAAATGCATACCTTGTGCATAAGTTTGTGAAATAAAATAATAAAATAAAATACCCACCTACCTTGCCACTTTTTGAAAAAAAAGTATCTGAGAACCAGAGAATTTTTTTTACATGGCCTTACTAACCTAGAATTACCATAGATGAATGAACTGCCCTATCCACCCTTTGATCAAATGGGTGACATAGTTGTATACAGTATCATGGTGATTGATGCAAGGTGTATGGGTGGATATAAAATTTTGTTTAAAGATCTTATATTTATAAGGAGATCTAGCCTCGGCAAAGTGAACCGTTGAAAAGGAAGACAAAATAGAAAGTAATGGGACTATAAAACATGTGGAAAAACTGTCTTAATATAGAGATTCTTTTCAATATGAATTGAAGGGACTTTAAAAAACTTGGTTTAGTATACAGGTGGTCTTAATATAGAGATTCTTTTCAATATGAATTGAAGGGACTTTAAAACACTTGGTTTAGTATACATGTGGTCTTAATATAGAGATTCTTTTCAATATGAATTGAAGGGACTTTAAAACACTTGGTTTAGTATACATGTGGTCTTAATATAGAGATTCTTTTCAATATGAATTGAAGGGACTTTAAAACACTTGGTTTAGTATACATGTGGTCTTAATATAGAGATTCTTTTCAATATGAATTGAAGGGACTTTAAAACACTTGGTTTAGTATACAGGTGGTCTTAATATAGAGATTCTTTTCAATATGAATTGAAGGGACTTTAAAACACTTGGTTTAGTATACAGGTGGTCTTAATATAGAGATTCTTTTCAATATGAATTGAAGGGACTTTAAAACACTTGGTTTAGTATACGGGTGGTCTTAATATAGAGATTCTTTTCAATATGAATTGAAGGGACTTTAAAACACTTGGTTTAGTATACAGGTGGTCTTAATATAGAGATTCTTTTCAATATGAATTGAAGGGACTTTAAAACACTTGGTTTAGTATACGGGTGGTCTTAATATAGAGATTCTTTTCAATATGAATTGAAGGGACTTTAAAACACTTGGTTTAGTATACGGGTGGTCTTAATATAGAGATTCTTTTCAATATGAATTGAAGGGACTTTAAAACACTTGGTTTAGTATACGGGTGGTCTTAATATAGAGATTCTTTTCAATATGAATTGAAGGGACTTTAAAACACTTGGTTTAGTATACAGGTGGTCTTAATATAGAGATTCTTTTCAATATGAATTGAAGGGACTTTAAAACACTTGGTTTAGTATACAGGTGGTCTTAATGTAGAGATTCTCTCTTTTGGTAAAATATGAATATAAATTGTATTTTTTTCGCACACAATGTAAAGTGTCACCAAAAACATACCTTTCGGTGTAAACATCACTATTTTTGACATGTAAAATCCCCAAAGCAGCAACAGTTTCCTTTCCACAAACATATTAAATGGTAATCACGAAGGTACTTAGGACTAGACTCAAATAAGTAAAAAAAACCAAACTTAATTCAAGTTTATTGGATCATCTATGAAAATTTTGCTTAATTCACTGTCACAAACACAGTGACACAAATAGTACATGCAGATCATTTCCTGTAATCATACATATAACAAAATCTAAATATGAAATCACTTAAAGAGCTTACCTGGAATTCCTGGTAAACCATCATCTCCTGGAGGTCCACGGGGTCCAGGGGGTCCAAGGGGACCTGGTTCTCCTTTCTGTCCTGGGCCACCATTAATTCCTGGTAAACCTGAAGATCCTGGTTCTCCTTTCTCTCCTGGAACTCCATTTAATCCTGGCACACCTTTTATGATATAAAGATAATTTTGGTTAGAAATCTATACAAATTACAAAAATAGCTTTAACAGACAATATAACTGAAGTAAATGGTGATCAATCTAAGCTCAACATGGCTTTTTTTAAAAAAAAACGGGTCATTGGCCAGGTTGCTTTTTAATTTTTTTTTTGCAGAAATGCTGTTAAATTGAGAAAAAATTCTTAAATAATTTCTCAGTGCGGTCAACACCTTCCAAATACATAGACACTTCTGCGAATTGTCTATGAACTTGGTTGAAAAACTGAAGGAGGCATTAATTTCACAAAAAAGAACCAAGGTTTACCAAAAGTCATATTGAAGAACCTGTTTATGATTATATCTGATAAAAACATTAATATTACCATCTTCTCCGGGTCTTCCTGAAATACCACGAGGACCTTGTGGTCCTGGCAATCCTGGTTCTCCTTTGGGTCCTTCTAGAACTCCTCCTGGTAATCCAGGTTCTCCCTTGCTTCCTGGAAAAATAATGTAATATCATCTAGTTGAACAACAAACTATAACAAGTTTTATTTGTGAAAAATGTTTCAATTAGAAACATAAACAGGTGCTACATACTGAGAAAGTAGAATTTACATTTAAATTTATTACTGATAAACAAATATTTAATGAATAACTAAATCAGATAAGCAAAGACACTAGTCTACACACAAAGGCAATCAAAAACTTTAACTCGTTTTTAACCTTTTGAAGACTTACATGTATTCCAATATACATAAAATAAATATTAAGTTGTCACTGTTAAAAATCTGTTAATGGTTAAAAAATCTGTTACATTATCAAGGCCACTTGGCCTATTTACTTCTAAAAAACACTACTGGATACATTTTTTTTACCCAGCACATTGTCTTTTTAATGCATGTTTATCAACTGTTTTTTATTGTTGCATATAACCCTTGTCTAAATGTCCAAGAGAGAGAGAGAGAGAGAGAGAGAGAGAGAGAGAGAGAGAGAGAGAGAGAGAGAGAGATTTTGCTTGATGCATCTTCATGTACTTATCAGATTTGATAAAAAATTTTGTATTTTGAGTTAATAAATGAAAATTTATTTTTGAAATGGCCTTTAGCTGTGTAGCACGATAAATTGAATTTCGGATATATTGAACTATTTTCCCCAAGTCCCCTCAACTTCAATATATCTGGGTAATACTGTATATGAATTATCTTTAAAAAATTGGAAAGGTTTCCTCACAAATTAAACCAAACTTTTTTTTCTATTGAGACCAGAATGTTTTAAATAACCCAAAATATACCTGTTAATCCTGGAAGACCTCCTGGTCCTGGTTCACCCTTAAGTCCATCAAATCCTGGGGTACCTGGCTGTCCTGGCAGTCCTGGCTCTCCTCGTGGCCCTGGTAATCCTAAACACAGAAAGAACAAAATCTGATAAAAGGGCTTTATAAGTAGATCAGGATACATAAACTTGTTAAACTTTGTTTTTTTTTTTGCAGCCAACAAATCTATCCATTAAAACTGAATATACATGTAAATGTGGGAGTTCTGGGTTCCAAGACACTATTTGACTGCTTTTTTCCCCTTCTATTCTACATGTATTACATAAAAAAGAACATAAAGGTTGTCATAGTTGTTCTATTAACCATTTCATTTTCTAAGTACTCATTCCCTATTTTTCTTTATTGCAATGGCAGAGAATTACTATGTATAAATGTTAAAATTACTTTATCTGCAAACCTCCACATTAATTTCAGTTGAAACTTCCCCATTTTTGCTTTCTTGGGGAATTTTTCACATTTTTTTTTCTCTTTTTTTGTTTGTTTTCTGGGAATTTTTCTGTTTTTGTCTTCTATTTATCAAAAAATACAATTGGTAACCATGACAATGACAACCTTTTTTTATACATGAGCACTCCTTGTTAGATCTAAATGAAATGAACATTATTTTTTTACCTCTTGGTCCTGGTGTTCCTGGCAGGCCTGGTTCTCCACTTTCTCCCTTCATACCTGGTAGTCCATTTACACCTGGCAATCCTTCAACTCCTTTAAAAACACAATACATAGACCAATTAATGAAATGATGCATTTTATGGTGCCAGCATATATCTACTTAAAATTATCCAAGCTTCAGTAATGTGTGGAGCAGTGACAAAAGGTTACCTTCAAAAGGATCAAAGTTATTGTGGATCAGACTAGCTATAGTGGAAACAACAATTTCCCAGCCTTTTGACCATTGGTACTGTACAAGTTTTGATCTAATATAAAAGAAAACAACTTTAATTTCCCTCAAATGATTATTGCCCTTTACTTGATCTTTCAGTTTGTCTTATTTGTAAGTCCTTCACACCAAATTTGATTGAAACTTGCCAAGTAGTTTCTGGTTCCTTACATTAACATGTAAATATCTTCTAATAATGACAGTTTTCTGGGTTAAAAAAGTATTTAAATTTCAAAAAAGAGTGTCAAAAGGAACATTAAATGACCATGCAGCAAAGCAATACATTTATCCTCTTCAAAGAAAATTTTCTTAATAATAATTCTTAATTTTTTTTCAAATTTTCTTGTCATTATCTGGAAAAGACTTTTTGTGATGTGGGTATTAAAAGGTACCCAAACATTGTTACTTAGTGATATTGTACCTGGTTCTCCCTTCATTCCTGGTAAACCATCAATACCAGGTCTTCCTGGTCGACCGGCTGGCCCAGGCTCTCCTTTCATGCCTTTAAGATCCACTGTATTGACTATGATTCTTTCACCTATAAACAAAAACAACGTCAAATTTCTCTCAGATTAATAATAGTTCAGATATTGAAATGAATGCTAAATTTTTCCCCCCATTTCCTTAATCAACTATATATATATATATCACATCAACTTGATATGATAGGCACATTCATGTATACTAGGAATGTTTTAACTTGCTTTGGAAAATAAAGTCTGAACTGGACCAGTGAAAAAAAGACAGGCAGGAGAGAGAGAGAGAGAGAGAGAGAGAGAGAGAGAGAGAGAGAGAGAGAGAGAGAGAGAGAGAGAGAGAATGAAAGTACAGGTACTATAAGAGACAAATGGCAATAAACAACCTTTAGAGAGTGATATAATATGCACAATATTTCATATTATCTGAAAATCATCTACCAATCATAAACATACAGTACTTCTAGCATAACAACTGAGAATACAAGAAAATGATAACTCTCAAGTCTATAAGAATTAAATTTGGCTTCAAAAACTTAAAAAAATAAAATAATAAAACTGTGAGGTTACAAGTATGTTTAACAGACAAAATTTAAATAATTATCATGATTATTAAGGATGTTTTTCAGCAATTATTAAGTACTGTTTAAAAGAATTTTGTAAAGAAATGGCTAGAAGGCACATGCCAATATCTTATTTATTCAAGGTCTTTCTATTAAGTCTTTTATATTTAGACCACATACCAGCTTCTCCTTTCATTCCTGGAAGTCCAGTTTATTCCAGGTAAACCATTTGTACCGGGATCACCCCGTTCACCTGGAATACCAGGTAAACCAAATCCTGGTTCACCCTTTGCTCCATCCAATCCGGGGAGACCATTACTTCCTGGAGATCCATCTAAACCTGGAAGACCTGGTTGTCCCTGTAATACAAAAATTTTTAAAAATAATCCAATTAAATACCTAAACTTTGTAAACCCTCTGGAATGTATTTAAATTAAAGTTTTCCCCCCTTGGAATTGGTGGTGACCAGTGGTCAACAGCACATGCTTACAAATCACAGTGTCTCTAAACACATAGGATTAGTTCTCAATCTAAAATACCCTAGGGTGAAAAGTAAAAGAATATTGACTACAGCAAATACACCATCACACATCATTACTCAACTATGTTACACTTCACTGGTTAACTACAAGGAATTAAATCTCCTGTCTAGCCCTTAAAGTGACCATTATAAAGGCTTGATAATACTTTTGAACTGACTTTATCATTATCGTTAAACTTTCCTAAAGCTGCCACCAAAATTGGAACAGTAGCAACCCAGTAAAAACCAATCACCCTAAAATAACAAAAACCTAAAACATCCCAAAAAACAAACTTAATTTACATGAAAATCCCTATTGAAATCCCATATGTCATGTGACCCCTTTTTCACCCTGTGTCGAACTATCATTGTTTAAGATAGGAAATAACAAATTATTTAATTTTTACAAGAAAATATAATTCTGAAAAAATTGTGGCCAATACAATTTTCTATAACCAATAGACTGAAGGAAACTATAATGAGAATACAAGAAGAATGGAGAGAATATGCCTAGGTGGGTTAAATATTTCAATCAGAGATGAAATTAAGAGACATGAAAATGAATGAAAATCCTTTAAACAGTATATATATATATATTACCACAGTGGTTTAAGTAAACACATTATGATACATGTTTGTGATCTTTGGACTATAGATTTTAACTTACAGGTTCGCCTTTGTCTCCTTTCAGTCCGCTGAGCCCTCTGGGTCCTGGTGGACCAGGTCGACCAGCCAGTCCTTTTTCACCATTCAATCCAGGTAAACCTGGTTCTCCTTTATCACCTTGAAAAATATTTTAAAATCATTTCAGTGATCAGTTCATTGATTTATCCAGTTTATCTAATTGTGACATCATTTGATTGTGAATGCACTATGTCAACAGGTAATGGCACAATTGCATGAAAGTGAGTGTCACACAAAGAATCAAGCAAATTATATGCATTTATTTACTAAATGTCTTTTATATCAATACCAGTGAAACCTATGAAATGAAATTTAATTCTAAGAAATACATTTCTCTTTGTTATAATAGAAAAACAGCAGACAGGTAAATTTAAATAATAAAAAAATATTTCATTTTTTCATAAATATGTAAGTCTAAGAATCATAACTCTGCAAAAATTCATCAGACCAGAACCAAATTCGAACTTGATCTGTATCTTTTCATATTAAATAGATCACAAATCAAATCAATATCTTTAAGAAATAGATACATATATAAAAACTGTGGAACATGTATATACACAAATTATATATGCATAATGTGTGTTGATAGTTACTACTTAAGAAGCAGGGCCCAGAAAAGTACTCAGCCACTTGTCCCGACCCAGTTGAAAGAGCTCAATAATTAGCATAATCACACTCAGAACTGTGCTAAGAAAATAGTCTGTAAAACACCGACCATGACTTTCTTAAATGTGAAATTTTAATAATGTTCAAATAAAAATGTACTTGGTTTATCTAATCAAATGTGGTATAATAGTCCTTTAAACACTTGTAACTTCAAAATACATGATCATGTTATTTAACTTAGAGATATTCAGTTGTGAAACCGCCAGTACACATGTTGAGAGCGTGCTTTTTTACAATAAAACATACAGCTTATAGTTCATTGATAATTCCAAGAAGATTCTCTTCTTGTTATTACCATTATTATTCCTGATGACGGCAGCATAGCTGCTGAAACATGTAGACAAATAAATATCCTACCACAACTGTTCGTTCCAGTGTTGAGAACCATTTATTACAATTAATTTGTTATTACCATAGAAAAATATTTGAAACATGTGATTTGTGAAGGTAAAAGGAACTTTGAAACAAGACGCAAAGTTGTAATAAAAATTTTATCTGAGCCCTGAAAAAGAGTAAAAACATCTAAACGTACAAAAATCTGCAATAAAATTTGGAGGTAGTTCTGCTGGTTCTCCCTTTGGTCCCCGAATACCCTTTTCACCATCAAAACCACGATCTCCCTGAAATTGAAAAAAGATACCATTTATTTTTTACATTAAAATAAGAACTTACAATATTTAATTTGCTATTGTTCAGTGTAATTAATTGATCTTTTTTTTTTTTTTTTGAAAGGACATAAACTACTTTTTTTCTTTTATCTCAAAATACTAAAAAAAAGTTTACCATACTTGAATAAATACCCTTTTTTCATTTACATCATGTATTAAACATCTACATTTTGGCAGTAGTAAGAAGTACCATTCAAATGACATTAGATTAGTCAAAATAACAAAAAAAAAAAAAAATGACAAAAACATTAGAAAAAAAAAGGAAAAGAGATGTCAAAATTCAAAAGAATATATTAATACATTTTTCAAATTCAAAGTATATATTATATTTTTCAAATTCAAAGTATATAATAATATAATTTTAAGCATATCTTATATTTCATTTACAAACTTATTAATATTTATAGGTCATACAATTGGTCCTGGTAATCCAGGGTTTCCAGGAAGTCCATCAAGGCCAAATTCACCCTGTTCTCCTTTAAATCCGGGTAATCCTGGTCGTCCCTTTTCACCTGGAACTCCATCTAAACCTGGTGGTCCTGGCTCACCTTTGAACCCATTTACACACTGTCTACATGGTCCTCCTGTTTCACCTAAAAAAAAAAATCAAAAGTCTCATATCAATGAACTGTACATGTTGTATTTAAGGCTCCACGAAGACCTATTATAACTTGTCAGCATCTAAATATCAATCAAGTGAACAAATTAGATTTGAAATTCAAAGTGCACCCAAACCGGTTTTTGCAATTAATACTGTTAACAAGTACAAAAGCGAGTAATGTGTAGTGGAACTGTCCAGGTGCTACATAAAAGTATGAACAGTAAAACCTAAGTATTAACATACCCACATGACCTGGGAAATATGGATTTTATGTACATGTAGTCTTTATGTAAAGCCAAAAGTTTGAACAAGTCATTTCCCTGATAGAAATACAAATCTTATCACAATATGTACATGTAGTTGGTTTGTATTATTTTTTGATTAATACTGCGCCAGCCTAGGAATCTGTCCTAGGTAGGATTTGAACCTATGTAGTGACAGGCACTGTAATCTGTTACAGCATATTCTGGCCATTTTGCCACCAAGGCAACCTTACTGATGTGTGTGTGTGTGTGTACATGTGTATGTGTGTGTGTGTGTGTGTGCAAGCATGTTTGTGTGTGTGTCAACATACCTTTAGGCCCAGGTAAACCAGGTAAACCATCTCGTCCAGGTAATCCAGCATAACCTTTCAAACCTTTCTCTCCACGTTGTCCAGGTAATCCTGGTCGGCCCTTTGTAGAATTTCCAGGAATACCTGGAAGACCATCTCTTCCTCTCTCTCCTTTCAAACCAGGAAGTCCATCTCTACCAGGTGTTCCAGGAGGTCCTTGGGGACCAGGCAGTCCTCGTCCTGGTTCTCCCGGAAATCCAGCTTCTCCCTTTTCTCCGGGTATTCCATCTCTTCCAGGAAGTCCATCAATACCAGGTAAACCTATCAATGAAATTTGAATTACCTGATGTTTGAATGTATTTTTTAAAACATACAATTCATCTTTTTCTTCTTCTTTCATTTGTATATACTTATAAGAAACCCTCCCTTTTATAAATGTGCTAAGTTAGACATTCTCTTTTACACATTTTTGAAATTCAAACCAAACAAATTTCATCCAAATCTGAATGGGAATGCTCAAACAGCTGAAGTGTAAAATTATATCAGGTATACTGAAATTTTCATGTAATTCAGTAACATATTCTCTGGTTGTCATCTGCATTTAAAAATAAACCATTTCAAACAATAAATGCCCCAACAAATGTCTTGTATACAATCTAAAACTTATCAATTTATTATTCTGATTTTAGATTGATAATAAGTTAGAGCTAAAAAGTGAAATTTTATTAAACCACACTGCATCAGACATAAATTTAGGATTTTCAAAGATTTCAAGATACTGTAGTTATAGATCTTGAAATTGAATAGCTAAGAACTCTGGGACTGGAAAATGAACTGAAATTATCCAAGCACTTTTTTAAGCAAAGAATATTTCGAAAAATTATTAAAGCTTGATTCTATATCAAATATACTGTTTAATAAGAAATGCCTGAAGAACAAATTTTTTGTGGTTTTCTTTCACGAAGAATTTCCTTTAGAAATGCTAACAAATTTTTTATTTTACTCATGGTTTTTTCATTGAATAACAGTATTAATTTTGATGTTTTTTTCATTACATATTGGTAATTTAAAAATATTTAAAAAAAAAAAAAATTCAAAACAATCAGAACTATTTATGGTTAAAAAGGTTATGACTATAAAGAATATTAAATAGAATGTGTTCTAAATGTATATTTTAGTGACAGTGATTGGAGTAGTCTCCCCTTAAATTTCAACAACTGTCAAACTGCATTATTTTTTACCAACCTCCACTTCCTTTGTCACCCTTTTCACCTCTGGGTCCTTCAGGTCCCTCAGGTCCAGGAGGACCTGGTACACCAGGACCACCAGCAGGTCCTGGAGGTCCTTGTAGACCAGGCAAGCCTGGCAATCCATCGTTTCCTGGGAATCCTTGAAGTCCAGGTGATCCTCTGTCACCCTTGGGTCCAACGGGACCATCTCCACCTTTACCCTGGATAAATAAAATACAGTATTTTATACACATAAGTTGTATGTTTTGCATGTCATTTTACGATAATTTTCCGTCTCATTGTGACAAGGTTAAATCAGTTTGCAATTTGCTTAATATTTCAAATGTTTAGAGATCAATTCAATTTGTTCTGGATAAACAACATTTTGACCAGATTTTGTTGGTTGTTAGATATGTATATATGTTAATCTCTTAAACTTTATATTAATGGTCAAAAGTGAGTGCATACAGATCACCACCTAGGTTTGAATATCTGAAATTCTTGACCATTAGTAAAATTGTAAGGATTTCAAATTTTCTGGATTTGAGTCAAGGAAAATCTTAGTTTAGGAATGTTTGTGAAACTTGAGACAGTTCCTATTTGTATCCGAGTGAGTGACTATCGCTATTTCTTGTCCATTTGTTACAGATGGTCACAACTAAACTATAAACTAAAGTTGACCTTAGTTCTTACAATCTATAACATACAGTTAAAACTCCAATGATGGTACATACCCCTGCAGGACCAGGTGGTCCTGGTAGACCATATTCTCCCTTTGGTCCAGTAAATCCACGTTCTCCCTTTTCACCAGGTAAACCATTCAAACCAGGTAATCCTTCCATTCCACCATCACCCTGGAAAAATATGCATAATGGAAATAGAGAAGGTTATTAAATGCTGGTTGGACCAATAATATAATCAATTCAAAGCTAACTGTCTCAAGGTTTATTTAAATTTTTTAATCCTTTTTACTATTTCAAAACAACAAAAAAGAAAAATCTATTTCACAATAAAGAGACCTTATGGAAGAGTAACCTAAAATGCCTGTTTACAGCACCCCTTAAGTAAATGTTTGACCCACTTCGGCACTCCCGTGGGTGTGATTAATTTTGTCTGATCAAAACTGACAGTCAGTGGTTTTAATCTTGGTATTAATCTTTTTTCAAACATTCCAGATGACCTCAATATAGGCGAAATAACAGCTGTCATACACCAAGACATGTGAGTACCCAGATATGCACACATTTTCTGCATATTGTTGTTAAAATAGCAGTGTTACCCTAGGGAGAAAAAGTTTGTTTTTTCTTTTCTTTCCCCTTTTTTTTTTTTTTTTTTGGTTATAAGTCTCATTCAAATTTACAGAATTTGTACCTATATATGAAAAGATGTTTTTCCCATACTGAACTAATATGTTGCAGGATAAACTGTTCTGTTGAGTTATCTGACTTAGTATCTATCCAAGCATTCTGTTCTTAACATACCAAGAAATCAAAAGTTACTACTTACTACATGCTGAAACCTATTGACCAAAATTTTTCAAATCAAAGTGTCATTTTGTTCAAAAGAAAAGATGCTGGAAAATTTCTTTACATTGAATACTGATCAAACAATGTATATTTAGTTAAATCATACCTTGAAACCTGGAAGACCTGGTAAACCAGGCAAACCTTGTTTACCCTGCAAAATAACAATAAAATAAAATTTAAATATTTATTTTTACAAATGATCCTTCTCAGTTAACATTTCTCAGTTCTGTCTTTTTTCAAAGCTTGCAACCTATAATTTGAATTTGGGGGGGGGGGGGGGGGTATTTTTAGCTATAATAAATTGGAATTAATTCTGTTCAGACAGGCAAACTTAATTAAAGACTAGAAATTTTAATGGATTGAAAATTTGGCTGGATAGCTCAGTTGTTAGAGAATTTGGCTAGTGTTGGGAACTTCCTGGAGCAAGTTTGGCTTGATAGCTCAGTTGTTAGAGCATTTGGCTAGTGTTGGGAACTTCTTGGAGCAAGTTTGGCAGGACAACTCAGTTGTTAGTGCATTTGACTACTGTTGGAAACTTCTTGGATCAAGCATGGCAGGACAGCTCAGTTGTTAGAGTATTTGGCTAACGTTGGGAACTTCTTGGTTTAAGTCTGGTTTAGTGCTTTACAGGTTTTAGTTTACTTTGTGGCTCAGTGGTTAGAGTATTTGGATTTTTTAAACTTCCAAGGTTAAGTCTAACTTTGGTTGCTGTTTTTGCTTTCATTTTTCATCATACATTTTCATTTGTGTAATAAGCCAAGGTGTAGATGAAGCATATTAAAGCATATACCACATTGCAGAGAAAAGTCTGCTGAATATATCTGCCTCACCAGACATGGAACAGAACTACTTACCCTAGGGCCTGCAACACCTGGTACACCCTTTTCACCTTTCATTCCCAGCATGCCTTTCATACCCTGAAATATAAATTTCAATATTATTCCTCAAAGTCTTTGCACTTCATGTTGAGTTAGTGTCATTCTCAGGCTCTCCCTCACCTCCAGATAAAATTACATTTCTTATATTTACAAACATTTAAAATGATATGAAAAGCAATGCATGTTTGACAGTTAATTTGCTTTTTGAACACTATTCATATCAGGGTGTATAAATTTACAGGAACACTATTTGATGTGACAGATGTGAAGCTCTGCCCATGTCAGCACAAATTTAGGATGTTAACAATTTGGCAGCCGATAAATATGTCAATCAGGTGGGATTTATTTACACATCATGTTTTTTTTTTCTTTAAAAAAATTGAATTAATCTGAAAATGACAAATAAATTCACAATAATAGGGGCATGCATAAAAAGTGATCAACAAATCATTCCCATGGCTTTCTTTCAATCTTTTTTATGAAAACATACTATTATAAAATCTTTTCAGTGTGTGAATACTAGTATGTTAATGAAATAATGATGTAAAAATGAAACTTTTTCCATCTTTTTCCAAGCTGCATAAAGCTCAAATAGGGTACCTGAAATTTCACCTATAATCATTTTTTTTCTATTCAGAAATTGGAATGTTAGCCACAAAATGGAATTAGAGAACAAATGCTGCCTTTGGTTACCTCAAAGATAAATTGAACACAATCTCAATCACAAGATTTCTAATCATGCATCCTTAAACACTGTATCCAGAAAATTGCAGGGACACATTTCCAGACTTACAGACCCAAATTTATATTCTCTAGCATACTTACATCTCTTCCTGGTTCTCCTTTGTATCCCTTAGGTCCAACTGCACCTGTTTCACCCTGAAAATAAAGACACCAAATCATCAACGTTGTAATGCATTTATCTTAAAAAACAATCAATACAACAAAACATTTTGAATAGGTGGTGCTAAAACATTGGTCAAATACCTGCCTGCTGACACAATACATGTACCCCCGGTGCCATGAATCAAGTAGGAGGACCATTGTGGTGAACACTCAAGCTTATTGATTACGCCTTAAATATAGAAAATATTTCAACTAGAAACCATACAAATTGGACCAATATCATAAACATGCAAGCTTTTAAGAGGTCATAGGTTGTAAACACTTGTGGAAGCAGGTAGTTCAGTTAATAGAGAGTTGGACACCAGACTCAAGTTTGGATTAATTGTATCCCACATGGGGGTTTGGTGTGATCTAAAACAAGTTACTTTAGGTTTTCATAAAGTTTAAAATTTTCATTTTTCCTCCTACTACTTTCTGTTTTGTCTTCAAATTCAAAAATGATCTGTTAAACATCAATGCATATATTATGTTTTTAATAAACCTATCTTACTGGAGGTCCTGGTATTCCTTGATCTCCTTTCTCGCCTTTTGCACCGGCTATTGTGTCAGGGAATCCTTCCAATGGACTTGTCTCCCCTGGTGGCCCGGGAGGACCAATGGGACCAATACTTCCTCTTTCTCCTTTTTCTCCCTGAAATCCTATTCCTGGGTTACCACGGTCACCCTTCATTCCTGGGTTGCCATCAAAACCCTAAAAACAAATAAATATTATTATTTATCACTGGTTACCACATTATTATTGAAATCCGTGCTAAAGAAGACTTTAAATCAGCATTGTCTTCATCATCATCAAATAAAGTCACCATCACAATATTTTTAGGAGACAAATGAGAAGGAAGTTATGAGTAAGCTAGGCAGAGAGTGCAAAAAAAACTATTGATCTTCTTTGCTTCATCTCTAGGGATGTTTCTCTATTCAGTCATAATGAAGTCTTCAATATGACATAAATTGTCCTTCATCTACACAAGCTAATTAGATGTCCTCTAGCACTAAAGTTTAGGCAATATTACAAAGTATAAAATAAAATAAAGATTAAATTTTTAAAAAAATCTGAACATCACTGTATCATAAGTTACAAGCAAAAAAATATGGAGTCATACCAAAATGTCTTTAGTCTCCATCAATATAAAGGGGAATAACTTATTCTAAAACAAGGGAGGGCGGCCCAGAAAAAAAAATCCAGCACCAAAATTTTAATGGATGGTTTTATCAGAAGTTCTTAGAAGTACTTGAAAAGTAACTCTGGCATTGCTATTTCAATTAATTTCTATGCATGAAAAGTAAAATTTAGAGCAGTTTTGTTAGATGTTACTTACTCTAGGTCCGGCTAATCCTGGGAATCCTTTGGGACCTGGTACACCATCAGCTCCTGGTTGACCCTAAAATGTTTAATATATAATAAATGTGGTTAATATATATAAACTCCCTATTCCATTATACATACATACATACACACCAGGGCTCAGGAAAACTTTGACTGGGGTGTCAGACATTTTTTCAAAGCAACCGTATCATCGATGCTGTGTAAAGCAAAAAACAAAAAAACAAAAAAAAAAAAACAAAAAAAAAAACGTACCACAAATGTTGTTATTGATGATGTTTTTTTTAAAAAGATTTTAATTTTAATATCAAATAGATTTTAAAAAGGATTTAACTACTACATAGAGGTTATTTAGGTACATGTGGTCAGGCTCGTGTGTCCACATAGTGTCGATTTTTGTACTGTCGGCGTTGACGACACAAGGTTTGATGGCCATCTTTGTTGATTGACAATCGTTGCATTTTCGTTTTTGTTTTTCCGAAGTTGCTCGAACTTTACTGAACCTCATTTCGAGACCTCTTTGATTGTATTTAGCCTTTATAAAATTATTTATTTATAACTAAACAGTTTGCAAAGACCATACGATGCGCGTTGTAGTCTTATTTGACATCCCGCATGGAACCTCTTTGATAATAGTCTGACGACCATGACCTTCAAGGATCAACCCTCGTAATCAGCTGTTTATGGCTTCCGTCTGTCAAGCGATGTGATTACTTAATAAACAATTAATGAGGGTTCGGACGATGAAACAAAAGGAACAGATTGAGACCATGGATTCTAACTGATTATTAAACAAAAGCCTAATTAATATATGTGTGGTATTTTTTGAAAACGGTTGACAGGTGATAGCAAACAATACTCGAGTAAAATAATGACTGACAAACATATTTATTTATATGTCCGATTAACTGAATTCTATTATTAACTAAAAATGTCCGACAAGTGATTTTTCACATCAGACAAAAATATTTTTTGTCGGACATGTCCGGCAAATATGACCGTTTCCGAACCCCTGATACACACACACACACACACACACACACACACACACACACACACACTGATTAATAATGGGAGTTATCATTAACATGGAAAAAGTATAAATAAGGAAAAGACATAAAAACAGTTTTAATACAATCTGATTTTAAAAATTAACTTGAATTGTTTTAAAAATTTCAGTGAAAAAAATGATAATTATACAGAGAAAAGCAAGCTGGTAAATGTAAACACTTTGGTGTAAACCATCATTTACAGCAATTTCTCTAAGATTTCCTAACAAGATTAGCTTCATGCTTTAGGCATTGCAAATGGATTTTTTTTAAAGACTGGCAACAGGGAATTGTGTGTAAATTAATATGAAAATATATTTTAATTTAAATTTATGGATTTGTTTATTGCAATATGTGTAGAATTATCAAATTATACATTTAGAGTGATGATGTTGAAATCTTTTAAAAATTTGTATATAATTAATTTTCTATGCAGCAATATAAACATTTTTAAAAACCTTGACAATTTTGGTCAAGCAAATGTTTACAAACAATTACAGTATTTTATTTTAACACATGTTTACCCGTTGTCCTGGAAATCCTTCAATTCCGGGTTCACCCTGAAAAATAGAAAATAGAAATAATATATTTTAAGTGAATTAATCTCTCATATAACAAGTAATCCTTAACTATAAATAGTTTTTAAGCTTTCATTATACAATTCAAACCTGTCTTAACCCCAAAAATAACACATCAGTTTTTTGTTAGTTTAGACAAGTATTCCAGGCACAAATATAAATTTACCAATATTATTTACAGTTTTCCTTATAAACAGGACAGGCTTTGACAGGATTTGGATTAATGGAGGATTAGAACAGCAGGGCTCAAATTAGATATTAAAACAGAGAGAAGTGACTTCTCCCTCAGCCAAAGTTAGGGAGAAGTTTTTCAAAACAGGGAGAAGTTTTTGCGCAACTCAATTCACGACATTGGAATTTCTGTCATCCTGTCGCGATCAAACATTTTATATCTTGTAATACACAATAGACATTGCAACATGCTGGTTCATCTTCAGAAATATGCATGAGATAATTAAATGTACTGTTTGAAAAAGATGTCAAAACTTAGATAAAATCCTGCTTTTGGTGGAAAAACCCCTTATACAAGGCACACTTGAAATTGGAAGCAAAAGTGCTATCTTTAATAATTTGCTTAAGTTTGTCATCAACTGGCTCCTTAATGTTAAAGTTGGCTAAGTTTTGGCTCATACTTCTCAGGAGCAAGATCTCACCCTGATTTTGTTCCAAAATTTTATTTATTTATTTATTTATTTATTATATATATTTTAAATATTTATTTATATATTTTAAGTATTTGAACTCTTTTTAATTAATAATGATAATAGAGGTGAGCAGTTTATAATCAGTTTAAATTTTTTTCATATGTAACATTAAACAGATATAAATTTTATGTGAAGTAAATTATAAAAATATTGTTAAAAGAATTTTTATAGTTTTTTTTTTATTAAAAAAATAAACTTATATTTTCACAAAATAATATTCCTCCGTGAACGTAATTTTTGAGGTGTTTAAACTGGTTGTCTTATCTAAGAAAAGAGAAGAACCACCTTACATTCCAAAAGCATCACTTTGTTCAACTTTGACCTGACCAATGAAATATGTCGAATTCGTATGTTGGTCAAATGGCGGCATTGTAAACAAATCCAACGGTGATGTCTCATTTTAGTATGTTGATACTTGTGTTAAAGTTTATACAATGATTTTATTTCAAAAAATAAGTTATCTGTCTTTGATATCACAGTGGTTTTAATCACTTTCAATTTCAATGAAAAATTACAGGCGCGATCCCATACAAATATCGCCGAAAATCAGTAACACAAGGAATACTGTATCAGATAATCGATGTATACTCGGGCTGTAAAACGTCTTTGATTAACTGCCTATTATCTTAGGCACGTGGAAGAAATCTTTTCGTGAAGTGTTAATCTGCTAATTACTTAACCAATCAAGATAATTAACATGCATCATGACACCTGTAAATCAATATTGTTGACAGCAGCCCGAACACCTCGGATTTAATCGTTAGATTAGATAAATTAACACATCAGAGTTCCTGATAATGGGTTTCAAAAATAAGGGCTACTTCGACTTCACTTTTTCGGAAATATAGGGCGAAGTTTTTTGAAACAGAGCGAAGTTATCGCCCAACTTCGCCCTTATTTTGAGCCCTTATTTTGAGCCCTGAGAACAGGTTGATAATTTTTTTTTTTGGGTTGGGTTTTC
The DNA here is from genome assembly GCA_029721355.1 of Tegillarca granosa. Classification (NCBI taxonomy): domain Eukaryota; kingdom Metazoa; phylum Mollusca; class Bivalvia; order Arcoida; family Arcidae; genus Tegillarca; species Tegillarca granosa. The sequence goes on along the minus strand of CM056602.1, from coordinate 25,470,049 downwards.
ACATGTTCCATGAATAGGTTCTTGTGTTGATTGGCTGTTAGATACTTAAATGCAGGAATAAAACAGCTGCTAAGAATACATTTTGTAGGGTGGGGTGGGTTTGTTCCAAGAGGCATAAAGATGGTAATCAGTGCAGTTGATACAATTTCTTGTTGTGACTATTATTACCGACTGACTTCCAAAAGCCAACGTCAAGTATAAGACATCAAAGAAAAAGTTACCTTAGGTCCTCGCACAGCCTCTCCTTTTGCAGGTTCTCCCTTCTGTCCCTTAAATCCATCAAATCCTGGGGGTCCATCCACTCCGGGAATACCTGGTGCTCCAGGTACACCAGGCTCTCCCTATAAAATATATAAAGAAAATATCAGAATTTTTTTTTTATTATAACAAATCCCATATATAGAGATTTTTCTCTTTCAAGGGAGATAATTACAATTGTTTTACCAGAAATTAATTGTAATTCATTGAGGAAATAAAGTCTAAACAACAAATAATGAAAATGATATAAACTGTTTCTTTTTTTCTTCTCTTATTATTATCAAAAATTTGATTTAATTGTCATACAAAGTAAAGCCTGCCATTACGAAAGCTGTTTTTCAATTTTAAACATGCTCAGATTTAATAACCAATAATTGGTGCTACTTACAGCAGTTCCGTTACAACCATCCAAACCAGGTGGACCTCTAGGCCCTGATGGACCAGGTATACCCTAAAATTGAAAAAGACAAAAACATTTTAGCATAAAAGTTACTGTGATTCGTACAGGATACCACAATCAATAGTTAGCCAAGAGCATTCAGTTTGTGAAATAACGTAACATCTAAATGGGGTTGTTTACCACCAACAAAGGGCAATAACTCCAGAATCGATTGACCTATACTTCCACCATGTACCAGATCAGGCCACAATTAGGTTGCTTCTACAACAATGATGGAATTTAGTATTAAATCTAAATGTGCACAAGCAATAATTTATCTGAGTTTTCGGGAATTGGGGTAATGACATATTATTCTATAAATGGGAAAAATTAGTCACTGGTGCCAGAAACGATCATTTATGAAATATAGCTTGTTAACTTATCAAATATGAAAATCTGATTATATGGGTATTATATAAAAATACTTTTCAAATTTCAATGTAGAATAAAGTGTCCCTAGTTGCAATGTGCCTTATGTTACATTTGGAAATACTGAACATTGTTGAACAAAAGAGTTGCTATTTTGAACAATGAAGAGTGGAACTTTTTTTGTTTTTATTGTTTTTGTGAGTACATGTATATACAGATACCTACATACATACATACATATATATATATATATATATATATATATATATATATATATATATATATATATATATATATATATATATATATATATGAATTATACTTACTGGAATTCCGTTTATACCGGGAAATCCTGGCATTCCCATTTTACCCTGAAAACAAATTCAAATAAATAAATAAATAAATAAATAAATAAATAAATAAATAAATAAATAAATAAATGAATAAAAAAATAAATAAATAAAACACTACAGACAAAAGTTTGAAACAAAGACTGCATTCAAAATGTTTATTTATTCACTGTTATAACATACTGTAAAATATCTTCCTTAATTACCTGAAATACCGGGTAATCCTAAAAAGAAGTTTTCAAGGTTTTGCATTGATTTTCATTGTTTTGCATGCTCAAAGATTGTAGTTAAAATATGTTGTATCATCTCGGATTTTTGAAAATTAAATTCTATGCAATTTCCATTAAAATTTGGTTCATTTGTATTTATGAAGATAATTAGGATACTCACTCTGTCTCCTTTGATGCCACCTGGACCAGGAAGTCCGGATTCTCCTGGATAACCCTTTGGACCTGGTAATCCTTCCATACCTGGGAATCCTTGGTTGCCCTGTGGTCCTGGTGTACCAATAGGCCCTGGAATACCCTGAAAAGAAAGAAAAATTTAACTGCTATAAATTTTATCAAACAAAGATAACATATGAATCTATATATCTTGCCTCTTTCCCAATGGTTTGTCAATTGCTCAATTGCATATTTTAACTATGGTATATTTTATATTTTAACTATATTTTTAACAGTTTTTTGATGACTAAAGACATTTTAATGCTATACAGGAAACATTTGATTACTGTATATCAGGAAATTTTTGAGTATATTTATATTCGTGAAAAAATAACTTGAATATGTATTCGCGTACTTTTAATTTCCAGTAATCTGGTGATCACCAACACAAATAATATAGACTTTTAATATTAAAAGTTTTATTTTGTGTCTAGCTTTACTTGTGAATTAATGCAAAATTAAAACAATCGCGAGATTTAACAACTGAGAAATAACTCTAACAAAAAAATACCCTTGTGTGCTAAATTAAATACTTGTTTTTTTTACTTCATCAAGGGCAATACGGTCATGCTGACTTTTCAGTGCTACATTTCATTACGCATTTATTTTTCAAATTTAAAAAAAAAGTAAAAATGACTTATGTTGTAAAAGCACTTTGTTTTATCTCTAATCAGATGTTTAATTATAAGCTTCACTGACAACACAAGCACATGCAACCTCCATGGATTCAGGTTAATTCTTAACCCAAAGAAATCAGATTCAATGCTTTAAATTTTAAGCTTTTTTAAATGAAACTTGAATATAAGTTCGGATGTCTGTATTTAATCTTGTGTGATTTAGCACCTGGATAAAAAAGCATGCCATGCAAACTGACATCAGAAAAAACAAACTTTTAAGATAGAAAATGTGCAAGTTACCTCATTTTAATATTTACAAAGGGATATGAGGTGTCTGAATGGTGAATTGTAACCCTGTAAGAATTATTTCATTCATACCAAAAAGCCTCCTAAAATAATGCAGAAAACCAAATCCTGGAGAAAATTACTTTAAGAAAGAGGACAAATTTCTCACCTTATATCTACCCTGAGTGGGATTTGAACCCGTGTTTAATCCATTTCAGAAGGACTTGTATAATGGCTGTTGTAGTATGCTAGACCCCATTATAGATTGAGTTGGGTTGAGTTATGGTGTTTAACCTCCCAGTCAAGAATATTTCACTTATATTGACATGTCGCCAGTTATAGGCGAAAGTGCAGAGATTTTGCCTGTGCGTTGTGCTCATGGCATTATACAGCAGGGTTCTTTATCGTGCCATTCCTGCCATGACAAGATACCTCCTTTATTTTAAGTACCCATCCGAAAGAACCCTGACTTTCATTTCATAATGCCGAGTGCTTGGCAAAAAATCACTACCCATTTTCAAGTCTTGGGTCAGACCTGGCCGGGGATCGAACCTTCGACCTTCCACTTACGGAGCGAGCACTCTACCAATTGAGCTACTGCAGTGGCCCTATTATTGATTGAAATATTTAATAGAACTTTATTCTTAAAGAGTTAACTTAAATTTCCAACAATCTCGCACAGTTTAAAATAATACCGACTACGTAATAACAAAGGGAGAAAAATTAAGTGCCAAAGGGGAGGGGGGGCAATAACCTTTCAACCCCCCCTTTCCAAGAAAAAAAATCCTGATAGTTCAAAAAGCTCAAACAAAAAGTGTAGATCTTATTATGAGAAGTACCACTTGTTGTCAAAGAGTAAAGAGAGAAGAGGCCAGAGAACATAACCATAATCATTAAATTGCAAGAAGCATAAAGGTCAGTGAACCATACATATATAGTTAATGTTACACCAAACTCAGATAAAAAATAAATTCCAGCTGTTGTCTGGTGAAGACATTACAGTAATCAAATGAATTTTACATCATGCCTGTTCATAAATCTATGGAAACAGGAAACAGGAATTACCTAAGCATGCATGCTGGGATACAATATGGCCGACTAATTGATGGCCAAATGGTCATTAACCCTTCTTGCTGATAACAAAATTACCCCTTACTGTTTTGACATAGCCATTACAAAATGTATTTGTACTTAAATATCAATATTTGGAGTTATCTTAACCCAGAAACCATTAGCTTGTTATGAATAAATTAATGACCTCAGTGTGAGTTAATGGTCAGGGGAAACTAGTTATTTCAAGCTTTACATGGTTTTTCTTGCATGCTTTAAACTCTGAATCTAAAATACTAAATTTAATGAAATTTTCGTGGGTACAATATTGTTCAAATAAAAAGTTTTTAAGGTGTGTCTTGGATAAATATTAGAGGGAGTTTGTGTAGGGATGTGGTATGTAGCAAAAACATTATCCTGAGAAGAGTGAGTGATGTTATGCCGAATGATAAGTGTCTTGAAAGTTGTGATTAAAAAGATATGCAATTTAGTAATGTATCAATTTTAAATACAATGACTTACTCGAGATCCTTTTTCACCCACACATCTACATCCATCTTTTAGTACACAGTTAGCACCACATTCTGGGTCAGCAGGACTTCTTTGCTATAAAACACAAAGTTAAATTCATTAGCCTGGTACCATAAGCAAAATGTAGACAATAAAAAAAATTCAAAAATTTGAGTTAAACTTCAAGCCCCAGTTTCTTAGCTAAAATCTTAATTCTTATCTTAAATTTAGCAGATTTTTGCAATCTTTTTTAGAATAACAGATAATTAGTTTTAACAAAACTAAGACATGTTTTAAACTTGAAGTTATCTTGACACCTTAAAGTCTTGAATATCTTAAAAATTAACAAATTAAGATTTTAAATGTGTCTGATTAAAGTTAAGGAAAATCTTAGTAAAGTTGAGTTGGGCAATGGTGTTTAACGTCCCAATCAAGAATATTTCACTTATATTGAGATGTTGCCAGCTATAGGCGAAAGTGCAGAAATTTTGCCTATGTGCTGCGCTGATGGCATTATACAGCAGGGTTCTTTATTTTGCCATGCCATGCCACTTACGGAGCGAGCACTCTACCAACTGAGCTACCGGAGTGGTCTCTTAGTAAAGGAATAATGGTGAAACTGGGACCTGTCTCAGATCCAAGGTTTAATGATAGTACCAACAGTGTATGCTCTATATATGTTCTTGTAGCATTCGAAACAGGTAAAACAAAGTAAAATATGTTTACATATACAGTTTTTGGAAATATCATACAGGTAAGGTCAAATTTTTTGAGAAAAAAAAGTTTGTAACAGAATGATAAACTAAATAGAAGACCAAAACCATACTCATGCCCCCTTTTGAAAAATGCTATATCTAAATCTTATGTGTAAGTAAACAGAAGTTGTTGAAGAAGAAAACTTTAATTTTTTGCCCTTTTCATATCAAAATAAATGTTGTAGATAAATACATTCAATGTACTACAACAACTGGTAGCTGTGCTTAGTAACATAATAACCAGGTGTAAGTCATCATGTTAGCTGAGTCACTTTTGTACTAGGCACTCTGTATTATAAATATGCCAAACCATTTAATATCTTATGTTAGTTCTGGCTGCATGTTATATGTTACATGTAAGATACTGATACAAATTTAGAAAATTTTCCTTTCTTCAGATGGATATGTTGTGTTCCTCTCACAGATTAACTTCAAGCCTCAATCCAACAAATATACCTGTGACCTTATTTAGTGTTTATAGGACACTCAGGTTTCCTCCACCTTTTCTGAATGACCAATTTCTATTGAAGTGAAAGAATCTTGACTCGGTGTAAAAACCATCATTTGTCTCAACTTTCTAAAAGATAACCCTATCTCATTAGTGCAATATGAATATCCACACTGTCTGTTTTTAGCTTTGTTATAACAAGGATTACTCACTTATAATTATCAAAAGTCATCTAGTATTTATTTTATGATAAATATCAAAGTAAGTGTCAGTGAGTGAACTGTTGTTTACAGAAGCATTAGCATTATTTAGAAAAGACGTTCTTTCACTGTTAAGTTATAAATAAAACACTTTATGACATATGATACAAAAATTATTTTAAAAAATATATTTGTTTTGTGAAATTCCCATTCCTCCAAGCTTGAGAGCCTTTGAGTTCATGTAGACTATGAACAACAAAAACCTTGTCACTCCATGTATGAATACATATAAAATTCAATATACAATCCGAAACTACAACATCATAGGTAAAACAACATGGCTGAAACAGATAAAAAGCGCATTTACAAGATTTTATAAGAATGGTTTATTAACATAGTGTATTTTTGAGAATATTCAATATAAAATAATAATAATAATAATTTGAATATCTGTAAAAAAAATATGTTGTTATTTGCGGACTATATTTTGGTTGAAAATCATTCTCGGTCTAAAATGCATGTGCACGTCCTTTGTGGCTGTTGTGTCTACTGGACTCCTCTCTATGTGCATGTGTTATAGATGGGAATTTTTGAGTCTTAAAATCAATAAATAATTTTTTTAAAAATATTTAGGAAAATATAACAATCGAAACTGTTTTAAAATGATGTTCATTGTCAATATGAATGCTTAAACTTTGCAAGGCAAACTAATCAGTAATGCGCTAACACACATTATTTAGTTTACTTGCAAAGTTTTTGCATTCATATTGACAATGAAAATCATTTTACAACAGTGCAATTGTAAAATATGTCCATTTCCAAAAGGAAGTTTAAAATCTGATGCCCAATGACATTGCTAAAGTATCCCTATGTAGGCAAGAAGTCAACACAATCCAGAAAATTGTGTTGGTGTGATCTGAACAAGACAAACATCAGGGGGTTTGTTCAAAGATAAGAACAGAAAAGAAAAAGGAAAGAAAAGAAACTCAGACATGAAAATCCATTATGCCAGACACTTTAATTTAATTTTCACTAAATCATAGAGGAAAAAATGCCACAAAAAATGTGTTAAACTGCAGCTGAAAAAAAAAACCATACTTAAAGTGCACTTTTATGTAGACTTTTATCTAAACTGCAGTAATTGGTGTCAAACACAATTTGCAGGAAGCATTATATATTCTCCATTTATAATTATGTTTAACTGTATTGTCATTTACAATATCTGAAGTATATATTCATGCCAACAAAATGCTTTGTTCCAACTATGAAGGATCTGCTTTGTATGTGCCAAACATATCTAGCAACCTTTAGTACTTTGCATGAAGTTATTTATGTACTCATTTCACCTTGGATTAACAGCTGTCAATTATGACCTGTGTGTAATGTGCCACACTCCTTTAATCTTTAGGGGTCAACTAGTATTCACAAAAAATTACAACCACAATTACAGACACAGGACAAACCTTTTTCTAAAATATATAAAAAACCTAAGAAGATGTTTAAAAGACAACACCTAATCCTGTGTCTTGACATCATGTCATATAATATCATGTGCACTTTTAAAAATCCCAGAATTCTCAGTTCTCGTGCTCACACATGTCTAATTAAGAATATCCTGCAATAAGTCATCACTTATATTGTGCTAAAACACAAGCCAAAGATAATAGAACAAAGTTCAGTTAAGTGCAGTAATTGTGTTTCATGCATCAGTCAAGATTTTTTTCACCAATATGGAAATGGTCAAATCTGGGATGATTAACTGGAATTCCTGTAGAAAACCAATGACTTTCATCAAGTGAACTGACATACTAGGATCTGCCCAAAAGTGATTCAAACAAGGCATTGAAAGGCTCTGTCATCTGTAAATGTGACTTTTAGATCACTTAGCCAATGATTGATTGATTTAATGGGGTTTCAAGATGCCACCAGATATAGGTGAAGTGACAAAAATTTGGATCTTTGCAGTGTGCTTAGGGCAATTTGCAGGGAGGGTTTTTTAATGTGCCATGCCTGCTGTGACATGGGGCAACAGCTTTTAAGGTCTCATCGAAGGACCCATGACTTTCATTTCTTAATGCCGAGTGCTTGGTGAAAGAACAGTCACTACCAATTTTCAAGTCTTGGTCAGACCCAGCTGGGGTATGAACCCTTGAACCTCCCACATATAAAGTGAGCATTTTACCAACTGAGCTACTGTAGTGGTGCTTAGCCAATGCACCCCTGGTAGAATAGAGTAGGGAATATACAGTAATGGTGTATTTTTTAAGATCAGGATCCTCTTAATGTCATCATAGTTGTCAATTCTGGGATGGAAGAGAAAACCAGAGTATAATGGTATTTTTTACCCCTCAAGATAATGTCACTGATAACATTGGTCTATTAGAGATGGTGAGAAAAACCAGAGTGTAATGGGGACTGTACCCACACAAAAATCTGTCACTATTGTAGTGATCAATGTTTGGATGGTTGGGGAACGAGAGTGTATTGATGATTTTTTCCTTAGTCAAGATTCTTTTACTGATAAAGTCGTATCCTGAGAAATAAGAGGAAACCAAAGTGCCACAAGAGAAAACTATTGATTTTTTTGGGAATAATCATTAAAGTAAAGCACTAATGAAAACATGCTTATTCATTAACAGAAAAACTTTAATTAATTTTTTTTTTTCAAACGATATAGGATTTTATATGAATCAATTGCTTTATTTCATTTTAGTTAAATCACAAACACAAATTATCATTACTCATCTAAAATACATAAAATGCAAAAATATTCAATTGCGATTCATTTTTTTATATATATATACATAGTTACATCTACATTCAGATCTGTTTAACACACTTCAACAATTTTTGTACTCGTAGAAAACACATTTCAATATTTTTGAGATCTGACCCATTACAACTTGCATCGTAATTTAGGAACATTATGAAAATAAAATGCCATTTTTTAACCATAAATTATTTTGTTAACATCAACAAAGATGGTAAAGTGCCAAAGAGAAGAAAGAAAAATCCCAACAAAAAACTAGATTTTACTCCACATCCATTACTAGTAACACAAATACACAAAAATCTTTTTTATTAATTTTGACATATAGACAAAATATAACATAGGTTTAATGGTGAAAGAAATCTAAGGCACAAATTTATGTTATCATATTTGAAGTAAGAAATACCAGCTATCCATCATCTGATTAAATCTTACCTACATGTTTCCATGGCAACAAGACATGTAATAATATTTTCTTGGGTGTGACTGTTTACATTAGAAGAATTAGGCTGGTTGATTTAAAAGATGTGTAGAACCAAGCAAGATAAGAGTCTGTTTCTTCAAGCAAATGTTTGTAGATAGAGATCTGTGTGTGATTTCTTCAATCAGTGGTTGATAATTTTCACTTAACCAATGTCCAAGATGACCAGACTGTTCTCCTGGATCAGTGGCCAAAGTACGAGAAAACCCGATTGTTATCCAGGAACACAGACTTGGTCCAAGATAACTTTATTTTTTCTGGATAACTGACGGAGTTGATGACCACCAAGTTTTGATTTTAAATAATTGAAAAAGGTTTTCTTCTGAAACACAAGCCAAGGTTTAAACTGATAGTTTTTCTATGTGTGTGAATTTTATTAAACATAAATTAAAGTGGAGATATTGTGTTTGTCATTAATGTCTCAGTTAAGATTTTTCAGCTGAGATCTAAGCAGTCAAATCTTGTATGATTGAGAAACTAAGTATGCATGTAAAACAAAAGATTTCTGACTAGCCAAAATTGTTAATTTTTGCACCCTTAAAGATTTTCTGAGTTGCATTCCAGTTCATGCAGTAAGAATTTGATTAATGTAACTTCTGTTTCAGTTTGCTCAGGCCCAAAAAAGATACCATTACCAATAATTATCAAGAGAATGAATATTGCTTTCTACAATGGTAATTTCCCAGTATTTGTGCAATTGCTTATGAATATTGCTTTCATCAATGGTCAATCCCCAGCATATTTGAAAGTGCTAATGAATATTGCTTTCTTCAATGGTCATTCCCAACATAGTGCAATTACTAAGAATATTGCTTGCTACAATGCTCAATCCCCAGCATATGTGCAACTGCTAATGAATATTGCTTTCTACAATGGTCATTCCCAACATTAGTGCAATTGATAAAGAATATTGCTTTCTACAATGGTCATTCCCAAGATTAGTACAATTACTAATGAATACTGCTTTCTACAATTGTTAATCCCAAGCATATGTGCAATTGTTAAAGAATATTGCTTTCTACAATGGTCAATCCCCAGCATATGTGAAAGTGCTAATGAATATTGCTTTCTACAATGGTCAATCCCCAGTATATGTGCAATTGCTAATGAATATTGCTTTCTACAATGGTCAATCCCAAGCATATGTGCAATTGCTAATGAATATTGCTTTCTACAATGGTCAATCCCCAGCATATGTGCAATTGTTAAAGAATATTGCTTTCTACAATGGTCAATCCCCAGCATATGTGAAAGTGCTAATGAATATTGCTTTCTACAATGGTCAATCCCCAGCATATGTGCAATTGTTAAAGAATATTGCTTTCTACAATGGTCAATCCCCAGCATATATGAAAGTGCTAATGAATATTGCTTTCTACAATGGTCAATCCCCAGCATATGTGCAATTGCTAATGAATATTGCTTTCTACAATGGTCAACCTCAAGCATATGTGCAATTGCTAATGAATATTGCTTTCTACAATGGTCAATCCCCAGCATATGTGCAATTGTTAAAGAATATTGCTTTCTACAATGGTCAATCCCCAGCATATGTGAAAGTGCTAATGAATACTGCTTTCTACAATGGTCAATCCCCAGCATATGTGCAATTGCTAATGAATATTGCTTTCTACAATGGTCAATCCCAAGCATATGTGCAATTGCTAATGAATATTGCTTTCTCTCATGGGCAATCCCCAGCATATATGCAATTGCTAATGAATATTGCTTTCTACAATGGTCAATCCCCAGCATATGTGGAGTATCCTGACATAGACTACAAGCATATCTTAATATAAGGTAAGTTTCGACAACAATATAAACAAACACTCTTTCTTAGTGATTTAAATAATAATAATAATAATAATAATAATAATAATAATAATAATAATAACCAATTAGATTACACAAATCAAAACAGATATTTAATTCCTGTTTTTCTGAATAACTCAGTTCTGAAAACCAGATTAAGGATGTCAGGATATAGGATGATACATCAATAATTTATTAATGTTAAACATATGACCTAACTCATTAAATACTCAGAGTTTTTCCACATTATCAGATTGAAGAAGTACCAGAAATATTGTGACATTTATCTGTAATTTCCCCACAACCAATCAAATTGGCTGAGTTTTTTTTTTTAAATCTCCTCTTACTTAAATCCAACCTATTAATTTTCTGTGTGATTTTTATTGTTTCTAGGTCTCATAGTTTTAACCAGAAACACACATGAGTAAGTGGATGTGCACTGTTTACAGTATACCAGTTAACTGGTACATTTTCAGTGAGCTGGTAAACTATGGTTTACTTTGAGAAATACCAAAAAATCAGCTGGATGGACTGGAGCAAAATGAAAGAATATGCTTGGCTCAAGATAAACAAACGAAGCAGGCCAATTCAAGACCATTAAATTGAATCAACAGTTTTAGCTACTCCACCCACATCTATGTTGAAACTGGTTGGTAAACAGAACAAGAAACACTAGTGGCCTAACTCCGTTTGAACAAATCATAGAATAAAATGAACCTTTTGAACATTTTCTTGGTGAAACCAATTGAAATTAAGTACATCTCTAATAACCTCAAAAATACAAAAACAAAATCTAAACCCAAATTTGTTTACTTTAAACTCATTAGAAATTCAAATTCAAGATTTTCAGTGGTCCCTAATTATAGTTCAACACCAGTTAATCGTCCCTACGACTTGCCAAGAGTGAAACCTATATAACTTACTGTAGAATCATTAATATTCGTTGGGTTAAAATTTCGTGGTTTTGCATTTTTAAAAAATTCTGTTGGTAGAAATTTTCGTGGAATTCAGTTTTGTGAAAATAAATCCCATTGAGGGCAATGGAAATTAAAAATTTTCAATGACATTTAATTTCGTGGTTTTCAGTAACCCACGAAAAAAACGAAATTTAATCCCCCAAGAATATTTGTGATTTAACAGCTTTTGGTCCACACTTATAATTAACATGTGTAGTGAGTAATACATACACGTTTGTAAATGATGGACAGTTGTGAACTCTTTTGTAGTTAGACTTAGTACATATAAGTTAAAAATTTGAGTTCAAACATATCAATTGCCCTTAAAATTAAGTCAACTGTTACACATTGCAGTATAATCTGAGTGTGTTAGATGTGGAGGTGTTTATTCCACAGAGCATTGTTGTATAATTATTATTACCAGCAGTATACTAAAGAACATCTGTATAAGTATTTTTTCATTCTCTGCATATATTTCTTTCATTTTAGATGTGTCAGATGTTTCTTCTCTTTTAGAAACATCTTGGTTGTTAATATATTTGTTGGCAAATTTCTATTCAGGCACAGAAAATCAATTTTGTGTCTTTTTTTTCCCATTTTACCTCTCAACAAAAGAAATCTATGTAGTGTGGTAGGTAGGGAATTTACATATATATACATATATTTGTTAGAAATTTATTATTATTTTTTTTTATATTAGCTCTATAAATAGCAGAAAAAAATAGCAAAAGAGAAGCCAAAGGATAGGACCAAACAATTAGGGTAGTCCAGAGAAAACACAATTTTTTTTTCTTGGCTTCAAGTGAAAAACATAAAGCACTGACCGCTCACCTGAATAGACAGACAATTCATTTTGGGCTCACAAGATAAATTTTGTTAAACTTCACATTAAGAATTTTATTAGATATTTGTGGTGAGAGCAAGTTTATCAATCTCCAATCGTTTATTTAATCTGTCTTGCACTGGCTAGCACACACGGTGACTCTTATATGCTAGCTCACAGAATTAATATACTGATGACAAGCATATCCCATCCTTAGACAAATTATCCTGACACCAAGTGAAACATCTGAAACACTGTCTTCTTAATTCAGAGTGCCAGTCGAGGGAATGTATCTCCAAATTTCAGTCACATATGACCTGGCAAGGTTTTAATCCCATGACCTTGTGGCAGACACTCTACCTCTGAGCCACTAAGGCAGGGAGATATAAACAGGATCTAAATAAGTAGACTTCTTTTGTTTTCAATGCATCTTATACTAAGATTTTACTGGTTTAATGACAAACAATGGTGGTCTTGAACTACAGTACAGCTCAAGTGGATACGTGATTTTCCACCCGCCGCGGTGGAAAAAGTTGCCGATACGAAGGGATTAATTTTCCACCGTGATCCACCATGATCCACCGACATTCACCGCGACTGAATAAAAAAGGGATTAAAAATATTTCTGCCGTGGTGGACAGTAAAATCGTCCACCGGCAGGAAAACATGAATAAAAAATATGCTTTAATTCGATGTGTATCGAGGTCTATTCCATAAATATGTCTATGTAAATCCCGGTTTCATAATACAATGTAAATTTGAAGTAAGGCAATCTTGCTTGTTTGTCTCGCTTGTCAAAAAGTACATACGTTATTTGAACTTTGATTTTTCAAATACCTACAGTGATTTTAAGTCCCCCCCCCCCCAAATTATATTTAATATTAAAAAAAACAACTTATTTTCGAATTCGTTCATTCGAATATCGCCGATTATTTGAACCCGAGTTCTAGTTCCTTTTGTACCCCACCTATTTTCTATGTCAAATTTTAGAAAAATTATTTTTCAAAGAAATGTTCGAAATTGCTTGATTCCATCATTTTAGACTTTTTAGTCGAAATTAAAATTTCACAGGAGGGTACAAATGAAACTCTCAAAAATTAACAGTGTGCCAGTTTTTCCGGCGTGTATTTTTTCATCACCTTCATTAAGCAAGCATAACTGACAGTAATTGTACTCAAATGGGTATACCCGTTATGGCGACTTATCACAAGATATTATTGGTCATGGTCATTCATTGATAATCTGACCTTCAACTGTAACAAACGCATGTGCCATTTAGAATGATATAAGTGCACGCACACCCCGATATTGTCGTATGCCGTCCATTTAACCACCCCCGCAACATATCCGCCATAATCTGAGCTTCAGGCACGTACGCACCAATACAGCGGTATGCCGACAAAGTCCAAAGAGCTCTTATTTCAAAGCTTGCCGACAGATGAAAATAAACCACCCCCGCCACATGTCAATCATAGCCGAGCTCCAAGCACGTGGAAACCGATTCTGCGGTATGTCAACAAAGTGACGAGTATTAGCCTTTCAACGCTCTCGTTTAAAAGCCTGCCGACAAAGACGACTATACACACACAATAACAATACTTTCAATTAACCACCCCCACAACAGGTCCATCATAATTTAATCCCCAATCGTCCTTGACACTTGTCAGTGTATTGGAGATGTTCAGTACACGCACACTATTTTACCCCTAATGTGTCCTATATGAAAGACATCTTTTTTCAAAATGTCGCATTTGATTAAACTCTAGCTTTTTGGAAATTCCCTTGGAACAGACCTTAACATCCGCATGTCGGGATAAGCGCGGCACTCTGAAGAACCACATCGCAATTACTGAGGTCATTGCAAAGATAAATAATTCTGCCATTTCACCTATAGGTGGTGGTGTCTCGATAATTGTGAAATATTCTTGACTGAACGTAAAATCCTATTAAAATCACCAATCTGTGCTTGTCTAGACACCAGTGGCCGAGTGTTGTAAAGTGATCTGCCTGTCACCGCCAAGGTTCGAATCGACAGGAAGTTTGTCTGACAGCAAACAATCATTCCTTTACTAAGATTTTCCTTAAACGAAATCTTGCAAATTTACTTTAAAATTATTATGTTATGATCGCTGATTTCTTAATTTTTTAATTCAACAATGTAAGTTGTGAAAAAAAACCCACTTTCTCGTGCACGTATGTAATCTTGAGAATATTTGTTGGACATGTTTAACCGCAGATTTAAATCAGTTATCAGTGTGGAGTAATGGTGTTTTATCCCGTCAAGATTTTTCTACTTATATCATTTTTGGATAGTAGAGAGAACAAGATTACCTGGAGAACATTGCCATCTGTGGCAAGAACCAACCGACTGTCGGACTATGTATAGGATCTGTCCGATCGGGATTCGATCCTTAGACCACTCTGACAGCAAGACCCATTCAAAAACTAGTATGCTATTAACAAAACAGGCGTTTTCTTCTTAATTTCAATGAACACATCACTGTCCTTCATTTCATTCTGTTAAATAGTCTAGTAGAAGAAACTAAAATGCCAGAAATTTAAAATGAGGATGTTTTCAATGAAATAAATAAGAAAAACGCCAGTTATTCATAAATATACGTTTTCAGTAGACAGTACATGTACAAGTTTCCAATTGCATATTTCCTACCATTTACATGAAAGATGGTTCCAGTTCTGATATACATGTTTGTAATTTAAGTTTAAATAAGAAAAACGGGAAAATAAAAGCAACAGGAATAATTTATTTAGTTCCCCTTTCATTGTATAAATCAACGAAGTTATCGGGTTAAGCTGGTGTTACCTTAGAATCGGCCTACGTGACTAAAAGAAGGAAGACATGGAACCGTTTATAAAATTATTTTATCATTTCTAATTATGGATTTTAATACATAAAAATAACAAAATAAATTGGATTTGATTCTTTATTCATCAATAATATACCATAGAATATAACGCCATACAAAGACATCGACTTGATAGTGTTAAACACCCAATGTTTTCTATCTGCTGTGAATCTTTATGTAGATCTACAATGTACATAACGGGAAACACTAATGATTACAATACACTTATTTAATCCTTAAAACTGATGACCGCGGTGGACAATCCGTTGGACTAATCCCTGCAGTAGTTTTCCACCGGTAAAATTGTCCACCGCGAATTGCGGTGGACAGAAAATTTCCACCAGCATCCACCGGGAATTTTGCTATTGAGGATTAAAAAAACACCGCGGCGGGTGGAAAATCACGTATCCACTTGAGCTGTACTGTAATAAACAATTTTAAAACTTCTAATTGCCACCTGTCATGAAAAGGCTCTCCCAAATATTATGTGAATGGTCAACTACAGTCAATAAATGAATTGACACTCATAACTTGCTTTAGCACAAATTATGATACAATAAAACCAGTATTGCAAAATTCTTATTCACAACTCATTGGAGATTGTCAAGACCCTCTGGCCCTCAATCCTCAACTATCTACTAGCTTTTTCAGTCTAATATCAAAATTACCCAGTAAGCCATTAAAAACCCTAAAAATTGCCAGGTCAGCACATTCCATTCAAACCAAATGTAAATTTTGTTTATTTTCATATTATATATTACTTGGCAGAGTAATCAAGGAAATGAATTAGATTCGGTACATCTGGTTTGGCAGTCTGACAAAACTTGACTTCTCTGTAGGTTTATATGTACATAAATGCTAAATAGTGGTCAAGTCCTTTGTAAGCCTGCCTGCCTGCAACAGATACATGGAGACAAGGTTTATCTTCTCCAGATTTCTAGGTGAAATGGGGTTATTTCACACCTGATAAAAATCATTATAAAACAGTTAAGGTAATACAATCTCGGTAGTAAACTGCTAAAACAAAGGTAGATCTATCATAAATCTAACATATTACAATCTCTTCTAGTTTTTTGACACATTTTAAATTACAACATTTAAAAGTTACTTATTTTGAGAACATTTCGAAGCCAATTTTAGACAAAGTAGTCATTTAAAAGGAGTAGAGTGATGTTATAGTTCTTACAACACAGTTAGGATTTTTCACTTACTGGGGTATATACATATATATGTACTTGTAAAAAAAAGTCTTATCAAACTGGGAGAGTCTGGAAAAAACCATTGCATATATATGTACATGTAAAAAAAGTCTGATCAAACCGGGAAAGTCTGGAAAAAACCATTGACCTTTCAGCATGTGAAAAGACACACTTTCCCTCACTAGGATCTGCAAGAGTGAGATTCAGACCTAGATGCTGAGATGCACCGTGATCCATAGGCCCATTCTTTAGACTTATTAGACTTAAGATTTACTAAAGGCAGTATAAATAACTATGGTAACTTCATTTTATTTGAAAAAATCATAAAACAATTACATAAATATTACATGTTTACATCTCTGTAGTATGGTACATAAAAAATATTAAATATTAACTGTACATCTTTCTAGTATGGTACATAAAAAATATAACAAAGACTACACAATAACAATTTATTTAGGCCAGATGTATCATCTCTCTCCCACTGCCAGTACGCCCACTTTCATAAATAGTGAATCATAACCGTTGGTGTTTTGTGTTTGCTAAACACAAACAAATACATAAATCATGCATATAAAAAAAATGACTGAGAATGTTCTTATATAAAAGTACTATAATACACAGCTTATCATCTAACAACAGTAATTGTATAACAGACATTATCAGTATTACACTATATACACCTCTACCGTAACTTGGGTGGCATGTCGTCACTAAATGGTTGACTTGCAAATAAGCAGTGACTTTTTTTATTAAGAGATTGGGCAATGATATATTTCATCCAAACAAAGTTTTCTATTACCGGTACTTATATTAAAGTCATCAGTTCTAGAATGGTGCAGAAGTGTCAATACAAAATGGCTAACATTCTGCAAGGGACCCGTTTCTTTATCATGAAGAATAATGTGACCAATGCCATCAAAATGGGTCCACATTAGTAATAATGTTTGATACTGTCTCACCCAGGGTGTATAGAAACTATGCAAATACAGACCCTGCGATATGTGATCCAGCGCTGTAGGCTGATCTGCCACTGAGCCTAATCTTATGTGAGAGTTGTAGTAATGTGGGTGTTAGAGAACTGCTTTTCCTGTATCTGGTGCTTGCCAAATTAAAAGAAGGATCTTAATTGACATTTTAGCATTGATATGTTTGATAGTTTTGACAACTGTTCGATAATATAATCTTGATACAGCTTAGGGTTGTTTTCTCATTTCTTTGTTTTTGTACATTAAAAGCTATTTTTGAATTCAAATTTGAAATTTTTGATGAATAAATAATGAATCATTGTTAATAAAATTATTACGGGAATTTTGCATTTTTTAAAAATTTACTAAAGGAATGTTTTTGGACCAAAAAAAAAATATAATAAATAAACATGAAATTTTAATGAATTATGATATTTTCTCTGTTTGGGTTAAACTTCAAAGGTTTGACTGCAGTAACTCTCATAAAAATGCAAAAAATACTTTTGAAATGTTGTTTAGCCTGCAAGATCACACAGACATTTTCTAGATAAAATCTTAGGGAATGACTTGTTTACTGAATACGTATTTACCAGAAATCCAATTTTCTGACAAGCATGTATCAAAATAAGAAAGGAAAGTCGTGAACTTTAGAATTCACTGTAAATATTTTGCATTTTCCCATCTTATGTGTGACAAATTTAGAACTTTCTTTTGCTGTATAAAATTTAAACGCCTACACATTCCTTACTAACAGATTTTATAACATAACTCCTAACAATTTCAATATGTTACACAGTAAATCAGTGTATAGCACCAAATGTTCCGTCACTCAAACAGTAATAATGCCGTTAAATATTTTACCAGAGTTCACTAATCTCTTGCCATCTTATCACAACTGGTATTCTGAATAACATTTTATAGGGTTTCTAAATACTGCTCACATAATCTACTGTACAAACATTCCGTCATTCCTGTCATGCTGACTTAATAATTTCAGCTCCAACATCAAAAACCCGGTACTCTCTATTTCATTCCCTTTGTGATGACATAGGCAGGAAATATTTCATATGAATTTTAATGAATATCAGTAATGTTTAGTTGTTTACTTAAACTTGAAAATTGCTATGTGCTTTTAATAAGTTTACAGAAAGAAATGTTAGTTGAAGTGTTGTTTAATGTCGCAACAGCCATATTTTTAACTACCGGTAATCAGTATTAATCGGTAATACCGATTAATGCTACTAAAGCAAGTTTATTAATCTCAACGAGTTAATCTAAGAACAAGTTCGTGTGTGTGTGAGATGTATATTAGTGTGTATTATGCTCTGGGCCTTGTATTTGTGTGCACTCAGGGAGATTTCTTAGTTCAGGTGCTAGCTCACCAAGTCAGTTTCAGACAACCATACTGCTTCTACTGTCACATTTTACTACCATTTATCTTTTAAACATCATTAAAAGGTGGAAGTAATAAGAAAAAAAAGATATTGATAAAAAATCAACTGTCAGTGACATTGAACAGAGTGTGGCAGACATGAAAAAGTACCCTTACAATGTGTTTTTATATATTTATAGAATAGAGTCTATATATATATATATATAAATTTGTCATAAAAATATAACAGTACATATATTTTACATGTACTGTTTGTAATTAGTGAAATATTTAATGTGTAGGATGTGTAGGAGTACAGCTAGTTAATACTGATTCAAACACTCGTCATAATTAATCCTCCGTCAAGATCTGAATTGTCCATTCTTCCTACATCATCAAACAGTCACTTATTAACCTAACCCTCTGTGGTCAGATAAGTGGCTACTTTTTTTTTTTTTTTTTTAAAAATTCCATCTTAAGATACTAGAAACATTCCCAACATAATTTTAAATTTGTTACAGTATATCAAAAGTGCTTTTGCTTTTCAAAACTTCTGCAGTTGATTTGTTTAAAAATGATACAGACATACACAGTGAGCACGAGTAAACAGAAAATAATTCTTCTACATATATGTACATGATTTTCCCCTTTTTCTGTTCTACAATTAAAATAACTCAAAAGTGTTTCTTGTACCTTTTGTGATGAATTCTTTCTAAATTTTATGTAAGGAGTAGCAACAATTAAGGCCTCTTACTCATTGTTTACATATGAACAAAATCAACATCTATTTTTTTTTTTTTTTTTTTGGTAGTTTCTTCCTAATAACAGCTCTACTATTGGTAATGGTACCTTATTTACATGTACCCCACCAATAAAACCTATGTTAATTTTTTATTAAAATTCACATAAAAGTCCATTCAAGATGAATGGGTAACTAAATATCATTACTCAACTCCATTCCCTGAAGATGAATTTATTATTTATTCAAAATTTATTCAATTTTTTTAATGAAGAGTGCTGATGGAGCTCTTTCCTTAACAACCAGTATTTTCAAAACTTAAAATCAGTTTCTCTGAAATGGACACAAAGCATTGATTGCTATTTGAACCAGGGGTAAACCACCCACATAAGTGGTCACCTTTCAACAATAACTTCCATTACTTTTTTTATAGTTTCTCCCTTTTTTACTATAAGAGTAACCTTGTACAAAAGGCCAAATGGACATAGTTGTAAAACAAATAAGATAGGAAGAGATCTCTTACATAGAAGAACTTCAGTTAAGAGTTTTATAAGTACATAATACTTATAAAACTACTTACAAGCTACTTATAAGAGGTGATTAGACTATAGTAACTGTACTATTCCATAGAAGTAAAAGATAAATAACAGAGTTTATATTTCAACCGCTGCATAAATAAAAACATTTAAAACATCTTCAGTAACATTCTTTACATCTATTATGCATTAGGCATCATGTAAAATAAATACAGTGAAACCTGTTTAAAATGAACCTTGAAATGAGAAAAACTGTCAGATACCCTGTCTAAACTGAACACTAAATTTATTGTCATGATATCAATTCATGAAATTTCAAAATCTAGTACCTTTCCAACCGAAACAAAATCTTGAATTCTAAAGGTGATTGGTTTAAGGCAGATAATACTATGAACTGCATCAAGTAAGATTTTTGAACAGACAGCGAGAGACATTGTGATCCATCAGTGGGTGCCTTAGACCTCTTGGCCATAAGGTTTCCCACAGCCAGTCATAATTAGAAACAGCTAATTCATCAAGACACTTTACAACTGATCATTTGGTTATACAATGTTTGGCAAACTGGCAATATTCAATTCTTAATTTCTTAGTTCAATATCGCGAACACTATTAACAAAATGTATAAGTTAAAACCGATTTCCAGAACTTCAAATTCCTAGGATCAAATAGACTTTCTTTGACAGCTTAGGAGTCAACCCATATAATCTCTCTTGTCTTTGCTGAAAATCAGAGGTCAAACAAATTCCTCAGGGTCAAAAACTTGATTTTAAAGGTCTGAATTTCAATACTTTCTTGAATGTTTCACTGTATTCTTGCAGATTCCAGAGCACCTGTCAGATAGCTGAATTTGATCAATCCATACTTTTTAAGATGCCTGCAATCAGTGTAGGATTATCAGCTGTCAGATTATCCAGATATACTGGTAACATTGATTCATTAACTTCCTATCTCCTGTCCAAATCAATTAAATATCTGTCATGCACATTTTACACATCATCTAGCATTGTTATAGTCTATTTTCCAACTTAAAAAATTTCCATGAAGAAATTTTAAAAAAATTCTAGCTTGCCAGTTCACGATCCAACTTTGAAAATTGAAGTATATGTAAACAAATTCACATGTTTCAAAGTTATTACAAAGTATCCATCATCAAAAAGTTATGTATTATAGAGTCCATGGTCAAACTTTTAAAAAATCCAAAATTTGTCAAAATTTACCTTTGTAATCCAGTTGCTCTAACACCACCTTTGATATCAATTAAGTTTTGTTTATGCGAAAGTTTAATCATAGCACCTGCAAGTCTCTCAATAAATCTTGGATTTGTTTTACCAATATGAAAAAATCTGCCTGAAATTTAATGCCAGAAGACACTGTTATGTTATAAGTATTTTTGTGAAAAGATAAATGGGTTCTGCAATATTTTCTTATAAGGTCACCAAATTTGTTCTTGTACTAGGAAATCATAAATTTGAGCTGTTCACATAACTTACTGATCAGACAGAGTTCACCCCACATACTTGAGTGACTGACCTGTCAGAATTGTTCACCCCACATTCTTGATTGACTGACCTGTCAGAATGGTTCACCCCATATACATAAGGGAATGGTTCACCCAAGTTGGCCACATACTTGAGTGACTGACCTGTCAGAATGGTTCACCCCATATACTTAGTGACTGACCTGTCAGAATGGTTCACCCAATATACTTAGTGACTGACCTGTCAGAATAGTTCACCCAACATACTAGAGTGACTGACCTGTCAGAATGGTTCAACCCAAATACTTGAGCAAAATGGTGTACCCCACATACTTGAGTGACTGACCTGTCAGAATGGTTCACCCCACATACTAGAGCAAAATGGTTCACCCCACATACTTGAGTGACTGACCTGTCAAAATTATTCACCAACATACTTGAGTGACTGACCTGTAAGAATGGTTCACCCCATATACTTAGTGACTGACCTGTCAGAGTGGTTAAGGGTTTGAGCCTGATGGTGATTGTCTGAAACCCTCTAGACTTGTTGAGTAGAAGAAAACCTGATGGTTGTGATTTAGACATTCAAGGTGATTGTCTGGTACCCTTTAGACTTGTTGGGTAGAAGAGAACCTGATGGCTGTGATTTAGACATTCAAGGTGATTGTCTGGTACCCTTTAGACTTGTTGGGTAGAAGAGAACCTGATGGTTGTGATTTAGACATTCAAGGTGATTGTCTGGTACCCTTTAGACTTGTTGGGTAGAAGAGAACCTGATGGTTGTGATTTAGACATTCAAGGTGATTGTCTGGTACTCTTTAGACTTGTTGGGTAGAAGAGAACCTGATGGTTGTGATTTAGACATTCAAGGTAATTGTCTGGAACCCTCTAGACTTGTTGAGTGGAAGAGATACAGCAAGATCCAGTATGGCTTTTTTTCATTATTCACTTGTAACTTT
This sequence comes from Tegillarca granosa, assembly GCA_029721355.1. Lineage (NCBI taxonomy): Eukaryota > Metazoa > Mollusca > Bivalvia > Arcoida > Arcidae > Tegillarca > Tegillarca granosa. Next base: position 25,447,369 of record CM056602.1, on the reverse strand, counting down.
TTTTTTTATTTACAAAATTTAAATGGGATAAAAATAGGAACTCTTAACAAAGGACTTAGTTCAACAATGCAATTTGTTATTTTCTTAATCCAAGGAACACTTTTATATCTAAAGTTCTATCTCAGACAGACAGATGAACAGACAGACAGACTGACCCTGACATTTTAATTGCAATGAATTTGCTACACAATTTCATAAACTAAATTTACCACACAATTTCGAAATAAATAATTTTACAACCCAAAAGCTCAAAAATCTCTTCAAAAAGAAAGTCATTATCCAAAAATGAAAAATTGAAAAATACCCCACTAAGATAAACTTGAAATATATATATCATGAAAATCCATTTGGTAATATTCTTGAACAGCTGAATCTCTTTTTTTATTGACACAATTTTTTTCTTGAAAGAGTCTGTATTTATTTAAACAAGTCTAGCATTTCCACTAAATATTTATTTTATACCTAATTCACCATTAAACACTTGAAAACTGTTTTATATATAGGTAGAGAGAAAGAAGGAAAAGTTTATAATCACTGACAAGCTCTGCATGCACACTGATGTTTGTATAATGATGATCAAAAGTGGGAAATGATTGAGAAGAAATATTTGAAGTATAGGAATGGGGCAATGAAAGGAAAACGAGGCAGTTTCTACCTTTAATCTGCTGAATAAGCACAGAAAAAGTCTTGGTTTCCCAGAATAATGAATAAAATCTGTGTAAAACTTCTAGCTACAGTTTCACAATCATTTCTCAAAGACTTTCCTAAATTTAGCATAAAGTATTCTGACAGCAATTTTGAGAACTAATTAAACATTTTTAGGTTATAAGGGTGAACAGACCACAGATGTTACACAGATGTTAAAATGGTGAACTGACCATAGGTGTTAAAATGGTGAACTGACCACAAATGTTTTAGGGTGAACTGACCAAAGATGTTATAATGGTGAACTGACCACTGGTGTTAAAATGGTGAAATGACCACAAATGTTTAAGGGTGAACTGACCAAAGATGTTATAATGGTGAAGTGACCACCGATGTTAAAATGGTGAACTGAACAAAGATGTTACATGGGTGACAAAGTGACAACTTAAGAATTTAGGGTATTTTTACAATTAACAGAATTATTGAGATTTTATACTTGGGAAAAACTGAATTGAAAAATACTGGCAATTTAGCAACTGGGGTAAAAAACTAGAATACTCTAAAAATTTTAGCACAGTACATTTGTAAATTTCTGTAGTTTTTAAAATTATCTATTTATTTTAAAAAATATGAGGATAGATTTTGTCATATTAATGGCTTACAAACAGACAAGTTGTACTTTTATAATCTTTCTTCTTTTTTTTCTGAAGAAAATACTTTTTAATTTTAACTGTATTCTGCCTTATAAATTCAGTTCCAGTAATTTTCTTGGTTTTGAAAACTTATAGGAAATTAAGAAATTATTAATTAAATGTGATAGGAAAAAAATGCTGGCAGAGACAATTTTTTTTACTGAATTTGACAAGATTTTCAACTATAATTACTTAATTTAAAATCAGCATCTACAAGAATTCTTCTGAATTTATCAAAACTACTTGTATTACAAGTGAAGAAAATTACGACCTTATCATACAAAGTGATTGTATTCACTGTGTGCTTCAGATAGCTGTATAGTGCCCCATGGAGTGGACATATGTTGAATATTAACCCCTTTAATCTAATTGAGAATATTACTGGTGGGAAATGTCTAATTTATACATATTTCTACACTGTAACCTATAGACCTAATTCCTTACTTCCAGACAGAAAGTGAAATACTACACTTCAATAGACAGGGATATTTCTTACATAACATTCTAGGGAGGGGAGGGGGTGTTGAAAGCCTCTACTTATAGTTGCACTTCATGGCTGAAAACTGCATCTTAACAAGAAAGGGTTGTTCAGTTAAGCCCCTTTCATTTAACCACATTTCCATTAATTAAAAGGTTTTTCAACCACAGACAGGTACCCATATCTTTCATACCTGTTTGCACTCTTTAACACTTGTAATATTAGAACAGTTATAATTGCCATTCATTAACTTCTTTGAAGAAAAATCTTTTTTTTAGCAATATTCCAATTTTCAAGCATGTCACAAATTCGACTATTTTTTTTTTATATTTCCAAGATTAATAAACCTAGAAAAACTGTAATATCCGATATTCAGAAGAGGCATCCAATAATTCTTATTCATCAACTTCATGTGTTTTTCTACATGTATCTTCCCCAAGATGAAGGAAAAATCAGAAGTGGTTTGGCCATTTTTTTTTATCACCTTATAGGTGGTTATCCAAAAGTTCTTAATATTTTAGCCATTTTAAAATTTAATATCCCTGTATACTCTGTATACAATAAACAAACAAATTCTGTACAAGTATCTGTAATTATTATCTTCACCTTTAATGAGTTCCAATAACGAAAGTCCGACAAGTTGCCCATATCCAATATGAATTTAACTCTGTTCTATAATATCATGTTTAATTGTTTTCAACAGATAACCCAAAAACCATACTGAGAACTATCGGAAAAGTGGTAAATTTAAATCTGGTTTTTAAAATAAGGCAAGTCAATGAAATATTTCTATATTAAAGCCATTTTTTTTTTCAAACATATCCTAGTCAAGTTTCTTTCAATTATTTTGAGGTGTAATGGAAGATACTGAAGTCACCAGTAATGAAAAAACTGACTTTTGGCTGGCACAATTTCATAAAATTTACTGGTTTTTACTGGTTTACAGATCCGAACCATTATGAGGTTGTATACTAAGAGAGAGAGAGAGAGAGAGAGAGAGAGAGAGAGAGAGAGAGAGAGAGAGAGAGATGAAGCTATTCTAAAAATACTTCTTGTCAAGTTCAGACAGATAATGTGTGTGTGTGTGTGTGTGTGTGTGTGTGTGTGTGTGTGTGTGTGTGTGTGTGTAGACTCACACATGCACACAACTATTAATAAATTAAACTTTTCAGTAAGTTTGAGCTTCAGGGATGAATTACCTAACAAAATTGATGAGGAGCCATTTTTTCTCTGATAATTAAGAAATTCAACACTTGTTGATAGCATCTCAAAATTAAACTAATCTTCACAGGTGCTTGCCACCAGATAATTCATCATATATAAAACTGACAGATTTCAATGATTTATACAATAAATTCTATTAGCCTGCCTCAGATAATTTTACCTAAGTGTTAACTGTTAAACAGCATGCAAGGTGCCCTGACCAGATTACTGCTAGTCTTGATAATCTATATATAAGTGTTATAAAATATGAAAGATAATTTCTTCTTTGTAGACCTATCTTGTTTTGAGAGATTTCTGATACATCTATAGGCTTTTAGATGCTCTCTCTCTGTGTGTGTGTGTGTGTGTGTGTGTGTGTGTGTGTGTGTGTGTGTGTGTGTGCATAAAAGGTATATGGGCCTTAAATGACTACCTTTGTACCAGAGATGGATTTTAATTTTTGTGGGCACTGGTACAATGTATAATCTGAGAGTCCTCATTCATAATTTGTCTGGATTGATAAAATTTCAACATCATTTCCATTTTAATTTTGATCCAAGGTTAAACTGAAATATTCTATACAACATACTTCATTTAGATTATCCAGCAGTTACACACATTTCCAGTACATGTGTAAAATTTAATGAAATTATCTCCCTTTGTATAATTATATATCTTGAGTTCCTTAAGTCCAAATGAATAAATGTGGTAACTTTTCAAAAGATTTTCTGAAAAAGGCACTGACACTGGAAAGATCTACTACTAGTAACCCAGACACAATTTCACCTTTCATAATTGGGTGGTCCATGCATCTATTTTGATTTTAATTTGAAACATTATACTTCTGTAGAAAAACTGACATATCTTAAAAAGAACAAGAAGATTGAGCTGGGCTAGAGTAGAGAGATCAACATTTTAGTAAAGGTCAATTCCAAATAAATATATTTATAAGGGGTAACTGTTTGATGTGTACATGCATCATGTCAGAAGTGAATCTGGGATTCCTATAGGCATACTTCTACACAGAGATAAGCTTAAGTGATTCATAACTAGTGATGTCTTTATTGGCATACTCTAAAATCCAGTCCTGCACCACTAAGTTGGTCTCAACTCCCTGGACTGACCCAGCACAATATTTTCCATAGTTACGGGTTGCAAGAATTAAGACATATTCAAGGTCATGGATTTAAGCCCTAGCCTGGCTGTGTGGTATAATCTTGAACAATGAATCAGAATATTTTTAAATTGTTTCAATCCATTTACTGGGAGAAAAATTAGACTGGTTATCTATCAGTGTTCTGCCTTTCCATGCAAAGCAAGAGCCTTGTTCTCAAAACTGTGACACAATTACCCTCAATGGACAGGCTAGGCTTTCTCATGCTGTATAATACATTGTAGATAAGTCAGAGTAGAATCCAGAATTGAAACTATGCCTAATCATATATATACTGAAAGGTACCTTACAGATGAGATATTGCAGATTTACAAGAAAATGAATCATAAGTATTAGTGATGAATCCATGATAATCTTAAGTTCTAGAACTTCCTAACATAAATATGTCATATTCTTCAATATGATTCCTAAACACACAAAGTACAAACATATCTCAAGTTCTAAGAAAAACATTCCACAATATTTTAGGAGTTAAGAAAACATCAAAATTTTTGCAGGATAAAAAAATCTTAAATGTGTGCACAGCATGAAATTTTACATTCTATGCATGCGAATGAATATTTAAAACTTTCTTTAAACGGCAGAGATTGTTCATGCTGTGTCAGCAGTTTTTCAGGACATTTTCAATGATTATATTTTTCTTATAAAGCTGATGACTGTATGATTGAAATAAAGGGTATGTCTGTGACTTTAAGAGTACTAGCAGGCTGGCCCTTACTGGTGCAGAGTCTTAGTGGCCAAGTGGTGCAAATCAAGCACTCAAGATCACAGTGCCTCTTACCACCTAGTTATATATATATATATATATATATATATATATATATATATATATATATATATAGTTTTTAATCTCAATTAAGATTATAGAGTGAGAAAGTTTATCAGTTTGGTTGCCAAAGTCCAATAATTTTCTCTGGTCACTCTAGTTTACTAAACCATCCCAGAACTGACCATCTTGATACAAGTGAAAGAATCTTTCCCTCAGCCTAAAACACCATTTATCCCATACAAATCCTTTCGGTTATTGATAAACACTAACAGCATGGACACTAAGCAATGTAATTGGAAAGCTTAAGGCCTTATATCTGTGTTGAAAACAAAGGTTGATTTTTACAATGAAAGGTTTGGCGAGTTAGAATATAAAACCTGAATTTTCAAGTTAGTGTTGACATATTCAAATAATTTACAGGCCTGTTTCGTTTGTTAGTTACAATAATTATAAATAAGAACAATGTTTTTAGAGATTGTTGAAATTCATAACATTTCCAGTAAATGGCAATACAATTTTAAAAAATTTCAACAGGGTCTTCCATACGTCTTGTCATATGTGATTATGCAATTTTCGTGTACAAGAAAAACTAGCATGATTAATAACAGTGCTACATGATGTTACAGAACCAATGTTCTTATATCAGTAACTGTTTTATATCCTTGTATAAAATAAGATTTCACACAAATTTTACTGAACCCTATTTGATTAAGGTTTTCTCAATCATAAATATCACTTTTTTATTAAACATTTCATGAACCTTAAAGATAGATCTATCCACTTTTTAACACACTTTTATAAAAATTTCCTGTACAGTTATTTACATTAAATGCTGATCTGTCTTACATCATGGCAGGAAACATTCTGTACTTAAAATCAGTTACCATGGCAACTAATATTAAATAAAACAAAAACATATGTTTGTAAGTAGAATTCTAACACTTCATAAAATGCTCCAGTGATCATTATTATTAAAAGGTACTATTACATACACTGTTATGTAGTATGTTCTGTACTTAAAATGGCTTCCATATGACAAAGTTGAGATTAATTAAAAGTGCAAATTGAAATTCTGCTTAAACAGAATAAAAGGATTGACTAATTGAATGAATGAATGAATGGGGTTTAATGTTCAAGTTAAAAATATTCCACCTACATTGGGATGTTACTACAGTATTTGTAGGTAAAATTTTTACCTTTGCAGTGAACTCAGGGCAAAGTGCAGGGACATTTCTTTAGCATGGCACGCCTACCACAACACATAACATGTCTCCTCCAAAGGATCCCATGGCAGAATAAAAAGAGTGTTATGTTTAGTATAGTTTAGTAATGATGTTTTACACCCAATCAAAAATAATTTACCAATATTGAGGTGGTAAGGTCTGAGATGGTGGAGAAAAACCAGAACACCCTGAGAAAACCAGCAACTTTTGCCAACCAAACTGATAAACTTCCTCACACTTGGATCTGCATACAATTATACAAACTTGAAAAAGCAAATGGCATTTTCTTTTTTAACATTTCAAGTTGAAGCATCAAAATACATATTTATTATTTATTTTCATGAGCATTAAAAACAACAAATACAGTGAGCCAATGATTAACCGATTAACTGCACTTACAGTCCAGGAAGGGTAGGAGGGAAGTGAAGTAATGGTGTTTGACACTCCAGTTATGATTCTAACAAACATACCACTAAGTAAATAAAGTTTCCAGAGAAATCAAAAGATTATTTGCAAGTGAACTGACAAACTTTTTCACACTAGGATCTGCAAGTGGGATTTAAACCCCAGTGCTGATAAATGTTGTGTACTATAAGTAGATGCTTTAGACCACTTGGCCACCAAACCCAGATGGTTGTGCATATCCCTAATTAGAGTAAAAATGTAAACTTTCTTAAATAATAAAACATTCAAGGTTATCAAAATCATACAATTTTCAGAAAAGTTCCATAATTTATTTTTGACCAGTATTTTAAAGAATAGAGAAGAGAACAAGATTATTTTAAGGAGTAAGTCCATACATTTTGTTTTATAAAATGAGAATCCCGATCCAGTTATAATGCAATTTCCTGATTTATATCTTAGCAAATCAACATAGAATGATATAAGAAAACTCCTTGCAGATTTCTTCAACATGGAGAGAGAGTTACAAGATCTACTGACAGATCTAGGTTAGTTCAACACAAAGATCTCAAAATAACTCTGCTAAACCAAGGTAATTTCCGATCTACCATCATCACAATCTTAACACTACTACCTAGAAATAAATCTGTCAGGAAGGAATAAAACAAAAATTACACAGAAATAAATCGTAACTTCTGTTCTGTTCAAATTTATCACGACCCTTAAGACTGATAAAGTGCAGGCTACATGTATCAAACCCCAAGTAATGGTAAACTGCTTGGTTTAAAGTACTGATATTCTGTTAAAATATTCCATTTATCGGTAGGTAGCTAGTAAACTAATTGGTGTAAACTGAACCTTAGGTTAATGGTGGCTCTTTCAACTAGAATTTTAAAAAGGGGCTACCCCACACACTGTAACTTTCACCCTAGATCCAACATAAAATTGTTTGAAAAAAAAACAAAGAGGCCCATTAGAGCTTGTATTGCTCAACCAACACTTTACAGCAAGTATTTCAAATATATCTACAATAAACTTTTTTTCTATTTAGCTCCATGATGACCATCTTGAATTTAGGATGGCCAAGCTCAACATAATTTAACCAATTTTAATCAAAAAAGGATTTAAATTGATTGATTTGTCTATTATTTATAAAAGATATTTAGGATAAAAAATTTTCAGAAGATCAGCTAATTTGCAAATTCTTTGAATGTTGATAAATAAAAATTCAGAAAAATTTATAACTTTTGTAATGGCTTCATATCTTCTATCTATATCTCAAGTTTGACATTAATCTGTAAAAATAGTGTGAAAAAAGTTTTAAAACAAAAAATCATGCCAATTAAATATATAAAATGACTATACATCTGCTATTTAAATATCAAATTTGAATTAAATTGGTCCATAAATAAATCTTTTGTAGCAATTAATCTGTTACTTTCTTATTTGTTTTAATTTACTTTTTTTATTTTATTTTTTTTTATCTATTACAACAGCTGACATCTTTCAGAAGACCATTACATACAATTTTAATTTCCATCAACCATGGTTTTTTCTTTCAAAAATTTGGTTATATTCAGGATTTTCACAAGAGAAGTTTTTTTTAAAGAATCAGATTTAAATAACACATCATTTGCATAATCCCTGAAAAATGGGTTAATGGGAATGTTATCAAAAAATATGTTATTTGGCTGTTCATCTACATCTATACATGTGTCAAATTTGAATTAAATCAGTCCATAAATAAATCTGTAATACGGTAGTCATAGTCATCTCGAATATCAAATAGCCATGCTGGACAAAATTTTTAACCCAATTTATTTTCATTTTGCATAACAGTGTTGGAGAAAGGATTTCTAAAGAATCAGCTCAGTAAAACATCTAATTTGCCTAATTCTTGAAAACTGAATCAACAAAAATATTCTGTCAGAAAAAACATACCTATTTAAATTTATAATAACTAGGTAATGCTTTTGTCTGTTTAAAGTAATTTTGGCCACCTTTGATTTCAAATGTCCATTTAATCAGCAATTGCAACTAAGATTCTACCTCACAAAATTTTAATCTACCAGTATTCGACCTTGCAGATTCAGAGAAAAAGATTTGTTAAAGAATTAGTTGGAAATAATGCCTTATATGCAAAATCTTTAAAAATATGATTTTTTTTTTTTTTTAAATGTTTTCTACTCCTGAGGGGTAAAACTGTGCCGTCAGAAAATTGTGGCAAAAATTTCACCGTTCTTATCTTTTGAAATTTATTTAAAACTAAGGTTTGTTCTCTCATGCAAAACATTCCATAGCTGGATTTGGAACCATATAATTTTAGAACTTTGGATTCAATAATATTTGAATGTTTATCTTTTTTATCCATCAACTTTTCAGCCCCTATTCTCATTGATGAGTAATGAATTTCCAAATTTTGCACATATGGCACATATAAAATTTAACAGTTATTTTTGTTAAAATATTTCCATACGTTTTGTTATAAAACTTCATTAAATACTCACATACTTTCTGTATATATATATATATATATATATATATATATATATATATATATATATATATATATATATATATATACAGTATATACATGTGTACATGTAAATCTGAAATGTTTTTTAGTTACATGTATATACAGTGGCCACCATGGATTACCATGACCTTTCAAAAATATTTAAATCTTCAGCAACTTTACATACAACAATCTCCCTTTAAGGAAAAAATAAAACTTTGAAATATTACAAACTTGATTATGACATGCTTGCAAAACTTTTGTAGGTACGGATAACTACAGTAGTCCGATTTACCCCAAATTCAAGTTACTTGAAAAGTTCAGTTTTCACAGGTTCAGTTAATTTCAGTGTTCTGTTAAAACAAGATCAGTTTTCTTATGTTTAAAGGTTTAGTTCTCTTCAAAGTTCAGCTAAAACAGGTCAGTTGTACTCAGAATTTCATTTCAACAAGTTCAGTTAACTCCATGTTCGAATGGCTTTAGAATTCAGTTTAAACAAGTTCTGATTACTCGAGAGTTGAATTTAGTCAAGAGTTCAGATTAACAGGTTTTATGAACTCTCCGAGTTCAGTTAAAACAGTTCCAGTTACTCCAAAGTCAGTTCAAACAGTTCAAGTTTACAGCACATTCAGTTCAAACAGTTTCAGTTTACTCTGTATTCAGTTCAAACAGTTTCAGTTTACTCTGTATTCAGTTCAAACAGTTTCAGTTTACTCTGTATTCAAACAGTTTCAGTTTACTCTGTATTCAGTTCAAACAGTTTCAGTTTACTCTGTATTCAGTTCAAACAGTTTCAGTTTACTCTGTATTCAGTTCAAACAGTTTCAGTTTACTCTGTATTCAGTTCAAACAGTTTCAGTTTACGCAGAATTCAGTTCAAACAGGTCCAGTTTATTCAGAATTCAGTTCAAACAGTTGCAGTTTACTCTGTATTCAGTTCAAACAGTTTCAGTTTACGCAGAATTCAGTTCAAACAGTTTCAGTTTACTCTGTATTCAGTTCAAACAGTTTCAGTTTATTCAGAATTCAGTTCAAACAGTTGCAGTTTACTCTGTATTCAGTTCAAACAGTTTCAGTTTACGCAGAATTCAGTTCAAACAGGTCCAGATTACTATGAATTCAGTTCAAACAGTTTCAGTTTACTATGAATTTAGTTCAAACACAGTAATTTTGCTATGGTTTTTAAAAACTACCTTCTACCTTTCAGATTGGGAAAATTTGGACCCTTTTTTTGTCACATATTACGCTCAGAATTTTGAAATTCATTGCAAAGATCTTATATTGTTACAATATCTAACATTTTTTGTCTGTCAGAACAGTTTTGGATTTTGGATGCTATATTTAACTTGAACTATTTGTGTGTCACTGTTTCCTTTTGGGGAATTTTAGTTGCCAAATTGGGAAATTTTAGTCTTATTTCTCAAGGGGAAACTACCTTTATTCGGTAGTATTTTTGGGCAAACAAAACCACTGAAACAGGTCTAGTTTACTCCAGACTTCAGTTCAAAATTCAGCAAAATGAGTCAGTGCCCCTTTAGACACCAGTTGGTATAGGAAAATCCTTGGTTTTTGATATAGAAATTGTTCTGACCATACATAACAGTGATCAATCATTAAGTGTATTACAATCAGAAGATATTGGGACTATATCTGCTTATACTTATATATTTTTTAAGCTGACTTCATGCTCATACATTTGTGACTCTCTTTACAGTAGATTGGAATCTTAGACTGAAAAGTTGTCTCCCTTGTTCAAATAAGAAAAAGAGTCGAGTTGAGTAATGGTGTTTAACATCCCAGTCAAGAATATTTCACTTATATTGAGACGTCACCAGCTATAGGGGAAAGTGCAGAAATTTTGTCTGTGAGTTGCACTGATGGCATTATACAGCAGGGTTCTTTATTGTGCCATGCCTGCCATGACACGGGACCTTGTTTATTTTAAGTTCCCATCCAAAAGAACCATAACTTTCATTTCCTTATGCTGAGTGCTTGGCGAAGAACAGTCACTACCCACTTTCAAGTCTTTGGTCAGACCCTGCAGGGGTTCGAACCCATGACCTTCCACTTACGGAGCAAGCATTATACCAACTGAGTTACCGCAGTGGTTAAAAAAGAAAAGGAGACAGCTTGTGTAAAACAAACAATAAGGTGCTCTTCATTTTGAAGTGATCATTCAGGAATCTGGAAAACTTTCATCCATATTTTACAAATTTTTCTTCATTCTATATGATTCTATTTGAGAAACAACATGTTGTACAACATTTTATATATCTGATTTACATATAATGCATGCAATAGATATAAACTCATGCAATTATTATTATTTAAAAAGATTATTTATGGGTTCTTCTGTAAATAAATAAGATTATCAGGTGAAGTAGTTAATTCTGTGATAATATCTTTTATTCTATCACAGTTATAACAATCAGATAATCTCCCTGTTCAATAATTAATCTACAGAAGGGTCTGGATCAGAGAGAGAGAGAGAGAGAGAGAGAGAGAGAGAGAGAGAGAGAGAGAGAGAGAGAGAGGGGGGGGGGGCTTGAATTCATGGTGTTTTACATTTAGTCAAAAAATTTACTTCCACCCTAACACACTTTATGCTGGACAGCTGTATGCAGGGTCAGTACAATATCTTTATCAAAAACATCATACTAGTGGAAACATACAAAATTTTCTTACTTTGATTAATAGGTGAATGATTTTCTTCCAAAATATTTAAATGCAAAAGTTTGCAAGTTTATGTTCTATTGTTTTAAAACAGAAGAAGAGACTGGCAAACAGTAAATAATCAATCTGAATTCTCAAACCAGCAGTTTATGACACTTTATTTTATATTACATTTTATGTTTATGTAAAAATCTCAAAATAAATAAATATTCTGGAAGACAAATCATTCATATATCATTTGGGTAAAGAATATTTTTATGGCTTCACCAATATTTTCAGTCCAAAAAGAAATGAGGCAGCATCCATACCAACATGAGCTGGTATTGGTAAATCACCAGATTTATTTTTTTAAATAGAAATGTTCTGACCCTACACACAGCTGCCAGACATAAAGTGTGATAAGGTCAGAGGGAAATTTGGACTATACACCCAGCCAGGATTTTTACACTTATATTCTGGAAAGTTTCATCAATTTAAAGTCTTGTTTTGACATAAAAAATGGAAGTTCAAAGTGATGGTAACAGTGGGTAGCTCCATTAACCCATCCTAAAATACCCTTTATTTCTTATACATCTAATGCTGAAAGGATTAATTAATAAACTAAGTGTCATGGATTAATCCTGACAAATATACAAACACCTTGATAAATTTGAGATTACCCGTTTGAAATGTCTTCATTCAGTCCATGATAAATAAGATTATACCTATCAGATTTAACAGCCTTCATCTGCATTTCATAAAAAAAACAATAACAAACAAACCAAAAAAAAAAAAAAAAAAAAAAAAAAAACACTTAACAACAATTAAACTTACCGCGGAAACTGTAACACTTCCAATATAGGCAAAAGTTAGGAAAACTAAAAACCTGAAAAAAATTGAAAAAGCGAAAAGTTAAGAAGTCATAATGAAGTATTATTTTTTGATACAGACTATAACTAACATGCGCCCAACATCAGCAACTTTCATAACTTTGTATTAAAATATTCTACAAAGTATAAAAGTGAAAAAAAATTTAAAAAGTATACTTTTTATAAAAAATATCTTTACTTACCACGAATTCATGTCTTTTGTTAAAATTTTAAAACCTGAGCGAGATCTACTGTAAATATTTTCTGATTTTGACGAGCTGGATTCGTAATCCACCACACTCGTCCTGCCTCTTCGACGTCCAACAGACATTTGAAAAAAATGGAATAAAATCTTTGAACGGCAAGATGTTAGCCGTTCAATTTGCTGAGATAAAACTCAGCAAATTTTAAAATACAATCACTCCAAAATCGAATTAAAATGTTTTCAAATTCATCCAGAGGTTGGTCGCAATGAAACGACGATCCTCTGCTTTGTTGAATGTGTGATGAGGATTGTGGGCTTCCGAATTTGCCGTCGTACCAATTTTTGGAGACGGTGGGAGGAGCTAAGAATAAGTTTGGTAGTAAACTGAGACTTGTGTGAATTTGCAAGTTTTGGTTACTCAGCAACCATACAGGAAATTGTTTGAATTATAATTTTCTTTAATCATAATACTTTTTAAAAACAATGTGGAATTATAGAAGATATGGGAAAAAATTTAAGATAATCTTAATATAGAGTGTTGTGGGTGGTAATTACGCATAATGAATCTTTTATTTTTCATAGGAAAGAAACCCTTGAAGAAATTTTTTTAACTTTACTAATGAATCGTGTAGATTATAATATACAAATAAAGATTTTATATAAATTTTATATATTTGTAATAATTTTTGTTAATTTTAAGTTATTTTAAAAATAGCGGTTTCTCTTACTCCTCGATATATTTGTTGTCAAATCATGTAATCCTCTTAACTTATTTGCATAATATATTTTGATTGACAGGTCAGGATTTCTTTAAGTCATAACTATGGAACGTGAGAACGAATTGAACTTCCGCGCCGTTAAAAAGTTCTAAAGTGGCTTTACATTATATGAAATATTTAATGAAGAGAAGGAGTTTTCCTTACTAATTATTTCATTCTTAATTCATTAGAAAGATTTTCTTCCGAAAAACAATACGTTATTTATTATATTACAGTTTGAGGATATTTTAGGGCGGAGGGAGAATTGTCAAGTTGCGGCTGCTGACGCGAGATAATCTGCATGTACGAAGAAGTCCCATGTGTTCAAGAAGTTGCAGTAAGATGGTGGAAATGTAAAAGGAGCCACTGTCTGAAAAACTTTTGAAGAAAGTGAGAAATCCGGGGCTTTACGGCAATTTTAACGCCGGCATCGAGAGCTCACATATTTATTTGGAATTTTAATTTCTTTTAAAAATCATGAAGTCCACGGAATTTTTACTAAAACTTGCCTTACTTTTGACTATTTTGGATATCGCTTTTGGAGCAGTAAGTATAGTCTGTTTCACAATTTAGATTGATTCCGTTAAAAATTTATGATATTTTTTTTTCGTTTACATTTCCAAAAATTGCGCTCAAATTTAGTGTGTTTAGACTGATTTAATTAGTTTTTTTATCACGTTACAGACACTAAATGTTATATTTCATTTTTAATTTTATCTTGCTTTGCTTTGCTCTTCATTTCGGATAATCTTTTTGGTCGTAGAATTTCATTGTAATGATTGTCATACTTAATGAATTAAATGTCCAGATAAATATGTATTTCTTGCCCTAAAAGTTATACAATTCATAATTGTCTTTGTATGTATTTATTATATTTAATTATTATTATTATTATTATTTTTAAGTCGAGAAATTTAAAGGGAAAAACTATGATGTTGGAATTGAAACCCCCCCCCCCCCCCCAACTTTCATGGGTCAAATTGAATACATAACATAATATGTTTAGTCTACAAGTTGGGTTATTATTATTATTATTATTATTTTTATTTTTTATTTATTTATTTATTTATTTATGAATGAATGAATGAATTCTTTTCATGTTCGATAATTTTTTTTACAAGATTATTAATATTATTATTATTTATTCATTAAATAATGAAATTTTTTCCATGATTGGTAAAATTTTTAAGTAAAAGATAACACTGGGTACTTATTTGAAAAATAAACCCTGTTATAACTTCAAGACTCATCTTGGCATAAGTGAAAAATTTGGATTGGTATGTAAAACACCATTGCTCCTCTCCATCCATCTTGATTGATGACACTGATTGTGTTACAACAAATAACCTTATTTTATGCTGTGTGCATAGTATTTGAACCACATATTTGAAATTGAAAAATTTAAATATTATTTACTGGCTTACAATTTATTAGATGTACATATAATACAGCATTTAATCGAGGCTTTTTCTACCTGTATGGTGGACCCACTCTCATTCCAAAAGACAAAAATGTAAACACATTTTTGATGGTATTTTTACCTTACCTTTTTGTTTTACAGTTTAGCAATTCTGAAGTACATTTGCTTGAATAAAATATATATGTACAGGTTATTGGTTCACATAGAATTATATAATATTGCAAAAGATTAATTTCATAATTTTTTAAAATTCAATTTGAAATTTGAAATTTAGGCATGCTATATTTTTCAAAATCCTCGGATTCTGAACACCTTTCTCAAAAAGTCTGAAATAGGTTTAATAACTCTGTTGATTTCTGATACTGGCAAGAGTTGTGTCCCTTGCTCTTCAAAACTGCTGACAAGCTGATTACTCAAATCATAAATGCCTAGTAATATTATACAAATTAGTTTAATTTTTTTTTACTCTTTATACAAATAACATTTTTAAAGGTTTTTTTTACTTGGGTTATTAAATTAAAATTTTTACAAAGAATTCATTTTATTACATGATTAACCAAGTTTTTTTTTTTTTTTTAAATAAAAGGAAAAAAATAAAAAAATAAAAAAAGAAACTCCTGCATGTAATCATGCATTGTCAAAATGAAAACCTAAATTGTGCTGAGGGTTATTATTATTATTATTATTATTATTATTATTATTATTCCAATACTGGTTCTGACTAAAATAATTAAAATAATAAAAGTCTTATTTTGAATTTTCTGGCAGAAATTGTTTGGCTAATATTTTTATCATGGCACAATGTTACAGTTATTACATATATGAGCCTTAGTCAATCAAGTCTGATGAAAACCAAGTAGAGCTGACATTGGAGTATAAGTTAAATTATTTTATTAAGATTTTAATTGCAAAGGCTAAAACCCTACAATTTACTTAATAAAATGATTTTGGAGATTTCAATTTTTAAGAAAACCAAAAATTTTACATATACAATGCAATTCTTTGAATACCGAAGGAATTCAGATCGTAACTTTTTGTCGTATGTTTCAATTATAACAAATCATTTGAACCTGATATTATGAGCATTGTCGTACAGGCATCTGTAATCTTTTGAGGGGAATAAAGTAATAATTTTATGTCCCAATCCGGATTTTACTGGTATTAAGGTGGCCATTTCTTGGATGATGATGGAAACATGCATGCATGGAGAAAAGCACTGACCTTCAGCAAGCAAACTAACAAACTCTTTCATACTAGGATCCAACCATATGGGGTTCAGACCAAGGCTATGAGAGATGAACTGGAGTGGAGCAATGGTGTTTTACACCCTAGTCCAGGCCTTAGATAGAATTTTAAATGCCACTCGGCACAGTGCCTAGGTAAAGCAGAAAATCACTCGTCACTTGGAAATTTAACTTGGCACAGTCCACTACATAAAAATTGAGACTTTCTTCTCTTAAGTACCACCAGAGCATTGTACCAATAAATGTTTTCTGACTAGCTTCTTAAGCTTTTCAGGAACTTCCGATTTTCCACTTTCAGTAACCAGTAGCTTTCGTTTTGAAGTGGCAGGTTTGGAAATGCTTCCACCTGCAACTGGTTTGCCGCCAGGATCAGTGTTGTCTAATCGGTGTCTTCGAAAACTTCTTTATCAGCTGTTTCATCCTCATTTGTCTTTAGAAAGTCATACAAAACAGTTTGTTTACTTTTAGTTGACATACTTAATGAACCGACAAGTATATAAACACTCGGAACATCGGTTTCGATTTTACGTTACACTAGGTAAATTCCGAATGCCAAACAATAGGTATGTCCATGTGATTGCAAACGTTTAATTGATTTTGTTGATTGACGCTTGTAACAGAACGGTCCGATGTCTAGAAAGGGGCTCGTTACAATTGACCTTATACAATATTTCCCAGACAAACACTATATTATCTGTTGTTTATTAAATGCAACAAGCCCCTTGATGTATATGTCTGATAAATTTAACTGGGCACTTGGACGAGTGGTAGTAACAATATTACTCGTCCAAGTACAAAATTCACTCGTCAGGACGAGTGGATGAGTGAATAATCGAAGCCCTGCTAGTCGAGATTCTTTCACTTATTTCGTGACGGTCAATTTTGGGATAGTGGAAGAAAATGGATATCTTTGAGAAAACCACCAACCTTTGGCAAGTGAACTGACAAACTTTCTCACACAAGGACCTGTCCAGAGTGAAATTTCAAACCCAAGCCATTTGTTTTGTAAGCATGTGCTTTAGACCTCTTAGGCCACTGAGGACCCCTGCTTTGAGAGGTGCTGTGATGTGTAATATTGTGTTGTAGACCATGTAGCCACAGAGGCTCCTCCGTTTCTAAAGAATTTTAAAATTATAATGTTTTTTCTTTGTTTTTCCCCTATGATTAAGTTCTTACCTCATTATTTAGGTTAAGCAAACATCAACATCAAAATTAGAATTCTGGTATTAATTACATGTATCCGAGTTAACGAAGTTAGAGCCATCAAGGTTTATTTACATAGGATATAATAGGAAATTGGTCGGGACCAACAGATGACTTCGAGTTATCCGGGGTATTCGAGGCAACGATGTTTGAGCGATCGAAGTTTTACTGTATTATACCTATCAGTAATATATAAAGATTTGGTTCTCATGAAAAAAGTTGAGGGGAATATTTTTTTCCAAACTAAGGAAAACTTTTCTTGTATTGAAAGAGGTAATAAAAAAAAATACAGGAAACATTATCATCAAGTCTTGGCAATTTTAGCAAGAATACATGTCTTTTCAAATTCATTCAGAGGTTGGTTGCAATGAAACAATGATCCTCTGCTTTGTTGAATGTGTGATTAGGATTGTGGGCTTCCAAATTTGCCGTCGTACCAATTTTTGAAGATGGTGGGAGGAACCGAGTAAACCGAGACTTGTGTGAATTTGCAAGTTTTGCAATTTACAGAGTTTCATATTAAGTAAAATTTGAAATTTATTTAAAACTAAGGTTTGTTCCCTCATGCAAAGTATTCCTTAGCTGGATTTGGATTTATATAATTTTGAAACTTTAGATTCATTATTTTCAACTGTTTGGCTTATATTTTTTTTATGTATCAAACTTTTCGGTCTTAGTGTCACTGATGAGGAATGAATTTCTGAAATGTGCACATCTGGCACATCAAAAATTAACTGGTATTTGTATTATATATTTACATTTATATTTTATAATTTATTTTTTCAGGCATGTAAAGGATGTACACAAAGTAGGTGTGTTTGTGCAGGACAAAAAGGAGTTCGAGTAAGTATATTAACAGCTCAGAATAATGATTAATAGTAGACCAACCTTTTAATGTGGGACAACTGTAATTTTGAGCTAAAGATAAATGTTTTAACAATACCTGTTAACAATGGAAACTTGTGATTATGAGGCAAACAGTGAGATTAATCTTGTTTTTGGGAAAACTACCATTTTGCTAACTTGGGAGTAAAATTGGCAGTTGAACATTGCAATGAACAAAGAGGAGACAAATGAACTGTAGGTGGGGGGGGGGGGGCAGAGTTCATCCCCCTGGCACAAATACAGTTTTGAGCATTTTATCACCCTATAAAGTAGCCTCTGGTACAAGTTTTGAAAAAAATGCAAATTTTAGTAATGTCTACAGCAAAATAATCAGTAAAAACATTATCCATCTTCAGCTGTCTTTGATCTGCTGTGCTTTAGCGTTAATTTTTTTACAAATCTGATAGTTTGTGAGACATTGTGTTGCATTATGTTATATATACCTATAAATACACACATAGACCCCTTTCTTGTTTGAAAATTTTTTGGTGAAACCATGGTGATATGCTTGGAAAACTGTTTGAATTATCGATTATTATTATTGCTTATTTTACTAGTGTATTACAAGTGATCAAACAATTGCTAGACACCTTGGGACTTACGTTTATTACAAAACTGTAGCACTTTACATTAAAAATTAGAGCAGTCAAACATGGATATTGCATATAAAGGATGACTGAAGAAAAACTTAAGAAATCTTATTCTTAAAATGAATGGGGATTTCTTTGGTACTCAAAAATGATATTTTTATGGTTTCAGTATTATTAGGATAATTTGTATATTTAAGGGGGAAATGAAACATTTCTTGAGGGGAAAAATATCAATATTCAGCAATCAAAACAGGCGAAGGTTAATCCCTTAAACCAAAAATCATTATCTCATAATATAATGAAGGACACATGTATTTATGAGCCGAAACTAAATTTTTCAAGACAATCTGAAAACTAGGGACATGCATGATTATGAGATAAACTAAAAACAACACCTGTGTTTAATGAGCCGGATTTAATCATCATTAAAAGTCAAAACTATTTAAACATAAAAAGCAGCTGATGTTAACAATGACAACTGACTTAAACCTACCAACTCATTTGTTTGCAAAGGGTAGTTGTAATCAAAAGCCATAATGGAATTTTACATCTTACCAGTAGGTTTTGTTTGCCTAAAATTACTACCAATTAAAGGCAGTTTCCCCTTGCAGAAACTAAGACTAAAATTTCCCAATATGACAACTAAAATTCCCCAAAAAGAAACAGTGACACACAATCAAATAGTTTAAGTTAAATCCAGTTGTCTAAAACTGTTCTAACAGACAAAAAATGTTAGATATTGTCACAATATAAGAGCTTTGCAATGAATTTCAAAATTCTGAGCATAATATTTGACATAAAAAGGGGTCCAAATTTTCCCAATCTGAAAGGTAGAAGGTAGTTTTTAAAAACCATAGCAAAATCACTGCTCACTTTTAAAGCTGCATTAAGTTTTCCTAGGAAAATATTAAAGCAGTGCTGATCTACTTACTTTAGTTATGTTCCTAATGAACAATGTTACATTTGGTTCAACGATAAAAGTTTGAATAGATACAGAAATAGCAGTAATTCCCTGGCCAGATGTTGACCAGTGAGATCTCATTTTAGATCATGGTAACATCATAAAAAAAACTGGGTCGTTTAAACATAACTCACAAAACCATGAAATATGATAAATTTAACCCAGAATTTCATTAAATTTGTCATTTGTGACTTTGTATGTGATAAATAACACCATTGAGAATACATTTGGAATATTTATTTTGTCAATACAGGTAACCATACATGAATTTTATACATTATTTTTTATTTCAGGGAGTTCCTGGATTCCCAGGTTTACAGGGACCTCCAGGTCTACCTGGTTTTATTGGACCTACAGGACCACCTGGACCCAGGGGATTGAAAGGAGACAGAGGACTAGATGGAGCAATAGGCCCTAAAGGAGAAAGAGTAAGTATTTTTATTAAGAAAAAGTCCATGAAAAAATATCATGGGAAAAAAAGTCATGGAAAAATATCATTGGAAAAAAGTCAAAGGAAAAAATGGAAATAAAGTAATATCATAACTTGTGACAAAATTTTAAATATTAAATATATTTGCAAATATTCTTTTTGATTGCTTATTGTATTTGTTAAAATGTTTTTTTTTTTGTTTTTTTTGTATGTTTATAACTGTGATGGTGAAAATTTTTTAAAAATTGTCAGAAATTATACACACTAAGGTTAATAGTATTACATTTTTGAGCCTTTACAATATTAGTCCCAAAATAATTTCATCCCAAAATTTCCTGTAAGGACCATCTTTTTATTTTTACTAGCTAAGTTTTTGAATATATCTAATTTTACCTCTCTCTCATTTACATTTTCACTTTAACTTAATATTGTTTAAACAATATTTTATTCACAATAAAAAGAAAATCAAAATATCAATGTTACAATAGCATACATACATACATATATATATAAATAGTGTGAAATGGATTCGAGAACAAGACATAGGTCTTATATAAACTCGTCTCCACAGTCTTTACTTAAATGATATAAGTTACAATCAGGTGAACAAGTCGATGTTATATATACATTTAGTATTATATTGTTAAGAACTAAATCATATGACAAATGAGAGAGAGAGACAGAAAGAGAGAGAGAGAGAGAGAGAGAGACTTTAACTTAATACTGATCTTTTATTCATGAGATGCCTCAAGTTTTGTTATCACAGTGACCTAATTTTCTTTATAAATATGGAAGCTTTTTTTACGACCACATTAACCTCATTTCTGGATTAAAAGCTGCTTATAAGGTTAAATATTTATATCTGGATAAAAGTTTTGCTGATTGATCAGAAATGTCTTTAAAATACATAATTGTGTCCCTAATAACCCCAAATATACAAAACTGTATCCCTAACAACCCCAAAAATACAAAACTGTATCCCTAACAACCCCAAAAATACAAAACTGTATCCCTAACAACCCCAAAAATACAAAACTGTATCCCTAACAACCCCAAAAATACAAAACTGTATCCCTAACAACCCCAAAAATACAAAACTGTATCCCTAACAACCCCAAATTGTCAGTAGAAAGAAAGAAACAAAATAGAAGATGTCATAGACAATTACAGTCTTGTTACAGTCTTCCATTTTTTTCATTTATAAATTGCAGTTTAGGATAGTTAGGGAAGACAGATGTTGCTCCATGCATAATAAAAATTGTGTGGAGAGATTACAACATGAAAATTGAGAAATTGCCTTTATATATGTATACAGCCTCGTATTCAGAAGGAGTGTGAGGGGTGTGAACGCACCCCCTTTGAAAACCATTAAGCACTGTAAAAGCCTTGGTAAAAATCATTTACCACTATTAAACCCTTAAAAATGGTTTTGAAAACATTAATTTTGATTAATTTCAAACATTTTGATACGTTATACTAGTATTTGACTATTCTTTAAAATACTCCAAATTGCGCAATTTTTGCCTTTCATTTTCAAAAGTTTTATGGGGGTGCATGCCCCAGACACACCCTCCCCCCAGTGAGGTGCACCATTAGTGCGTTCAAAATCGCACCCCTTTCCTAAAATACCTCCATACTGGCCTGAATATATATTGCCTATAAAATATACAAACAATCAAAGATGCTGAAATAGTACCTTGTGTAAGTACATGCATATGGATAAATGGTTTATAAGTTAAGTAATTTGGTAGGACTTCCTTTTGTACCCTACATCATTTGAATTCATTGTAAATTTTAACACACACACACACACACACACACACACACACACACACACACACACGATGTGGATGGAATTTTATCTGTGTTTAAAGTTCTCTATATCGACTCATGTTATTGTGTGTTTGTTTACATGTTTTTTTTCCTATAAGTTCTAAAATAAAACGATAGAACTTTTGCAAACAGATTTATAGGTGACTGATGGCACTTATGTATGAACATGAGGACATTGTAAAAAAAAAAAAATAAAATAAGTCTTTTTTAAAACAACAACAACAACAACAAAAAAGATTGTCATACTTTTTTAATCTACCAGACAATGCCATTATTTACTTTTCATCATTACATTATGTAAACATCATTGTATATATACCTATATGAGTACCGTAAATGTTGTATTTTTATCATTTCCAGGGTAGTGCCGGTTTGACTGGATTTGCTGGAATTCCAGGTACTCCGGTAAGTAGGTTTTTAATGGTCAAACAATAATAAATTTGCTGAATAATTTATCAAGGAAAAATAATTATTTTATTTATGAAATTCTATTTGGTATTTTTGCGCTATTAACAACTAATTAATTACTTATTAATTAATTAATCAATTATACGAGAATTTCATACTCAGGTGAGGTGTTTGATAAAGTCCAATTAGCAACCATAATATTATACTGAAGTATGCCATATGATATCCTTTTATCTTTCTTTCTATTGCAGACCATGGCTTCTTAAGTACCAAATTACTAATTATACATTTGATGGAAGCCATAAAATATTATTAATATTATAACTAAAGGATGTCTACTTTTGCTATGTTTCCATTACTGATACCTAAAATCACCAATGGCTACTAATTTCTGAGAAATTCTTTCAAAAAGTTACCTATTATAGCAAATTTGTGAAAAGATAATTTAAAAAGGACAATATTTTCACAATTTTTGGAAATTTGAATACCGGGTATTTTAAATTTGTGGAAGCTTAGCTTTTGATTGTTATTAGATTTTCCATTTGAGAAGGTTTTCTATATAATAATTCTTTGTATACGCTTCACCTGTGTAATGTGTAGAAAAGGCCACCTCATCAACTTCTGAACATGTCTATAGAGTCCAGTACATGTATTTAAATCATTTTAGTAAATGTATGTACACATTACAGATATTCTCAGGCAAATAATTCTTATATGTATTATACACTCGATGCAATTTATGATAACATCAGAACATGTCTATGAGCAGGTAATTTTTAAAACATACCTGAAAACTGGTGCATAGTCACATTTGTGGGACTTAATTTTGTGTTGCCAAAGTGTGTGGTACTCACATTTCTTTCTTTTTTTTTTTTTTTTTTTTTTTTTTTTTTTTTTTTTTTTTTTTTCCAAAACTTAACGGTTTTTGTTAATAAAAAGTCCAACATTTTAATCTTGTCTTTAATTAAATTTATTTGACTTTACCATAAAAAAGATTATGCATTATTTCTGGCAAAATGTGAGGAAATCACAGAATTTACATCATATGATAAGTATAAAAATGCATATATTTTATATGTTATTATTTTCTTTAGGGAGCTGAAGGCAAAGAAGGACCAGTTGGACCCAAAGGTTTCCCAGGATGCAATGGTACTAAGGTAGGTTTATAAATGAATATTTTATGCAATAGTGAGCAAGGTTATCACTGCTTATATGACTTCATATTATCAATGTCTAAGTCTGATGTCACTTGTAAAAGTTTTTACAGTTCTTAAAGCTTGGAATTGAAGAAAAATATGACTCAAATGAATTGTTCATATCTGCATGCATCCACCCCAAACTTGAAAATGTTGAGAAATAAGAAATCATTTAAACCCTGCAATTAAAAAAAAAAACACTCAATTTAATTAAAGAACAAATTTCCTTTAAGTGTGGTTAGGTCCCTAACAAAAAAAGGACATTTATTTAAAGATATCTGTCTATAAAGTCCATATTTCTTGGTCCTTTTAAGTAAATCCTGCAATTTAGAAAACCTTAATTTAATTTAAGATAAAAAAAAAATTTTAAGACTGGTGTTCAAACTCCCTTGCTTTTATTCTAACAAGAAAGGACAATTTCACATGTATATAAAGTCCATATTTTTTTGTTCTTTTATACATGTTTTACTGTACAGGCTACAGTTCCAGTGATAAATGAAAAGGTGAAAAGATTTCTTTAATTATAATAATTTTACCTTAAATATTTTTTTGTCTCTTTTACAGGGAGAAGCTGGAAATCCAGGTAAACCAGGAATTGATGGACGTCCTGGTTCTCAGGGTCTCTCAGGTAGACCTGGACCTAAGGTATCTTATATATATATGGTGAACACTTTATAGGGTTACAAAATTAATTTTAAAAAATTGCTTTGTTTTTAAAATTAAAAACGAAAATAAATTTGTTAATCAAGGCCTTCTCTGAATGATTTTTTAAAACATATTTAAGTATATGAATGCTACTAAAAACAAATTTTTTTGTGAAAAATATTTGAATTTAAAAAAAAAATATTACATTGTTTTTACAAAAATATACATGTGCATATCATGGTTCATATTGTCAGCAGTACAAATTACATACAGTACATACAGTTGAAGTTGTCTGGATTCTTTACACAGTAAGTTATACAGGTTTTTGGCGACAAGTTACATTGTCCTGTGTACCCTGTCAAAGATTGATTAATCCTGAGCTGCCGACTCATAAGGCCATATATTATCGTACCCATTTTTTTTTTTTTAAAAATGAAATGGATTTATTTCATTATTTAATTCTTGATTTAATAATGTTTTATATGGTATTATTTTAGGGAGACCAAGGCACACCTATTTTTGGATTTGGATTGAAAGGTTTACCAGGAGACCCAGGACCAGCAGGTCCTGATGTGAGTATTTGGTTTTAACATATCATGTTTGTGATAACATTTTAAATTAATTATCTTGAACCTCAGTGGGGTATTAGAAAAGTTTTCATCCGAATATTAATCAAAGCCAAATGGAGACTTTTGATAGAAATGAAGTTGCCCTTTTTTCTCCTCAAAATTATTATTTTTTTCTCTTTCTTTCACATTAGAGTTTTTTATATTCCACTATAAATACAAGACAGATAACAACGTTAATGAAAATATCATATAAGGGAGATAACTGTAAACTGCAATGTTCTAACTTAGAAACCCTCTTAAACTATTATATAAGGGAAATAACTCTTTATTGCACTATTCTAAATAAGCCCTCTGAGTGAAATTATTGTGATAACTGCATTTTTGCCTTCTTAAACAATTATAAAAGGGAAATAACTCTTTACTACACTATTCTAAATAAGCCCTCTTAGTGAAAATAGTGTGATAACTGCATTTTGTGCCTTCTTAAACTACTATAAAAGGGAAATAACTCTTTACTACACGATTCTAAATAACCCCTCTGAGTGAAAATAGTGTGATAACTGCATTTTGCACTATTTGATTAAAAAAAAACAAATGTTTACTAAAGAACTGTTACTCTTATGTATATGTTCATTTGTTCTATATATTTTTGTTCATCGGCAGTTTTCAACATTTTTATATCACGTAGACCATCAATCTGAAGTAGATATACTTGGAATATGTTTATTCATTATTTTCAACTGTTTGGCTTATGTATTTTTTATGTATCAAACTTTTCAGTCTTAGTGTCACTGATGAGGAATTAATTTCCGAAATGTGCACATCTGGCACATCAAAATTTAACAGGTATTTGTATTATATATTTATATCTGTATTATTGTTCCTGGTAATTTTAGGGAGACCCCGGCTACAACGGATTACCAGGGGAGAGAGGTTTCACCGGTGAAGATGGTCCAAGGGTAAGTAGATTGTACTTCATTTTTTCAAAAGTAGTTCAAGTGCCAAGAGGAGGGATGATACCAACTAGGTTGGTCCACTATAACATGGACTATTGGGCAGATATATGTTGTGTCCTGTAAACTTTATGGTATTAAGCCTGACCAGTTTCAGTTATTGCAAATCTTCATCAAGAGGCAATGTCTCCTAGACGCAGTCTTCCAGACGATAAACTTTACTAAAACATAAGGATGATAGAGAGGATTATTGGATTCTCAAATTGAAAAGTTTCAACCAAAGGCAATGATTGACAGGCTCTCAGCTAGGTGACGAACACCCATTACTTTGATTCAAGCTCTTGACATAGTTGAAGTTTACAATGGAATACCAAATCTGAAAGTTGCACACATTAAATTACATGTAGTTCAAAAGTGATTCAAAGGTTAACCATGTATAAGTTTCTTTGAATGCTGAAACTAGTAGATAAAATATTGGTCAAGTTTGAATTTGAGAATTGAACATAATATAGTCTGCTTCTTTTCATACTCTCAATGATGGTCAGTTTTGCTTAGTGCACACCATATTTTTTTCCAAATGTTTCTGAAAAATTTACAAACAAAAGCCCTTATTAAATATAACATATGAATTATCATAATTTGTCATTTTACACCATCCATATTACAAAAATACAAATCTAAGATAAGTAAGAGTCATTTTATTTATTTTTTTGATATAGGGATTACCAGGTTTAGATGGACCAAAAGGAATAAAGGGAGATATGGGAGAAAGCATGAACGGACAGAAGGGTATTAGGGTAAGTACTTAGTAGTGTTGCAACATCTGTTAAAAATCATAATCGATCATCGTTTGGAATCGGTTGGTGCTTCTGATGCGATTTTACTGATTATAATCGGTTTGGTTTTATTTTTTTTAAAATGTTATTCTTTTTGATTTAAAAAGCTTTTAAATGAGTGGAATTTTTTGTTTTCTCTTTATTATTAAGATGTAGATATACACTCTACATATACACAAACTCTAGCACTATGTATTAGCACTGAACTAGCATATTTTTATTTTAGAAATATAAATTCCATAAATGTTTGTTTTCTTCTTTTAAAGGGTGATGTTGGGTTCCGAGGGCCACCAGGACCAAAAGGTGCCCCAGGGCCACCATTTCAGACAGGAAAGAAAACAGTTACAGGACCGAATGGTGACCCAGGTGATATAGGTCTTCCAGGATTTCCTGGACTTGAGGGACCACGAGGATTACCGGGTGACCCAGGTGAAGATGTAAGTATTGCCTATCTAGTATTTGTATTTTACATATGCAGTGGTTCTTTTTTATACTGAAATTGCAAAATGGTATGGTGTATGTTGAGCAGACAGGGTAGTTAGATTCTTTTTTGTGAAGTCAACGCCTTCCACATTTTTTTCAAACAAAACCTTGAATTCCACAGAATGTTTCTCTATTAATTGAAGAAGTCTTCACTTTGTGACATTGATTGAGTAACTAAGATATTTTTACCCACACTACATTTAAACAACTTGGCCAGTCATTTGAGTTTGGACCCATTTTTGGCCGGGTTGCACAGAGTGCAAATCTGGTTTATAGTATGGTGAATGTCGGGCGGGGGAGGGGGGGGGGGGTGCCAAATTTGTGAACTCAACTCCTCCTACATTTTCAACCAAAAACCTTGAAACTTCACGGAATGTTTCTATATATATTGAAGATTTGCACCAGACTTTATGGAAATATTTCAAGTTTTTTTCCCATTTTTCCAGACTTAGCTGGTGTTCAATGTAAAGTTTCTGGTGCACATTTTTTTAAATTTACTGTAGCTTTAAAAATGTTAAGAAAATGTTAAAATGAATGAGATTTTCCTAATACATATATATATATACAAGTACTTTTTTCATTACCCGGCCCATTGAGCCTTTGACCCATTTTTTTTTTTTTTTTTTTTTTCAAGTGTGGCATTGCCATATGGCAAGACTTAGGTGTTACTTTCTGGTTTTGTTGTAGGTTTGAAAGTTTATGTTAAATTAATGTACCCGGTATTTTCTACTTGATCGAAAACAAACCAGGAGTGACATTTAAATCTGTGCAGTTCTTGTTATATTAGTTTGGACATTATTAATCTTATTTGACACTTATCAAAGCATATATTAATGTAATTTGAAAGTTTGTAACTAAATTGTTCGTAACTAAATTGTTGATTTCACATTTATATTTTACCTATGCTATTTGGTTTTAATTTATAAAGTCTTTTCAAAAAACTGTAAAACTGTGGTTGCTTTTTTTGGGGAGGGGTTATGTAAAAACTCCATTGTTGCATTGTTTTCTGTCATTACCTCTTGTAAAATCAAATGTTTAAAGATTACCAGATTTGTGTGTGTTAATTTGGACAAATGGATGGTGCATTCTTTTATCTAAAGTTTGGGGTTTTTATTGTAGGGTTTCAAAGGACCTGATGGACCTAAAGGACCGTTTGGACAACAAGGACCACCAGGAAGAAGGGTAAGAAAATGTTATTTACTAGGTATAAAAAATAAACAAGTGAAATTTATTTCATTCTTTTTGAGAAGAAATTTTTTTTGAAGAAAAACAACAAATAACTATCAGGTTTTTTCCTGATATTGTAGTTGAATAATTTGTTAAGGAGAAAATACGTACCTTGTAAAATAGATGAATAATGACCTTTTGGTTTTTGTTTCATTTTGCTCACAAAACTGATGAACTAGCATGGGCATCTAGTTTTTATGTTAAACACTATACATGTATATTTAGGAAAATGTGGGTTCGCCAACTTGATGAACATCTCCAATCAAACTGCAGATGGAGAGCTTTTTGGTTTATGATAATGGAATGTCTTTAGTCAAATCAAAAATTTTTCAAAACCTATTTCTTTAATTATTTAAAGGGCAAGAGAGGAAAAGATGGTCCACCAGGAGCATTTGGTCCTAAGGGTATGGGAGGTGAAAAAGGTCGACCAGGAATACCAGGACTTGACGGAAGAAGGGTAAGTAACTCTTGTTTATTAAAACTGTATGATTCATTTTATTTTTTGAAAATTAATTTTATTTTTTAAAAGTAATTTTATTTTTTTTAATTTTAATGAATAAAGATGAAACAGAACTTCTGTAGTATTTTTTGATACTGGGAATTTATGTAATTGAGTTTTTGCCAGTATTTTGGGAAATATTATTAATTGGCAAAATTGAAAAAAATTTCAGTACACAGCACTATAAGAAAGAGTTGAGGAATGGTGTTTTACTCCCAAGTAAAGATTCTTTCACTTACATGTATATCAAGGGCGTTAGGCAGTCAATTATGGAATGGTGGAGGAAATTAGAGTTCCCAAAGAAAACCACTGACCTTCCGTAAGCTAAAAGACAACATTCTCACACAAAGATCTACCTTAAGAGGGAATCGAACAAAGGCAGTAAGAGCCATTGTAATCTATTGGCACACTTTTTACAACTTAACCATTAGGGTGTCTATAATTAAAAAGATCAAATTGAAACTAACTTTAACTGGAAACTTTGATAGATCTGTAAATTGTTTTAAGGTGGGATATCAAATACTAATGTCACAAAATTAAAAGAATAATTGACTAATTGAACTGTTAATTAATAAGTTATTTTCAGTATTCATTAAGATATATTTTAACATACATGTATCGTTGTTTTATCATTTTCAGGGTGTTAGAGGAGACCCAGGATATCAAGGACCTAGAGGCGACCCTGGACCTGAAGTAGGTTCCTAATGTTTTCTGTTTTATATATCTTAACAAGAAATATTATCTGATCACTATTTCTTTACAAACGGTTATTTTGATGATTCAGCCTCAAAGCCATAACTTGATTTGTTTTCTGCATTTTTGTAGACACAAATGGAAACAGTATCTCAAATAGTAATGTCTTTTGTATGATATGGCCAGAGTTTCGTTTCATTTTTCCGTATTTCGACAAAAATTAAATATGACAAAGATTCAAGTTAATATATACCTTTATTGAAGTAAAGATTTAATGATTTACTAGTTACATGCAAATCTAATATAGGAACATGTTGTTAATTTCTCCCTGTTCTGAATACCTCGCTAAACTTAGCCTAAAGCAGACCTGCCGAACCCTTACGATTTTTCCATAGTTCTTACTGAAAATTGCCGAAAATTTTTAATTCTTATGATTGTACTGATATGGCATGTTTTCTTCCGATTTTTATCTTGTCCGGATATTCTCTTTCATTGTCTTTACCTTTCCAAACCATGTTTTAGAAAACTGTCCTGGAAACGCTTTTAAAGCATGCAGATTACAATAAAGCATTAAAAAGATAGCCAGCGATCACTGTCATTACGCAAAGTTGGAAGAGCATTTGATAGTAAAGCTTTTCAAAGACATTCTGAAGTGTAATAATCAAGCATCTGTGTGATTTTAAAGTTTCTCACGGTAACTGTCACATCTCAAAAATGAGCAAACGCAAAGCAGATCTGGCGGATTAGAGTCGGCTCCGAAAAAAAAGGAATCAGTATAAATTGGTGCGATTTAGGTGATTTTGTAGCCTTAACAGTCTAATTAAAATACATCTATTTGATAAAACTGACTTTTGTAAAATCTTACTGAAACTAGTGCAATCTTACTGAAAAATTTCCTTGATCTTACTGAATAGTTGCCCAGGGGGTTGGCAGGTCTGCTAAAGAGATAATCACAATCTAATTTCAGCCCTAAATATGCACTGAATATGGGAAATAAATTTACTTACATACATGTATTTAAATATTTACAGGGTCTTCCAGGACTTATTGTTGATGAAGGACGTGGCAATCCAGGTCCCAAGGGAAGTACTGGAGATGAAGGTTATCAGGGTCCCCCTGGTCTTCCAGGTTCGTAATTCAAATGATAAATTTTATGTCAGAAGATTTAATACATCAAAAAAAAGTAAAAGAACATGTCTTTAGAGACAGTAGTCCCACTTTATAAAAACTAAGAGTAATTATGGCTACCATGTTTGTTTTCTTATTTATTTTGGTGTTAGTAAGTGGTCCAGTACCTCTGAACAGGCAGACTCATGGTCAAATTTTTTAAATGCCAGTTTTCGGTAATCAAATAAAAAAAAAAAAAAAAAAAAAACCAAAGAGAAATTTGATGGAAAACTTAGAATGTAGCTGCAAAGTAGTCCAGTCTATAGAGTAATTTCTGATGATTTACATTTTTTAATAATCATGGTTTTTGTAACCATACATTGTATATACATGGGGCTTAGATTTGGTTTGGTTAAATCAGGACATCTACTTTGGAGTCCTCAAATCGAAATCAATTACGACAATGATATCAACAAGGCCCTCTTTTTCACAAAAGAAAGAATAATTTGTTTTAATTTGATTGTGTAATACTAGAACAGAAATATCATTGCTAGATGTTAAATATTTCTTTGATTTTGTAGGACGTGATGGCATACAAGGACCTAAAGGAAGAGAGGGATTTATTGGTCCACCAGGTCCTGATGGTCTTCCAGGTTTGAGAGGTCCAATGGGATTCTCTCGAAAGGGTGAACGAGGAGACCCAGGTAAGAATGAACACATCATATAAAGATGTAACTGAACTTGTATTTACTTTTCTATCAATTTCATGCATACAGTTTTTCAACTAAGTTATATTTTAACCTAAAACTATCGGAATATGCTTTGCCTATGTTGTTTGTATATGTGGTGGTTTGTTTGTTTATTTAGCATAAACTTTTATCTGATTTATGGTTATTTTTTAATTAATTAATTAATTTACATACATGTATTTATTCATTTATTTATTTATTTATTTATTAAGCATTAAAATTTCATCTGATTCATGATTATTTAGCAGAATCTGTAAAAATTTGAACCTTAAGTTAATCTAAAAACCTATCTAATAAAAACAAAATTAGTGCTCTTGAAATTTAGATGAAAAACATTGGTTTTAGCTCATAAGGTCTCGCTATATCAAGTACGGTTATACATATTATAGTAATGTATCTTTGTTGATGATTTGAATTAAGATCATAATTTTCATAGATGTATACAAAATTATAAACATATGTTTAAGTTTCCTAACAATTCTATAGTGGAAACTTCAGTGGTTGAATGGTCTAAAGCATGCTTATAGATAAAAGCATCTCTAATTATCTTGTTCAAAATCCATTTCGAGCTGTTACTAGTGAGAAGGTTTGCCAGTTTGCTCTCTGAAGGTTGGTAGTTTTGCACACCATTCAAAAAACTGACCGATCCAGGTGAAAGAATATTAACTAAGGTGTAAAACACCATTACTTCTCTCCACTCAACAGTCAGTGGTAGTTAAGTTTAATGACTTAATGACACATATATTAATGAATTTGTTTTTTTTTTTTTTTTTTTTTTTTTTTTCTTCGTATCAGGTGACTTTGGTTTAAATGGATTCCCTGGTGAAATAGGTGTAACAGGTGCAAAAGGTATGGCTGGAAACCCTGGTCTCCCTGGACGAGATGTACAAGGATTCCCTGGATTACCGGGATTGCCTGGATTAGATGGACTTCCTGGTTTAACTGGGTCACCTGGAGATGATGGCTTCCAAGGATTGCCTGGTTTGCCAGGTCCAGGATTTGATGTGATAGGACCTCAGGGAGAACCAGGACAGCCAGGTTTTAGAGGTGACCCTGGTGATCCTGGACTGGATGGTAGTCCAGGTTATGATGGAGAACAAGGTATGATTTTACTTTTTGACCTTTCCAGAAATAATTCATTTCACTATACCATAAACTGGGTTATTTTTGCATGGTGTCAATTTTGCAGATTTTACAAAAAATGTGTAGGTTATTTTTTTGTGTGTTGAATTTTTGCAAATTAAAGATTCAGAAAAAAAAAAATCAAATTATCAAACAAGCTTTTTGGTTTCACTTGTTCCTTTCAAAAACACAGGTTTTTTCCAGGGGTTTGAAAAAATTCAAAATAGACATTATCTATTGTACTTGTCACACCAGCACAGGTAAACTCTACCGTGGTATATGAAGACAAGCATGTAGACATGCTTCATTAACAGTAATTTGTTTGGGTTACAGTAAAAAATTTATCAGATACCTTCTTTTGGGTTCCTCAATTATATTACCAGTAGTTATGATAATTGCTATAAAGGTTCGATAAGATGTCAAACAAAAATTTGTTGGTCAGGGAGGAAACATTTATTTGATCTCATATTTTTTGTTTTCTATAAATATTTAACAGGTTAAATTTTAGCGAATTTTTTCATTCGCAAAATCACCAAAAATAAAAATGCAGCAAAAAAAATCCTGATTTTTGGTACATGTATATAGATTATGAAGTAAAGATTCAAGTGTAAATAATATGTTGGATATGCAAACTCCAAAAAGTGTTAGATATAAACTCCATGGATTACAAAAAAAATATATTTATGGATTATAAAAAAAATATATTTACTTAAACAGGTTTTTCAATCTGATTTTTATTCACTAAATGTAGTTTATGTAGTTTGCTATAGTATTTGAATAAAACTACATGTTTGTTAAGTTATTAAAGTTCTTTTATTTATATCTGTACACAGGTCAGCGTGGAGAAGACTGTGGTACCTGTAGGGATGGTATACCTGGACTTCCTGGAGAGAGAGGTTTTAATGGACGACCAGGTATGGTTTTTAATGATAGTCAGGAAAAAAAAGGTGTTTACAAAAGCTTGAAAAGACCATAAAAATGAGCTTTATATCTTGATAAGTCTTTTGAAATTGTAATTGAAAATTTCCTGGTTTTGTCTTTCACATATCATCATATGAGCAGTAAGGCCAATCAGCCTCTTGTTTAAAGATAAGATTATTATGTACATTTGTAATATCTTACTTGTTATACAATTTTAGCTGTTTTAGTATACAAGTGTAAAACTGTAGCTAGATATGTATTTTAGATAGTGGCATTGTTAAGATCAGTAAATATAAATTTGCAAATACCTTGTCAGCTAGACCCAAACTGGCAAAAATTAAAATGTTCACTATAATGAATGTAAGTGTCTATTGACTTTTTAGAAGTGATTTAGAACTTATATTCTCAGACGAGTATTTATACCCATGAGCTTTTTGTCTACACAGAGGAATTCTATACTGTGAAATCTACATCATACATATTTTAACTAAGAACCTTAAAACATCAAAGAATGTGTTTGTATTTGAAAAGATGAGCATTCTGATTTTTCATGGTTTTTACTGCATTATAGCAACTCAGTCATTTGAATCTTTGGTCTATTTTAAAATGTGAAATTAGTAAATACACGGTGGATACACTGACTGGAATCACCATCTTTCTCTCTTAAACAAATATCGTAAATGAAATTTATCATGGCTTTATGGTCATGTTGATGATCTTTTCAAATTAATTAAGAGTTAATTGCTTTTTGCAACCTAAGTTTGTGGATTTTGCACAAAACAGTTTGTCAGTGAGTTTAAATTTTATATCATATGATTAAGAATAAAAGATTAAATGAATAATTCCATATTCTAATGAAAATAGTCTAAATGTCTGCAATACGCAAGTCAAACAACAAGATCAATGATGTCATTTTCTCCTTACGCCTTTTCCTGCATCTGTTTACATGATCATTATTTTATTATTTGTTTCTTGTAGGTTTGAGAGGAATGGATGGTGATCCAGGAGCATTTGGAGAAAAGGGAGACCGAGGTCGTCCAGGAAGACCTGGAGAAGATGGACTACCTGGATTAAAGGTCTGTAAACTATATTATATTATTGTTGATGCATTGTGTTAGTGATATGTAGTGTCAGTCATTTGCTCATAAGATTGGCATCAGGGCTAGGAAACCTAGTGACAAAATCATGATCAATTTAACTTTCTGTCAAAAAAAAGTTATTTTCTTGTTCCTGGAGATCAAATTTTTCGTTTAAGTATCATCTCATCTTTATAAGCGTATAACCATATTTACTTTAAGAGCCTGTGATAAATATGATGTGTTTACTAACAACCATTGCCTCTGGGGTGGAGTGGAGAAATGTTGTTTTACGCCCCAGTAAAGATTCTTTCACTTATTTCAAGGCAGTCAGTTCTGGGATTGTAGTGGAAACCGTAGTGCCTGGAGAAAACCACAGACCTTTGTCAAGTGAACTGACAAACTTTCCACACTAGAGAGGGGCACTGTGATCCGTAAGCGTGTGCATTAGACCATTTTCCCCAGAAGCCCCCTAGCCACCATTAATGATGTTCAAGGGAAAAACACCTACTGACTAGATATGGAATTGACACCACCAATGTATAGACAGTATTGAGTTTTTAATGCTCAGTATTGGCAAATGAAGTAGACAAAAACTAATGAGAGGAAAGATGTATCTGAACCTCTTTTTTATGTTTTTAACTTAACATATTCTGGTCTGAAAAACAAAAACCATGCTGTGGTTGCCATGGGAATTACCGGTAACTAAAATAAAGTGAAACCAACACCCTATAGCTAGTTGTCCTTAGCTTTGTTGGAATTGTTGAGTTGTTTAAGTATGTAGTTTTAAATCTGCACAATTTTAGGTCATGGGATGCATGACTGTTTAATTAATTCTACAAGAGACAATCATTTGAATAAAAAGGCCCACAGGTCTCTTATTTAGTTTATTTACAGTACATATAAATTTCTGTTTATAGGGAAGTCCAGGTCCTTATGGATTCAAAGGCCAACCTGGTGATAAAGGTGAACCTGGACCAGTACTTGCAACCCAGAAGGGTAAGGGAATGCAAGGTAATGCAGGTTTTCCAGGCATACCTGGAATGGATGGATCTCCTGGACTCCCCGGAGAAAGAGGAGTAATTGGATTAAAGGGTGAAAAAGGCATGGAGGTAAGAAATAGAAATTTTTGAAAACATAGTTGAGTATGAGCCATTGTTGTATCATGGATGAATTTTAAATGTAGAATTAGGAAGACTGTAAATTTTTATTGGAAAATTAAGCATAATAAAACAATACATTAAATGGCTTATTTTTTCTGTGCAAGCTCATTTTGACCTAGCCATCTTCCAACATGAATGTTTACATTTTAAAAGCAAAGAAAAAATATGACAACAATTTGTGTACATGTAATTTATGCACCCCTAAACTTAATTTTTCTTTTTAGCAAAATAAGTGTGTAAATTTTATGGTATTTAAAAAATTTATCAATAAATAATAGACGATTCCTTTAAATAGATGACCATAAGATAGAAAGTATCTAGCATCTGACAAATTCCATAAAAGGAAACTTCAGGTAGGTCTATTAGTTTATGAAAACTGTGAAATATTGCAAGATATTTGACATGTCTTTTATATAAGCACGAAGGCCAATTGGCTTCTTGTTTTGTTCCAAATAAAATCTGGCATTTTCACAATGAAATTTAAGTAGATCTTTTAATGATAGATTGCTAGAAATTCATGTGAAAAGTGGGCTGTTATGTTATGAAATCACATCACTATGTGCAGATGTCTCATGGTGTGTGTGTGTGTGTGTGTTTGGATGTGTGTGTGTGATTTCTAACATTAAATTATGGATGCCAGTACACATACACAGAATCATAAACAATCCAGTTTATTTAATTTATTAGCATGTTTCTTTTAAAAGTAATTGTACTTTGTAGGGAAATTATGGTTTACCTGGCAGAGATGGTTTAGATGGATTACCTGGTATCCGTGGAAGACCAGGATTACCTGGGTTACAAGGAGACTCCATACCCGGAGAACCAGGTGTGGTTGGAGAGAAAGGATTTCCCGGAATCCCAGGTTATGATGGAGGACCTGGTATTAAAGGTAGCTATTAATTTAAAAATTTGCATTAAAAAATCATGCATGCTATATTTTACATTTTACTGCAATAAACTATGCAACCATAGCAACGCTGTACATGATGTCTTTCAATTTCATTGGCTAAAATTGTTTGTTGACAATTCCCACTCTGGGAAAATTTAATTTTGATTTTAAAACATTCAAGAACATGAAATAAAACTTTGTTTTATGTTCAAAATTAAAGGAAAAGGAATAATTAATGTTTTCCTCTAATAATTATTTTTTATTTTTATCTTCCTGATGAAATAAAATTTCAATATTTTTACAAATTGTCTCCATTGACATCCCAAAATTTACCATAAGGAGCCAGGTTGATGATCAATTTGAGCAACAAATGCAGATTTGTCATTTTAGGTTAAGTTTTGAAAAGTGTTAAACAAAATGTACATTAGTTAAATTTTATACTGCTTTTCTCTGCATGAAATAAAAATTTTTGGGAAGAGGGGCTCAGAATGGGGTATTGTTTGAACTCTAGGTCACTTCAAGCCAATAAACTTAGTATTTAGGCTTTTGTAAAAATTTAACGTGTTGCAGAGCCTTGAAATTCTAGGGCCAAATGCCTCATTTGTCTTCATTTAACCTATGACCGTTGTTTGGTTTTTTAAAAATTGTTATGAAAGTTAATTAAATACTGCACTTTTCAGTTATTAAACTGGCTATTCCTTTGCATGCTTGTGTGTCAACTAACAAAACAGTTTTGTGTGTTAAATGATTTCCGGTAAATATTTTGTTTTTATATTTTAGGTATAAAGGGAGAGCCATCATCAGTAATATTACCTCCAGAATCAGAAATTAAAGGTGATGTAGGTGATGTCGGTTTTCCAGGTCCTGATGGATTAAATGGCTTACCTGGACTTAAAGGTAAAACTTTAGTTATAGACATCTTTCCATCAATTTCTATCCATCTGTCTCTCCAAGGTTCCCTCTGTACATATTTTTCCATTTATTCATCCATTTTCCAATTGTCAATGATTCATCTGTCCTTCTTTCTATCCCCCTTGTTTTGTCCTTTTCAATTCCTCCATTAATTTTCCAATTGTTCTGTTTTTTCTGTCTTTTCTTTTCTATTTTTTATCCATTTCCACCTGTCAATTCTTTCTTTCCATTTTTCCATTGGTATTCTGTTCATTCTTTTCAATTTTTCCAACCATTTCCTTAGCATTTCTTTTCCATCTTTTTCTTCTTTTCCATCCATTTTTCTCTTCCATTTTAGATCAGCTGGCTGTAGTTAGTTGATCTTATGGCATGTTAAAGCATAATGTGGTATATACTGTCTGTTCATGCATGCATCAGTTTATAACTTTTTTTTCTCATAATTATTTTCTCACAAAATTCTTAGCTTATTCAAACTAAAGGTTCAATAAAAGTTAGATTAAAACTTTTGTCTCACATATTTATCTAAAATCTAAGGTGGTTATCGTTACTATAAATTTAAAAAAAAGATACATTTGCATTAAATAATTTGTATATATCCATTTTGTTTGAATTTGATGCACATGTGTAGATGTATTTTAAAAAGTTAAAAGGTTTTTCTTGAATTTTTCACCCAAGCAAATGGAATCAAATTTGGTCAGGGAGATCCATGGTTGGTGTATATTAAAAACTGTGTCCACCATGGTCATCAGAAATAAAAAATGGCTATCATTATTATATTAAAAAAAACAACAAATGATCTTGTTCTCATTCCATGCCATGTTTCACTTTTATTTAGGTTTCCCAGGAGATAATGGAAGGCCTGGATTTCCTGGTCTGGATGGACTGAAAGGTATGAAGGGTGAAGATGGATTACCTGGACTTCCAGGCGAACGGGGATTTTTGGGACCTAAAGGATACCCTGGACTTCCTGGAGAACTTGGTTTACCTGGAATTATGGGTAGGAAGGGACAGGAAGGTGAACCTGGATTACCTGGTTATGAAGGGTTTAAGGTAAAGAATGCATTTTTTTATTTGTTTAATCCTGGTTTAGATGAACTGTTTAAAGTCACATCATTGTGATTGCAAAAAAGTTTACTGTAAAAAAAAAAAAAAATTAAGGACATTAGTATGCTTCAACTTTTCATTGTTTTATGTTAATAACAAGAGATTTGTGACCTTAAGCCTACCATAAACTGGTATAATTGACTATAAAATAAATGGATGTCAAAGCCAAGAGCCTGTAGAGTTAAAAAAAAAAAATTACGGTATGAACAAAGATTTACAAGATTTCAAATTTAAAAAAATAAAATTTTAAAATAAAAATTGGACACAGATCCATGGATGTCAAAAATTATCTCAATATTTTAATGTCAAAATAAATGTTGCTATCCGAGTTACATCAAAAGAAGAAATATTCTGTGAAGTCTTGTAATAGTTTTTTATCATGCTATTTGTTTTTGTTTCTGAAAATTGTCAATTCATGTCGACAACATGATGAGACTACAGACCTGATGAGGCATTTGAATCTTGTTTAAACACTTTGAATTTATAGAGAATATTTATACAAGTATTTATCCCATATTTGAAGTCAATTATGTCAAATAACTGATATTTAAGTGACATCATTTTACACCTTTTCTAATCCATTATGATCTCCTTTCTTATAGGGTCAACCTGGAGAGCCTGGACCACCACCAGAGAGACTTCTCCCAGGAAGACCTGGTGATCCTGGACTTGCCAGGATTGCAAGGACCAGATGGATATGTAGGAGAAAGAGGAAGACCAGGATTCCCTGGAAATCCAGGACTAAAAGGGGAAAGAGGTCAGTTGTATTTAGAATAAAATTAATGTTCCACTGTTTAGCTAGTTTTTGATAAACACCACTGTAAAAGAATGTACGTGATATGTTAAGTATGTACGTGATATGTACCTGATATGTTTAAGTATATACCTGATATGTTTAAGTAAGTACTTGATATGTTTAAGTATGTAAGTGATATGTATAAGTATGTACATGATATGTACCTGATATGTTTAAGTATGTACTTGATATGTTTAAGTATGTACATGATATGTTTAA
The DNA here is from genome assembly GCA_029721355.1 of Tegillarca granosa. Lineage (NCBI taxonomy): Eukaryota > Metazoa > Mollusca > Bivalvia > Arcoida > Arcidae > Tegillarca > Tegillarca granosa. The sequence continues at coordinate 25,407,651 of CM056602.1, read as the reverse complement.
GTATGTACTTGATATGTTTAAGTATGTACATGATATGTTTAAGTATGTACTTGATATGTTTAAGTATGTACTTGATATGTTTAAGTATGTACTTGATATGTTTAAGTATGTACATGATATGTTTAAGTATGTACTTGATATGTTTAAGTATGTACTTGATATGTTTAAGTATGTACTTGATATGTTTAAGTATGTACTTGATATGTATAAGTATGTACTTGATATGTATAAGTATGTACATGATATGTTTAAGTATGTACGTGATATGTTTAAGTATGTTTGTGATATGTTTAAGTATGTAAGTGATATTTATAAGTATGTACCTGATATGTTTAGGTATATACCTGATATGTTTAAGTATGTACTTGATATGTTTAAGTATGTAAGTGATATGTATAAGGATGTACATGATATGTACCTGATATGTTTAAGTATGTACTTGATATGTTTAAGTATGTACATGATATGTTTAAGTATGTACTTGATATGTTTAAGTATGTACTTGATATGTTTAAGTATGTACTTGATATGTTTAAGTCTGTACTTGATATGTTTAAGTATGTACTTGATATGTATAAGTATGTACATGATATGTTTAAGTATGTACGTGATATGTTTAAGTATGTTTGTGATATGTTTAAGTATGTAAGTGATATTTATAAGTATGTACCTGATATGTTTAGGTATATACCTGATATGTTTAAGTATGTACTTGATATGTTTAAGTATGTAAGTGATATGTATAAGGATGTACATGAAATGTAACTGATACGCTTAAGTATGTACTTGATATGTTTAAGTATGTACTTGAAATGTTTAAGTATGTACGTTATATGTTTAAGTACGTACTTGATATGTTTAAGTATGTACTTGATATGTTTAAGTATGTACGTGATATGTTTAAGTATGTACATGATATGTTTAAGTATGTACTTAATATGTTTAAGTATGTTCTTGATATGTTTAAGTATGTACATGATATGTTTAAGTATGTACTTGATATTTTTTACATGTTTGGATATTTTCCTATGTGTTTTATATTCACATAAATTTCCAAGGATAACAAAATTTGAAAAAAAAAAACCAAAAAAAAAAAAACTTTACCAAACTATTATTTTGGTGTATTTTTCTTCTTTTTGCATTGACCGGGAAAAAAAAAGTACATGAATATCTTGAAATGACAATATTGGAGAAACTAATGGAAATTTTCTTAATTACAGTACATTCGAACTTGTTCAGTGTACATGTATAACTCACTTTAAATATGTTTGTTTAAGTATACATCATCAGTCATTATTTTTGTCTTAAAAGCTTTATGACATTTTATTCTTTTTATAATTCAAGGAATACTTAATCAAAAATATTTACTATAAAGCACTTTGAGTTAAAGTTGGTGTTTCTCTCTCTCTCTCTCTCTCTCTCTCTCTCTCTCTCTCTCTCTCTCTCTCTCCTGCAAATGTTCAATATGCAGTCAGCTTTTCAGTTTGAAATCAGGAAGTCTTTATGACAGTAAAAGTCATACCATTTTATGACTTTGGAAAACGTACCACTTTATGACTTAAAATGACAGATTAGGACTTAAGAAATAATACATCTTTATGACCAGAAGCAGTCTATAAAGGTTGAGGCCATAACTCTACAATTTGATAATTAAAGGGTTAAAATATGATAATTTAAAGGTTAAAATCAGATAATTTAAGAGTTAAAATCTGATAATTTAAGGGTTAAAATCTGATAATTCAAGAGTTAAAATCTGATAATTTAAGAGTTAAAATCTGATAATTGAAGAGTTGAAATCTGAAAATTAAAGAGTTAAAATTTGATGATTTAAGGGTTAAAATCAGAAAATTGATGAGCTAAAATCTGATAATTTAAAGATTAAAATCAAATTGAAGGTCAAAGACATTGCTTCAAGAACAAATTTAAATGTGGTTAAAATAAATAAAAACATTTTTCTAGACAATACACTTCCTTCGTTATTGTAGAGCCTGGCATTGCCATAAGGTGAGACTTAGGTGTTACTTTTCCGGTGTTGTCATAGGCGGTGGAGACGGCGTGTCAGAATGTGAAAGTTTATGTTATGTAATGTATTTTCTACTTGATCAAAAACTAACCAGGGGAGACTATAAGAATCCATTTTGAGTATCCATGTAGGATAGGGAAATTTCACCCGAGGGGTTGAATATTTTAGTCAGAGACGAGGCTTGCAATTAAATGTCAATTTTTGGCTTCAAATATGATTTACATATCCATAGGCACCATGTTTGAAAAATCTAACTCTGTTATTCAACATTCTATATAAAAATAAATATGACCATCGGATAGACTATACTTAATTTTGGTTTACACAAAATGTATAAACTTGAAGAAAAAGTTATTTATTATAAAATCTGAGTATTAACAATTGAAACGCATTTAAAATTTCTAAATTTTGGAGGTCCAGCTGTCATTTTCCCGCAAGATGACGTCATTTACTCAAAGGATGATATCATGTGATTGTCACGTAACTGTGACATCAAGCCCATGTGAGATACACATTTCTCACATAGTGGAAAACCCTATCTCAAATGAGCAGATATGGAAGAAATTTTATTCTGTTTCTTCAAGTTTATACATTTTGTATAAACCAAAATTAAGTATAGTCTATCCGATGGTCATATTTAAAAGAATCCATTATGAGTTTATCCATGTAGGATAGGGAAATCTCACCCTCGGGGTTGAATATTTCTGTCAGAGACTCGGCAAGCCTCGTCTCTGACTGAAATATTCAACCCCTCGGGTGAGATTTCCCTATCCTACATGGATACTCATAATGGATTCTTATATTCTGTGGAATTCTTGTTTTTAAGCTTAAGAAAAGGCTAAAATCATATACATCATTTATGCAAATGTGAAAATGCTGTAGTAGTGTCTACAGTTCTTTCTGAGTTTTTAAAGTTTTATTTTGTTTTTGACACATATATAGTATAATTAAAAAAATGTGATGACCTTTTTATCTCCAGGTGACTATGGTAGAGATGGATATCCAGGTCTGCCAGGATTGAAAGGGGAACAAGGAGTATCTTTTGTAGGACCACCAGGTGAAAAAGGATTTAGTGGCAGGGAAGGAAGACCAGGTATGGATATATTTATATTGCTCAAATTTGAGCCCATATCTTAGCTTTTAATTCTTAAAATGGATATATTTATTTGAAAAGGCTTATCTCTATCAAATCAAATCTTACAAAACTTCAAATGTCATTTTAAATTTACAGGTGATAGAGGATTTAATGGAGCACCTGGTGAAAATGGTCTACCAGGAACACCTGGACCAAAGGGATTTAAAGGAGAACCTGGAAGTCCAGGATTCAGCGGTCGTGATGGAGAAGTAGGGTCGACCTGGAGCACCAGGAGAGCAGGGAATATCTGGATTACCTGGCCTTACAGGTAATAATATTAATTTGTATCATTAACATGTGGTTTTTCAATTTTTTATTGTTTTTTTTTAATATCTTTTCTTATTATTATTATTATTATTATTAGGATTTTGTATAGTTTCCCCCTTTGTGTGCCCATTTTTTTAACCCTAAAACACTTAATTACTGATATTCCTATTCAAAGTAACATCACATGAGATATTTAGTGATATTCAGTTGTGAGTCCTTCCTTCAAATCAAAGATCACCAGTTATTCAATTGCAAGTCTCTCCTTTAAAATAAAACATCACATGTTCTCTCTTCATGATGTACATCTTCACCTCAGTTTAAATCTTGCTGGAGATGGTAATGAACACCTCTAGTCTAACTGGAGATTGTAATGAACATCTCAAGTCAAACTGGTGATGGTAATGAACATCTCTAGTTAAACTGGAGATGATAATGAACACCACTAGTCAAACTGGAGATAGTAATGAACATCTCTAGTCTAACTGGAGATTGTAATTAACATCTCTAGTCAACTGGTGATGGTAATGAACACCTCTAGTCTAACTGGAGATGGTTATGAAAACCTCTAGTCACATTGGAGATGGCAATGAACACCACTAGTCAAAATGGAGATGGTAATGAACAATGCTAGTCAAACTGGAGATGGTAATGAACACCTTCTAGTCAAACTGGAAATGGTAATGAACATCTCTAGTCTAACTGGAGATGGTAATTAACATTTCTAGTCAAACTGGAGATGGTGATGAACACCTCTAGTCACATTGGAGATGGTAATAAACACCTGTAGTCAAAATGGAGATGATAATGAACACCACTAGTCAAACTGGAGATGGTAATGAACACCACTAGTCAAAATGGAGATGGTGATGAACACCTCTAGTCAAATGGAGATGATAACTGGAAATGGTAATAAACATCTCTAGTCACATTGGAGATTGTTAATGAACACCTGTAGTCAAACTGGAGATGATAATGAACACCTTTGGTCTGGAGATGGTGATGAACACCTTTAGTCAAACTGGACACGATAATGAACACCACAAGTCAAACTTGAAATGGTAATGAACATCTCTAGTCAAAATAGAGAAGGTAATGAACAATGCTAGTCAAACTGGAGATGGTGATGAACATCTCTTGTCTAACTCGAGATGATAATGAACACCACTAGTCAAAACAGAGATGGTATTGAACATCTCTAGTCAAAATAGAGAAGGTAATGAACAATGCTAGTCAAAATGGAGATGGTGATGAACATTTCTAGTCAAAATGGAGAAGGTAATGAACACCAACAGTCAAAATGGAGATGGTGATGAACATCTCTTGTCTAACTAGAGATGATAATGAACACCACTAGTCAAACTTGAGATGGTAATGAACACCACTAGTCAAACTGGAGATGGAAATGAACATCTCTAGTCAAAATGGAGAAGGTAATGAACAATGCTAGTCAAACTGGAGATGATGATGAACATCTCTTGTCTAACTGGAGATGATAATGAACACCACTAGTCAAACTGGAGATGGTAATGAACACCTCTAGTCAAACTGATGATGATAATGAACACCACTAGTCAAAATGGAGATGGTGATGAACACCTCTAGTCAAACTGGAGATGGTAATTAAAATCTCTAGTCAAAATGGAGAAGGTAATGAACACCACTAGTCAAAATGGAGATGGTGATGAACACCTCTAGTCAAACTGGAGATGGTGATGAACACCACTAGTCAAACTGGAGATGGTAATGAACATCTCTAGTCAAAATGGAGATGGTAATGAACACCACTTGTCAAACTTGAGATGGTAATGAACAAAACTAGTCAAACTGGAGATGGTGATGAACATCTCTTGTCTAACTGGAGATGGTAATGAACACCTCTAGTCAAAATAGAGATGGTAATGGACATCTCTAGTCTAACTCGTGATGGTAATGAACACTGCTAGTCAAAATAGAGATGGTAATGGACATCTCTTGTAAAACTGGAGATGGTAATGAACACCTCAGGTCAAACTGATGATTGTAATGAACACTGCTAGTCAAACTGGAGATTGTAATGAACACCTCTAGTCAAACTGGAGATATAATGAACACCACTAGTCAAACTGGAGATGGTAATGAACATCTCTAGTCAAAATGGAGAAGGTAATGAACAATGCTAGTCAAACTGGAGATGGTAATGAACACCTCCAGTCAAACGGGAGATGGTAATGAACACCACTTGTCAAACTTGAGATGGTAATGAACAAAGCTAGTCAAACTGGTGATGGTTATGAACATCTCTTGTCTAACTGGAGATGATAATGAACACCACTAGTCAAACTGGAGATGATAATGAACATCTCTAGTCAAACTGGAGATGGTATTGAACACCACTAGTCAAACTGGAGATGGTTATGAACATCTCTAGTCAAACTGGAGATGGTAATGAACACCACTAGCCAACTGGAGATGGTAATGAACACCTCCAGTCAAACGGGAGATGGTAATGAACACCACTAGTCAAAATGGAGATGGTAATGAACATCTCTAGTCAAAATGGAGATGGTAATGAACATCTCTAGTGAAAATGGAGATGGTAATGAACATCTCTAGTCAAAATGGAGATGGTAATGAACATCTCTAGTCAAAATGGAGATTCTAAGTTACATTACTGGCTAATATTTTGTTTTATAAATACTTTAATAACATTACAATGGTTATTTTTCAGGTATTAAAGGCTTGAAAGGGGAGATGGGTCCAAAAGGTTCTGTTGGTCAACCAGGGTTAAATGGATTCCCAGGAGAAATAGGCGGCTTAGGTAAATTAAATAGTTTCTTTATAACTTCAGGACTGACATTCATTAGATCTTGATATAAGACGTTTTGGTAGTAAATTAGGTTTTTATTTGCAAAATTTAAAATTTAGTTGAATGAACACTGTGCATGCAAATAACAATATTTTTGACACAGTGCTCATTGAGATTATTTTGACATTACCCAAATATAAATCAGATTCAATGCTTGGAATTAAAATTCTTAAAATAAATGGAACATTTTATGTCATATTCAATGAAAAATATCGAAATTTAAATATGCAGTGATATATTTACTGCACCACTCATCATAGCAAAGTCATCAGCAAGATTGATTTGTTCTTTTTTTTTTTTAATTTATTTACATTTTAAACATTTTACAAACTATATAAATCACAAACATAACACACAAGACAAATACATTTGCTACATAATTATACAAACACTATAATATAGTGTTAAATAAATTTTATGTATAATAAACAAACATTTACATGGTACAATACATAGTACATAGACAACAATTGCAACATAGTATAAATTTGCTAATTATATCATATGGAAAGATAACATTGATTGATTCGTTCTTGATGATATCACAAACTCCTCTTTTTTTAAGTCTGACCTTTGGAGAAGGGATAACTAATATCATGAAGTTTTAATCCCAGGACAATAAAGTGGATTTATTGTGTTTTATAACCCAGTCAAGATTATTTTACTTATTAAGGCATTCTGTTCTGAAATGGTGGAGGAAATTTGAGTACCTGGAGAAAACTATCAACATATGACAAGCAAACTGAGAACAAATCTCACACTAGATTTGCCATATATGGAATAAGAACCTAGTGTGTGAGTAAGTCCTGTGATCCTCAAGCTCATGTTTTAGAAACACTTACTCCTTAACTGATATATATAGAGAAGAAGTAGGATAAATACATGTATCTCCATTTAGTGATAATTGGTTAAATCTGTTTTTCAGGTGATATTGGTGAACCAGGTTATAATGGAATTCGTGGAATTCCTGGATTAAATGGTGATAAAGGGGAACAAGGAGAACCAGGCTTCCCAGGATTAAAAGGAAGAGATGGAGAACCAGGAAATCCTGGACTTTCAGGACTTCCTGGAGAGAATGGATTTCCGGGTATGTTTTTACATTTTAAAAAAAAGTGAAGATGAAACAGCTTGGATTTGAAGACTGATTCTTTAACCACTTGGCTATCAAAATTGTTGTGTGTATGGTAAAAGAAATTATTTATCATGAATTAAGAATGGATGAGACACAATAGATTGTTGTTAATTGTTTATCATGAATTAAGAATGGATGAGACACAATAGATTGTTGTTAATTGTTTATCATGAATTAAGAATGGATGAGACACAATAGATTGTTGTTAATTGTTTATCATGAATTAAGAATGGATGAGACACATTAGTATGTTTTTTTTTTCTCATCAGTCGTAGTAATGGCTTACAAACTTCAGGATGATGACCAAAAACTTTTTTTTTTCAGGTGCTGCTGGTCGACCAGGAGATCCAGGTCGAGATGGATTCCCTGGACGTAAAGGTGAACAAGGAGAAGATGGTAGATCTATTTTTGGAGAAATAGGTTAGTAGTATTATGTCTGATTATTCTCTAAATATTTTCTAAAAAGAGAAACACACTGGGGTACTGATGATTAAACACCCAATGGGCACTAGATGTTAAAGTTTTAAGAGGTCCATTAGGGTTGTTAGGTTGGTTATTGTAAGAGGGCCCTGACCATTCTTCTTATTTCTATGATTAATATAAAAATGCATGATATTATTTGAAGTCAAAACAAATATGTTAAAATCACTAAAGACTTCTTATTTATATACACAGTGTTTCAGCTAGGCAGCGCCATTGCGGGATTTCTGCTAAATCAGACCCTTCTCCCAGCAAAATAGAAATCATAGTGCCTAAATTGGCACAAACGGAAACTGAGCTTGCCCATTTTTTAAATTTTAAAATTGTTAGTTATGCATGAGAGGTTTGGAGAATCTCGTTACTGTGTTGCTACAGAATCCCATGGCTTTGTTTATACATCGATGTTATTTACAAGCTTTGAAAAATCCCTGACTGGTTCCCAGTACAAAGCATCCTGAAGATCCAGATTATCAATGATACATTTGGATGTCTCAGTAGTTTTCGTATGTTTTGACTCTTTTGGAGAGTCAGTCATGGTCACATGCATTCTGGAAAGTTTTTAAGTTGTGTAGTTGAATTATTTAACTTTGCTGGCAGGACTTTAATAACATGAAGCAGAGGAAAAATATAACCGACTTTTTTTAAAACTAAAACGTGATAGACAGGAAACTGAAATCCGAGATATTTTGCCAGTCAACTGAAAATGATGAAAACTCATGTTGACCAGCCAACAGTGAAACATCAGAAGTTCAAACTCCGATTTCATCTGCCGATAATGGCATAGTGTTGGTCACTTATTTCAGCTCTGTAATGGTCTTAAGTCATTTTTTATTTCAAGTTTTAGTTATTTTTGAAATTGGCCCTCATTTCAAAAGTCTGAATGTCAATTGGCCGATATTCATGTTAGTCTAGCTAAAACACTGTATACTTGTATTTGGTGGAATAAAAAAAATGTATGTATGTATAAAAGTTTGATTTTCATTGATTTGTACATTGTTTTATCTGAATCTCCAATTCAATGTTTTAGTAATTTGCAGCAAATTACTTACAATTAAATTGTTGACACAAGGATATTGCAAGCCTTAAGGCTAATCAGGGCCCTTAAAAAGTTTTATGGCCGTCATCACAATATTGTTGATAAGTATGTAGTCACTGTATCCCAACTTATACTGGATATATTTGACTTACCATAGTTCTTTGTTCCTTTCATTCTCAAAATTGACTTGCACGTGACGGGTGTAGCTAGCTAAACAGGAGGTGCTTACCCTTCTGGAGCACCCGGCCTCACTTCCTTGATGGAAGTTCACGTGTATCATCTATTTTGCCAGTTTGCAAAGTTTTTACTTTGTTTTTAGGATTGTGATATGGACAAGGACTGGTATGTTTGTTTTATTTAGATAAGAAAATAAATAAAAATTGGGAAAATATTGTAGATCCACCTGGTTTTAGTCTGGTTAACTGGCCTTTATATTGTAGATCCACCTGGTTTTAGTCTGGTTAACTGGCCTTTATTTCAAATCCAGTATGGATTAGTGATAGTTATGTCCCAACTATGATGTTTTAAATATCAAGGATTTACAAATGTAAACTCAAGAGCTAAATTTTTAATCTTAAATCATTGAAGATATACTATTTTTAAAAATGTATGTCACATGTAAGTATGTGAGTAACAAACCCTTTTTTCAGGATAATTCATGTGCTTGTTTGAAAATTTCTTTATCTTTCTGTTGTTTTTATTATAGATAAAGCCTCTGTTTCTATTTATAATAATATTAGGTAGACCAGGTTTACCCGGACAAGATGGATTCCCAGGATTAGATGGATTGACTGGTCCAAAAGGAAGACCAGGAGATATGGGACAACCAGGATCCAATGGTTACAGAGGGGAACCTGGATTCCCAGGTCTGGATGGAATACCAGGTTTAGAAGGCATCCCAGGGGCCAAAGGTGAACGGGGTAGAGATGGTAACCCTGGTCTTCCAGGACCTTATGGACAACGTGTATGTAAAATAAGTTGTAAAAAAATATTATATTTTCTCACACCTGGGAGGTAGAAATCCTCAGTTTTATCGGTGCTAGATTTCCTTGTCTCGCCCTGGTTGAGACAGGCTACATGAACTATTTCCCACAATAATTTGTTCTTCATCAGCTTTATGGTCCTGATGCACCATAATACCAGAGATGTCACTGTCTCACCAATTTAAAATTTTTCCATTTTGTTTTCCACGGATTTTAGCTCACGTGAGCACATTGTGATCAGTCCTCGTCCGTCGTCTAAGTCAAATCAAAGAAAAACCTTGTTAACACTCTAGAAGCCACAGTTTTTGATAATCTTCTTCAAACTTGCTCAGAATGAAAACCTTGACCAAAGCTAAGTCAAGTTCGAATATGAGTCATGTTGGGTCATTAAGTAGGTCACTAGGTCAAATAATAGAAAAACCTTGTTAACACACATGAGGCCTCAATTTAAGTGTATTTTCATCAAACATTGTCAGATTGATCCTCTTGACCAAAGCTAGCTCAAGTTCTTATATGGGCCATGTTGGGTCAATAAGTAGGTCACTAGGTCAAATAATACCTTGTTAACAACCCTGAGGCCCCAATTTAAGTGCAATCATCATCAAACATTGTCTGATTGATCCTCTTGACAAAAGCTGGCTCAAGTTTGTATATGGGCTATGTTGGGTCAATAAGTAGGTCACTAGGTCAAATAATAGAAAAACCTTGTTAACAACTCTGAGGCCCCAATATGAGTGCAATCTTCATCTAACATTGTCAGATTAGACCTCTTGACCAAAGCTAGCTTAAGTTTGTATAAGGGCCATGTTGGGTAATAAATAGGTCACTAGGTCAAATAATAGAAAACCTTGTGAATACTCCCAAGGCCCAAATTTGAGTGCAATCTTCATCTAACTTAGTCAGAATGATCCTCTTGACAAAAGCTAGCTCAAATTCATATATAGTTCATGTTGGGTCAATAAGTAGGTCACCAGGTCAAATTAAAAAAAAAATCTTGTTAACACTCTTGAGGCCCCAATTTGAGTGCAGTCTTCATCAAACATTTTCAGATTAATCCTCTTGACCAAGCTAGCTTAAGTTCGTATATGGGCCACGTTGGGTCAATAAGTAGGTCACTAGGTCAAATAATGGAAAACCTTTGTTAAAACTCCTGAGGCCCCAATTTAATTGCAATCTTCATCTAACTTAGTCAGAATGATCCTCTTGACAAAAGCTAGCTCAAGTTCGTATATGGGCCATGTTGGGTCAATAAGTAGGTCACTATGTCAAATAATAGAAAAACCTTGTTAACAACCCTGAGGCCCCAATTTGAGTGCAATCTTCATCAAACATTGTCAGATTAGTCCTCTTGACCAAAGCTAGCTTAAGTTCATTATATGGGCCATGTTGGGTCAATAAGTAGGTCACTAGGTCAAATAATAGAAAAACCTTGTTAACACTCCTGAGGCCCCAATTTGAGTGCAATCTTCATCTAACTTAGTCAGAATGATCCTCTTGACAAAAGCTAGCTCAAATTCATATATAGGCCATGTTGGGTCAATAAGTAGGTCACTAGGTCTAATTCCAGAAAAACCTTGTTAACACATCTGAGGCCCCAGTTTGAGTGCAATCTTCATCTTACTTAGTCAGATTGATCCTCTTGACAAAAGCTAGCCCAAGTGCGTATATTGGCCGTGTTGGGTCAATAAGTAGGTCACTAGGTCAAATAATAAAAAATCTTGTTAGCACTCCTGAGCCACCAATTTTAGCACAATCTTTATTTAACTTAGTCGGAATGATTCTTCTTGACAAAAGCTAGCTCAAGTTTGTATATGGCCCATGTTGGGTCAATAAGTAGGTTATTAGGTCGAATTATATAAAAACCTATCTGATGGCTCATTTAGTGTCCAATCTTCATCAAACCTAGTCAGAACGATCCTCTTGACAAAAGCTAGCTGAAGTTTTTTTTTTCTGGTTCTGTTGTGTCAATAGATTGTGAGGTCAAATTGTATAAAAACCCTGAAGCCCAAATTTTAGTCCAATCTTCATCAAACTTGCCGAGATTGATCCTCCTTACAAAAGCTAGCTCAAGTATATTTATGGGTGATGTTAGGTCACTAATAAAGTTCGAAATAAAGGAAAAATCTCTTTTAAAAATAGAGGCTCCAGTTTGCCAAAATCAAGTTGAGTGTACATCATTTTCAGGTGAGCATCCAGGGCCTTCATCGCCCTCTTTTTTCTTTCACTTTGTTGAAGATTTCTCAGTAGCAGAAGGCAAAATAAAAAGTAGGTCACTTTTATTTATGTATTCATACGGCCTAGCATTGTTGTCAGTTTCAGATGTTGAAATTGATTTGAAAAGGCAGTTTATTAAGAATCATTTGTGAGAAAAAGAATCAAACACCACTGACAGTGTAAGACAGAAGTATCTCAAACTCAGGCAATATTTTCTTTGTCCAGAACTCTGCAAGCCTCAGTCCCATTTTCAGAAATATTGCCCGAGTTTGAGATACCTCTGTCTTACACTGTCAATGGTGTTAGATTCTTTTAGTCTTTCACTTGCATAATGTCCTCTGTGTAATCATTTGTGTTTATTTTTGGCTGAAAAAAGATTACAGTCCCATTCATAAATATGTAGTGGACTGGAATCAACAGTTGGCATATAGAACAGTGTGTATTTCAAAATTTGAACAACAGGAAGGAATTTCCTTCCATGCTTAGAAAAATAGTTGGGAAATGTTTAATAAATGAGGGACGGGGAAAGGTTTTGGGTTAGAATACTGACTTGAACATTGAATTTATTGATTTAGCAAGAGTACAAGCATTTTATAGAATACTCTTTGACCATCAAATTTGTTTAAGCCCCACTATACCATTAGAGTCATACCTTGAGTAATCACTTTAAAAATCTGACTTCTATGTTAATACTTAAATTAAACTTTCAGGGTGATGGTGGATTCCCTGGAAGACAAGGAATGAAGGGAAATAGGGGTCTAGATGGACTGCCTGGACTTATGGGAGAACCTGGCCGCCCAGGTTTCCCTGGTGATATTGGGCTTCCAGGCCAAAATGGACTGCCTGGATTTAATGGCTTGGATGGACAGAAGGGAGAGAGGGGTATAGATGGATTACCAGGATTGCCCGCACAAAGAGGTGAAGATGGTCCATCAGGTTACCCTGGAGATATGGGACAGCGGGGTGATGATGGACTTCCGGGATTACCTGGACGAAATGGAAATCCAGGCCTGCCTGGTAAGTTTGAATAGTGACCAAAAATATTTTCTGTTGCATTAAATTTGAGATTTGGCTCCTATTTTATGCTACATTGCCTTAACTGTATAAGATATATAGTTATATTATAGCTTATCTGAAAAGACTTACATGTAATTGAGCAAATGTTTGAAACACTTCCTATCTGAATAAGTCTTTATTATGTGTGCATTGTTTGTAGTGTGTTTATACTCCATTGTTCACATCCTGGAGACTGCAATTTTTGTCTTCAACAAACTTGAATGTTTAAAGTGTTGATCTTGACCACATGGATGTAATCTTATATTTAATGCACATATGGGTAAGTGCATTTTATTATAAACAACTAGATGCCTGTTAGCTGTTTGCGTTATGTAGAACTGCAAGTAAAAACTCAACATGATCATGCATGTCTAAATGATTTTCCTTTTCACCTCCCTCCATATTATGAACCAAGGGCAAGCCTGTCTTAAAGATTTTCTGTTTTAACCCCCTCCATGTTAAAACCAAAGGCAAGCCTGTCTTTAAGATTTTTCCCTTTGTATAATAAACCACAGACAAGATTAGAAACTAGGACTTTTTCTGGCATATTTTAGTTGAAGAATACAAACCTGGGACCTTTCCCAATGGAAAAACAGCAAGCATTTTTCTCAGATAAGAAATTCCTAATGATGACAAAACAATTTTGACACTGAGATATTCCCAAACTGAAGCAAAACATTTTTGACACCAAGATAGTCCCAAATACTGATGGCAAAAAAATTTGACACTAAGATATTCCCAAACTAAAGCAAAACCATTTTGACACTGAGATATTTGCAAACTGAAGCAAAACAATTCTGACACTGAGATATTCCCAAATACTGATGGCAAAACAATTCTGACACTGAGATATTCCCAAATACTGATGGTTAAAAAAAATTTGACACTGAGATATTCCCAAACTGATGCAAAACTGATTTTGACACTGAGATATTTCCAAACTGATGCAAAACGATTTTGACACTGAGATATTCCCAAACTGATGGCAAAACAATTTTGACACTGAGATATTCCCAAATACTTGTGGCAAAACAATTTACATGTATTTATTCCTAAATATTGATGGCAATATGGCAATCAATTTTGACCCTAAGATGGCATTTTTTAATTTAGAATTTTTATAGCATTTAAATAAAAGCCCTTTCAGAGTGTTTAATAAAGGTAATGCACCAAGTGACTGTGAAACTTTTATCCAGCTAGCAGGTTTATGTTTATACAATTTCAGCTAGCTAGGTTATAAATAGATTATGATAAGTGGTTACACATAATTTTTTTCAGGTGATTTTGGATTTAATGGATTTAAAGGAGAACCTGGAGAAGACACAGTTGGTATGTATGTTAATCTGAAACTCAAGAATACAGAAATGTTTATTTTATGATTGGTAATGTTTAAATAATTGGCCTGTGAAAACTGATTACATTGACTGGTCTAAATTTAAAAAAAAAAACCAAAAACAAAAACAAAACATAACAAACAAACAAAAACAAAAACAAAACAAAACAAAAAAAAATAATAAAAAAATGAAAGAAAAAAAAAAAAAAAAAAAAAAAGAAAAACAACTGAAAATGTTCAATTTCCTCTAAAAAAATATGTGTTGTGTGTTACTGTATGGGTGGGAGCTATATGTGCTGTATATTTGTATTATTATTTTCCAAGATCAATAAAAAAAACCTTTCTTTTACTGTATATACATTTCTTGAGTTTTAAATTGGCTAATTTCTTGTCATGTAATTAAAAATTTCACAATAGTCAAAACTGAAAATTGCAATGCACATCCTTGATTATAATAAAATACTTTGTAGAAAGAAATCTGTTGCTGCTGCTTGGATTTTACATGTTGAAAAGCACGGCAAATGTTTTATTATTTTTGTGAATATGAAGTTATGCACCACCATAATCATCATGTCCGGTGTAAGCATTACTATTTTTGACTGACTCAAATAGTAATCTGGTATTATTATTATTAATTTTTTTTTTTTTTTTTTTTTTTTTTTTTTTTTTTGTATCAAATAATACTTCATTTTAAAACTATTACACATGAAATTAGACTTTAAATAAATTGTTTTGCAAAGTTAATACAGTCTGTAATTTTGTTTTTGCTTTCATTATGTTTTACGTATGAACCATCAATAGAATCCTAGTATAAGGAATTTGATGTAACATTGATTTTACATATGGACAATGTCTATTTGTTTAAGTGAGTCAGCAGCCAGAATATTTAATAAATGAAGGAGATTGTTCTCCTTAAGTACTTTTCTTCATAGCATTTCCTTGTTGAATTGTGGTTCATTTTAATTGTTGTCCGTTTTCAGGATCTATTGGAGAAAGAGGTACACCTGGTTTACCAGGACTGCCAGGTCTCACTGGACCAAATGGTCAGACTGGTGATGATGGTCCACCAGGACTTCCTGGCTTCCCAGGAATGAAGGGTAATCCTGGAATAGGACGTGTAGGACCAAAAGGTGAACCAGGATTCCCTGGATTGCCTGGTGCAAGAGGTATGTAGTCTTGTCAGCAAGAAGTAAGACTCATGTATAAAATCCTGTCCTTAGCTTACATGTAAATCACCTTTTTCACAAACCATACTTTTTTTTTGGACTGACATGTCTACATTTAGAACCTTGAACACATTCATTTTCCATGACATTCTCAATATGTTCATGAATCAACAAAATTAAGTTCACTAAACTGGGATTTCCCCTTGCCTTTGAGGCTTACTATTTGGGGTTATGCTTCTACTTCAATAGCTAACATAACACTGCAAAGGTGGAAAAGTACCTAAGATATAAATCTTCAAACCCATAGATTCTCAATGCGGTGGGGTTGATCCCAATCAGCAGAATTCTCAGTGCTATTGCTTAGATCTTGGTCAGCTGTGGAAATAAATTTTTCTTAGTAAGTTGGTTTTAATATTGTTTGAAGTCGCATCAATCATTTTTGAGCAATTTGTGGGGAGACCAAGTTAATCAATCTCTAATGATTAAATCAAGAACAAGTTTTTGTATACACGAGATGTGCTAGTGTATATTACGGTATGTCTTGTATTAACCTGAACTTAGCTGCTAGGATAAAGAGACAGTTGCCTTAAACAAGCATACCAATCACCCAGTCACATTATTTGCACTCCAGGTGAACCAGCTTTTCCTTGTAGGCCTCTTCTATTTAGGTAAACACCAGTATATTACACTGAGGTCACATTTTAGACAAGAATACCTGTACTACAAAGTCTGCTGTTAGTGTGCACCAGCACAAAGTAGTGTATAACTTACCAGAACATTTTGATGATTTTTACAGGGCTTTTTTTTTTTTACTGGATAACTCAAAATTCATTCACTAGGAAAAAAATGATTTAACTTGGAGATCCTATTTAATTATTTTTTTCATATAAGGTGTTGATGGTCCAAAAGGTTATCCAGGAAGACCTGGCCTCTTCGGACCTGATGGAATGAAAGGTGAACGTGGACCAGATGGTGCACCTGGTGAATTTGGTCAGAATGGAGATGTTGGATTCAAAGGACAACCTGTAAGTACATGTATATGTATATTTTTTCCCATTGTTTGATAGGGCTGCAGTGATGAAGTGGTGGAAATGGGGAAACTATAGACAATTTCCTACAAGATTATAAGGATTTCAAAATTTGGATCTTGTTTACCTGGATAATAGTGATCTTTTTTTCCCTCTACACTTTATTGCATTGAGACACAATTTTATACACTTTTACTCCTCACTTTTATAATGACTAAATCTTAAATTCTTTTCAGGGTAATCCTGGCTTGAACGGATATGCAGGATTGAAAGGTGAACCAGGAGAAACTGGCTTTCCAGGGAGAAATTGGACAAACAGGTCAACCAGGAGAACGTGGCTTTGATGGAGTTTCTGGTTTCCCTGGTGCCAAAGGTTTTAAAGGTAACAATGTCATTGATATCATTTTACTTTGTTTTCTGATCAAGTATGCAAGCATAGACCTAAAAAGAGTCCATATTTGTTAATTGTTTGGAAGTCCTGAAAAAACACTGTGTGACCTGAAAAATTTTTGAAAAAGTCCAAAACACCTTCAAATAATATTTTTGATTATAATAAACATTATTTTACTCTTCTTCATACTCATCAAAGAACTGCCTTTAATTTATAATTAACTTGATGCTATGTTGTTCTTTGCTATAACTCGAAAAGTAACCATCAATCATTGACTAGATACCATGTTGTTCCTTGTGGTAAATGGAACAGTAACCATCAATCATTGACTTGATACTATGTTGTTCCTTGTGATAACTGGAACAATAATCATCAGTCATTGACTTGATACTTTGTTGTTCCTTGTGATAACTGGAACAGTAATCATCCATCATTGACTTGATACTTTGTTGTTCCTTGTGATAACTGGAACAGTAATCATCAATCATTGACTTGATACTGTGTTGTTCTTTGTGATAACTGAAACACTAACTGTCAATCATTGACTTGATACTTTGTTGTTCCTTGTGATAACTGGAACGGTAAGCCATGAATCATTAACATTAATACTGTGTTGTTCTTTGTGAATGCTGGAACACTAACTGTCAATCATTGACTTGATACTTTGTTGTTCCTTGTGATAACTGGAACAGTAACCATGAATCATTGACTTGATACTGTGTTGTTCCTTGTGATAACTGGAACAGTAACCATGAATCATTAACTTTAGTAGTGTGTTGTTCTTTGTGAAAGCTGGAACACTAACTGTCAATTATTAACTTGATACTTTGTTGTTCCTTGTGATAACTGGAACAGTAACCATGAATCATTGACTTGATACTGTGTTGTTCTTTGTTACAACTGGAATGGTAACCATCAATCATTGACTTTAATACTGTGTTGTTCCTTGTGAACACTGGAACACTAACTGTCAATCATTGACTTGATACTTTGTTGTTCCTTGTGATAACTGGAACAGTAACCATGAATCATTGACTTGATACTGTGTTGTTCTTTGTTACAACTGGAATGGTAACCATGCATCATTAACTTTAATATTGGGTTGTTTTTTGTGAAAACTGGCACACTACTAACTGTCAATTATTGACTTGATACTTTGTTGTTCCTTGTGATAACTGGAACGGTAACCATGAATCATTAACTTTATACTGTGTTGTTCTTTGTGATAACTGGAACACCAGCTGTCAATCATTGACTTGATACTTTGTTGTTCCTTGTGATAACTGAAACAGTAATCATCAATCATTGACTTGATACTTTGTTGTTCCTTGTGATAACTGGAACAGTAACCATGAATCATTGACTTGATACTGTGTTGTTCCTTGTGATAACTGGAACACTTACTGTCAATCATTGACTTGATACTTTTTTGTTCCTTGTGATAACTGGAACGGTAACCATGAATCATTAACATTAATACTGTGTTGTTCTTTGTTACAACTGGAATGGTAACCATCAATCATTGACTTTAATACTGTGTTGTTCCTTGTGAACACTGGAACAGTAACCATCAATCATTGACTTGATACTTTGTTGTTCCTTGTGATAACTGGAACAGTAACCATGAATCATTGACTTGATACTGGTTGTTCTTTGTTACAACTGGAATGGTAACCATGCATCATTAACTTTAATATTGGGTTGATTTTGTGATAACTGGAACACTAACTGTCAATTATTGACTTGATACTTTGTTGTTCCTTGTGATAACTGGAACAGTAATCATCCATCATTGACTTGATACTGTGTTGTTCTTTGTGATAGCTGGAACACTAACTGTCAATCATTGACTTGATACTTTGTTGTTCATTGAGATAACTGGAACAGTAACTATGCAATAAATGGAACAGTTACCATCAATCATTGACTAGATACTATGTTGTTCCTTGTGATAACTGGAACAGTAACCATCAATCATTGACTTGATACTGTGTTGTTTTTCTGCTATCAAATGATTTAGTATTTTGATTATTCTATTTTAGGAAATAAGGGAATGAAAGGTGACGCAAGTGTGATTGATGTTACGTCCTTACCCCGCCCACCACGAGGAGACCCTGGATACCAGGGAGAAAGAGGAGAAAATGGTTTGGAAGGATTACAAGGCATGAGAGGTCAGTATATAGAATAGCCATACAATCTACAAAAACATTGCTCCAAGTGACTTAAAAATTTACTTAAGATCACCACTAACTTCAACAATTCATTTTAGAAATTGTGTACTTTAGGTGCAGTGCGCCCGGGTGTAGATTTGCCATGGAATCCATGGAATTTCCATGGATTTTTCGTACATGGAAAGTGTGGAGTATTGGAACCGTATGTACGTGGAAATTCCATGGACATGTACGTGGAAATTCTATGGATAATGTACGTGGCAAATCCATGGACATTTTGGAGTATTGGAACCATATGTACGTGGAAATTCCATGGACATGTACGTGGAAATTCCATGGACATGTATGTGGCAAATCTGTGGACATGTACGTGGCAAATCCATGGACATGTACATGGCAAATCTGTGGATATGTACATGGCAAATCCATGGACATGTACGTGGCAAATCTGTGGACATGTATGTGGCAAATCCATGGTCAATGTACATGGAAATCCATGGTCAATGTACATGGAAATCCATGTACATTGTACATGAAAAATAAGTGTCAAATTTTTAAAAAGTGATCCATCCAGATGAAGTATTTATAGACAGCATCAAGAAAAAAATGGCTACTCTGTGAGTCAGCACATTTTGCTGAAATTATGAAATGACATATTTGGTGACTTTTTGTTGCCTATGACTGTTTTAATAATTATTAAACAAAATCACATCAAGTCTTTAGAACCTCACCAATGTATTTTATTCATGATATTTTCATGTTCATACAGATCTTTAAAAGATTAATTGCTCACTCTTAATGACAATTAATATATCATTTTTTATTTTAATTTTTTATCTGAGATAAACTTTATAACAAAAATAGTTGCCTGTATCATTTATGTTAGTTACATGATAGAATGAAGTTAATAAAACTCACATGGCACTTTCCATACTTTAAAATACAGCTAAATAATTCCCAAATGACACTTTCAATGGTCTGCTTATAATTTCACTAGATTCCATTATCTCAAAAGGTTTCCTTTGTATAATATCCAGTAACTTTGCAACAAAATATAAGATTTTATGTCCTTCTTAGTCTTGTATAGTCTAAAGCTGAAATGTCTAAAAATGCTGGTCAAACTAGGCAGCCATCTTTTTTTCTTCTTGTTGTCTAGCAGAACCTCCTAATTGTATGCAAAAAGCACTTGAATTGCTGACCTAGACACTTGAGAAAAATGCCATGGAAATCCATGGAATTTCCACGTACAGAGTTTGTTGAAAATGCTGAGCCTGAAACTTTGTATATTTTGTTAAACTTTCATTGACAGACAAAAATTTGCCACAAAAATCCATGTACATGTCCACAGAAATTCCATGGAAAGTGTGTACATGTCCATGGTCAAAAAGATGGCAAATTTATTTTTCCATGGACATGTACACACTTTCCATGGAATTTTGTGGCATTTCCGTGGAAATCCATGGATTTTACATGGACATGGACATATGTCCATGGAATTTCTACAGCCGGGCTGAGTGAGTGAGTTCACTAGTGTAGAAAAATCCATTATAACAATATTTTCTTATTTTATTTCCACATTTGTAGAGGTAAAAGTGACTTTTCTTTTTCCAACTTTTCAGTATAGATCACCAGATTAGGTTAACTGACTTTTAATCATTTTTGTTTGTATCAAATTGATATAGAAATCATATCTGTGGGATTTAAATATCAATATGGTTTTTTGGTATGAATAGTCAAAATTGAACTTTTAAATTTAATTTTTTTTTCTCAATGCCTTTAAAAAAAAAAATCTTGACAATTTAAAAATTTTGACTAAAATTCACTGTCTTCTGTTAAAGCATTTTATCTGCCTGTGGGGAAATGACCTTATGTCATGGCAAAGCGTGTGTGTGTGTGTGTGTATTCATAACATTTATTTTTATCCTCTTTCACCATTATTTTCTGTTAATTTAAGCTGAATTTTTAAAATCATTTCTGAAATACTAGGTCAAGAAGAACCAAATAAGATAGGGGAAGCACCTGTTTGAAAATAAGATAGGGGAAGCACCTGTTTGATGCAGGTTAAACTTTGTTTCACACAGTTTTCACATAAAACAAGGGTCATTCTTCATTCTTGTTTTTTTTTTTTTTTTTTTTTTTTTTTTTTTTGTGTTTTTAAAGAAGTTCCACTTGGTCAGTCTCCTTTTTTTACTAAATTTCAAACAGGTTTCACTTGAGATACTTGGTAATCTCGATGTATTGTACAGTTAATGTTGGGTTATAAAATGCCTTTCTGTCAAAGCAGTTACCTGTTTTTTTGTGTTTTTTTTTTTTACAATTGTGATGACTATGTAACATGTACATTGTATTTCAGGTGACGATGGACTGCCTGGTTCCAGTGGAGACCGTGGTGAAAATGGAAGACCGGGTATCCCAGGCCTTCCCGGTATGAAAGGAAGCCAAGGCCCTGACGGTCCAATTGGTGAAAGGGGACGGGATGGACCATTTGGACCACAAGGTGAAGAAGGAGACCCTGGACCTAATGGAGCTATAGGGGCATCACAAGGAATATACTTTACAAGGTCAGACAGATTAAGTCATCACTGTATAAGTTCTAATATTAGAATTGTTCATGATTTTTGGTCACTGATGATATTGCAATCATGAAAATGAATCAACAATTCAGTGAAGTATGAGTAGAAAACATGACCATTCAGGATTTTTATGAATAAATGAATTCCTTTTCTTTTTAACTGGCTACATACATGTACATGTAGAGTTCTATACGTGTAATGTCATACTTTATTAATATAAATACATGTAACTTGATTAAATAACTCCCTGAATTCCCTGAAGTTTTGTATATACTTATATATTCCATATTGTAATATAAACTGATAATTAATTACCCACACTCAACAAATAATAGATTCTCCCATGTTTATACTTATTTAATTATGGACTGTTTAGGTAATTGATAATTAAGATTAACATGATTAAACACTTGAGCATTTTATTTAGATTAGATTTAGATGTGATGTTTTTTTAAATTTTTGTCAATTATTATTATTAAGTAAAACATTTCCAGCTGATTTTCATGATTTGACATTTTTCTGTGTACATATTCCAGTATATATTGTTACAGTAGTAAAAACAAACTTTTTGATGGAAATATAAGCTAGATTTAATATGTAATTAAATCCATTCAAACTTTTCCTATAAAACAAATCTGATGTGAAATGAAAACGATGTACATGTAAAAAAAAAAAAAAAAAAGGTGGAAACACCTGAAAAAAAAATCCACTTCCTCATCCATTGCCCAAGGATCAAGGAGAATCAAACTCATCCCTTTCTTGTGATAAGCAAGCATTCTACTACAAGGCTAGGGGCCTCGGTGGCAGAATGGTCTAAATTGCATGCTTACAGACAGAGCACCTCTCACTGCCTGGGTTCTAGTGTGAGAAAAGTTGTCAGGTCACTTGCTGAAGGTCAGTGGTTTTCTCTGGTCACTCCTGTTTCCTCCACTATACCAGAACTGAAGGCCTCGTATAAGTGAAAGGATCTTGACTGGGGCATAAAACTCCATTACTCCATTCCTACTACAAGGCTTATATATCCAGACTAAAAAGTCTGACAGTAAATCTTTATGTCTACTATATATATAACACTACAACACCACAACTATCTCGTCCAGATCATGTGATATATAGTACATTAATATTTAATAGTGGTCCCAAATAGGGAAATTTTAACCCAAGTTTTAATATATTTGATTCAAAATTTTCAATTTTCGTGCATCACAGAATATTCTTATGAAGATGGTCAGATATTTACTGCACAAAAAAGGTAGAGCCAAATGAAAGGGGGAATGACTATGTTGAAATACATGTATTTTAGAAAAAATTGGTAATCTGGAAATATATAAATAAAATTAACTTTAAATAAATTTGTTTAGTGTATCATTTTGAAATTAAAAATTAAGATTAATCCACAATATTTTTCGTAACTATATTACAGGCATAGTCAGGAGACAATTGTCCCAGAATGTCCGCGAGGATCCAACAAATTATGGGATGGATATTCCCTGGCTTTTGTTATTGGTAATGGACGTAGTCATGGGCAGGATCTAGGTTAGTTTACTTCATTAGAATGGGGTTTAATAACCATTAACATTAAAAGTACATGTATCATAGTATATAGGAACTTATAATTTTCTTTAACAAATCTTATTTGAAAATTTTCATGTATAAGTACATATATGTATATGCCTCAATGTATGTAGATAATGATGTGTGAACAAACTATATGTAATATAAAATAGTGAAAATCACCTCTCTTATCTTTTTGGAGTTCAACCACATAGATTCTAACTACCAGTACTTGCACAATGCTGTACCAATGTAACATTTGCCACGTTAGGCCCAACTGACTCTTAATGTTTGGACCTAATATTTTTTTTAGGAAAAGGTTTAGAAAGAATTTTAAGAATGTTAAATAAAACACACAGTATGATTGGAGAATTAATATTTTTAATCATTAAGAGTTGAGTTTAGTTGTGTAATGGCGTTTAATGTCCCAGTCAAGAATATTTCACTTACATCAAGACATCGCCCGCTATAGGCAAAAGTGCAGAAATTTTGCCTGTGCGTTGCGCTGATGGCATTATACAGCAGGGTTCTTTATCTTGCCATGCCTGCCATGACACGGGACCTCATTTATTTTAAGTTCCCATCCGAAGTAACCATGACTTTCATTTTCATTTCATATGGAGGAAGAACAGTCACTACCCACTTTCAAGTCTTGGGTTAGACCCGGCTGGGGCTTGAACCCACGACCTTCCAATTATGGAGCGAGTACTCTACCAACTGAGCTACCGCAGTCTTCAATAGCTTTACCTCACAATGTTTAAAATATGTAATAGCTTACCATCTCCCAGTTTGATAAGCCATGTTCATCTAAAAATGATCACCGGTTAAATCTAAATTTATCCTTATCATCTCCAGTTTGATTGAAGGTGTTCATCTAGAATAGTTGTCACAATTATTCTTTTTGATCCTGAATAACCTCATTTTTATGTCAAATGTTAGTATGAAACCTTATTTAATCCTGTCCAGCTATAGTTTGATTGGAGATGTTCAACTAGCTGAGAGTCATTATGAAGTCATATTTTATCTCTTACTTTACAGGTACATCTGGTAGTTGTTTACAGAGGTTCAGTACAATGCCATTCATGTTCTGTAATATCAACAACAGATGTAATGTGGCCTGGAGGAATGATTACAGCTACTGGTTGTCCACCAGAGAACCAATGACAGCCATGATGAATCCAGTGCAGGGTTCACAAATACAAAAATACATCAGTAGATGTTCAGTTTGTGAAGCTTCATCTCAGGTATAAATATTTTTATCCTAATAGATCTGAACAGGCAACAGAGAGCTGTCAAAGAGGGTGTGTGTGCATCTACATGTATATGTAAAATTTAATTTTCTACTGTAAAAATTCTGAGCCCATATCGAACCAAATTGATGAAGACGGTTCTTAATTGATGTTGATAAAATGTGTGTCCAACATGGTCATCAGATATCCAAAATGGCAACAGTTAATATTAAAAAAAATATAGATAAATAGCAATTATAGATTTATTTATGGAGCCAATAAATTTGATATCCATCTATATAGAGAGTGGATGTAAAGCCATTTCACATACTGTATTTAACAAGTTTCTTGTGACAAATTTTTGAATGTGTCAAGAAATAAAAAGTAAAATTTGAACTTGGACATTGTGCATATAGCTAGAAAATTAATAATGCAGTAGTTCATCAAACAGTATATGAAATATTTCTGAAACCCTGATACGAGTAGTTGATTACTTTTCTTTACAGGTAATCGCTGTACACAGTCAGACAATTAGGATACCAGAGTGTCCTATAGGATTCCGTGGACTATGGATTGGTTACAGTTTCATTATGGTAAGGTGTCATCTCAAAGTACATGTATATTTTTGGATTTGAAAAAAAGCTAAATAATATACATGTAGGATCCTGTTTGAATGGAATTTCAAATCTGATATTCCAGCTTATTTCTAGTGATAAAGGCCTTATTTGAGATTAAGGTGATGATATTTTGTAATATGTAACTGCTTCTTATCGGACACAAAATACATTGAAACTTTGATAAATTAAAGTACATTGTGCCTTGTTTTTTCCTCTTCCTGCTCTCGAAATGTATACCATTAACAGTTATAAACCAATGGGACATTATAATGTGTTATTAAAATTATGACTTTCAATAAAATTTTTGAATCATCCTAGTTCTATCATACATAAATTAGGAATTTTACTCTGGAATTTTTTACAGTTTTCTCATGTTGTAATATATACATGTATCAAACATTCTCAACTTTCCAGAAAATTGCTGAATTATTAGCTTGCCATTTGTCTCTTGGATCTGCTGTTATTGTTATATTAGATTGCATAATAGGAATAGGGCATTCTGCTTAAAGCAGTGAAGTAGGGTAATTGTAATCTTGGTAATGCTTAACTAAAATATATGATATTTCATTACAGAGTGAAGGAGCAGGAGGACATGGAGCAGGGCACCAGTTACAATCTCCAGGATCTTGTCTAGAGGACTTTAGATCAGCTCCAGTTGTGGAGTGCCACGGAAAAGGCACTTGTAATTATTATGCCACCTCATATAGTTTCTGGCTAGCTACTATAGATTTGTTTAACCAATTTAGATCTCCGTTATCACAAACACTTAAAGCAGGAAACCTACAAACAAGGATTAGTCGTTGTCAAGTTTGCATGAGAGGTTAAATTATTCAAATTTTAGCTATTAATTCGAAACTGTTTTTTTGTCAAATTTTTACATTTATGTAATGAAAGAGTTAATTTGTATACATCGTAAAATGTTTTTTTGTAAATTGCTCATACATGCATACATCAAGAATTCATTGTGCCAAATTTTTTTTTTTTTTTTTCGTCGTCAGTATCTGCTTTTGTATATTTTGTAACATTGTATAAAATTTCTTTATATTTGTTTTTTTTTCTTTATATATATGTATGATGTATGTGCCTTATGTTGTCAAAAACACGTAAACTGATTTCCTCAATGGTGCTAATGAATATTAACAGAATGTAGTTAGAATAAAACTTTTTGCTCAATTTTTATACACTGCAATTTGTTAGTCTGTAAAATGAAGTTTTGGGTTTGTTTTTGTTTGTTTTTTTTTAATCCAATATTTTTTTTTCATCAGAATTTTCTGAGCTCTTAATCACTGCCACATGTTACAAATTTATCATAATGTTGTGATATGTTTTCTTTACCAAAGATTAAACGAGCTTTTGTTGCCATGACAACTGTTTTTGTCAATTAAGTGAAAAGGTTTTAAATAGAAAATAATACTTAATACCCCCCAAAAATTTGAAGCATCCTGATCTGATATCATTATGAAAAAAAAAATTTTAACATACCTTATATAAGGTTTTTGAATACCTTAAGAAACAAAGTGAAATGCATCGTTTTTCATTTAAAGGATAAATTTTCTAAAAATGATATTTTATTAAAACATTCACCTTCAAATTCAACCCTGAAGATTTTGGGTACATACATGTACATACAGCAAATATTGTTTTAAAATTTTTAACAGAACTAATATTCCTTTATAAGGCAACTGTGCCAAATTTAGTAAAAATATGTTTTTAGCCAAATTAAGTATTATCAATTTTAATTCACCTGTGTGATACAACATATGCTTCATAAATAAATGATTTTTTTTAAATCTTAATTTTTCAGATGTATATGTTATTGTGCCAAAGTCATTATGAAAAAATAGATCTATATCTATGCAATTAAGTAGATTTTGTAATTGTAAGATTTTTATCTGTCATCAATATATTTTATATAAGGGAGAAAACAATTTCTGTGTTCTTTTCTTGATAGAAAACAAATGACTGATTGTGTAGGGGTAGACATCTAGCTTTGCTAGATAAAATATACAAACTTTGAGGAATATGCATTTACAAGGGTTTACTTTTAATAAAACAAATAAAATAAAATATTTGGATTGAATTAATTCATTATCTTTAACAGATTAAGTACCCTCAGCTTACATAAATGTAAGCAATGCAGGCTGTGTTTCATATATTCATGAATGTTGGAAGCCATTATATTCTCAGCTATGTGGTATAGACAGTAATCTGGTCCAAGGATTTCACCTTATCACAGACAGGTTTACAAATTAGCCTTCACACATTGTCATTTTGTTACTTCAATTTTCATTGGTTCCAGTGTATGTTATACTGTTGGAGTGAAATGAACATCTTGTTGCTAGGAAATGGATATAAACTAAATGTCCTGCAAGAAAGTATTGATGCAGTTACATGATAAGTTATTGTAAAAAAGATAACTTAATTGTGGACTTCCCTTTTTGGATAACTTGAAATCCTTGAACAAAGTATATTGTTGAAATACCATTGTCTTTCTCTAGTGAGTGATGTTTTTGTATTAAACTTTTATTGAAATTGACATCTCTAAAATGATAAAATGTAAGAAAAGTGTGTAATACATGCAAGTTGTTTTTTGTATACAAAAAAAACAAAAACAAAAAACCAAAGATCTATGCATTGATAAGTTGTATCGTTTTTCATGTACATGTAAATGCAGTTAAAAGTTAAACATTTGGGCAATTAAACTATTTCACAAAATACTATTTGCAAGATTTGTTTGTTAGAAAGTATTAGTATTTTGAATTCACTTATAGAATAAGTATAGGCAGAGTCTTTAGGCTAATTAGGCCTGTGCTCAATGAGTTAGACTCTCTAAAACCTACAGGCTTATCATGCCAGTGTTCTACAAGTTACATGTAGTTGGCTCATCAAGCCAGATTTCAACAAGTTAATCAGGTCCCAATTTCACATTCATTCCTTGACTAAGATTTTCTTTAACCTAAATTTGGCAAATTTTGACAATTTTGTAAAGCATAAGAGATTAAGTTTAGAGAAATTTAGAATTCAGAGAGAACAAGCATTCTGAGAGTACTGCAAAACAATACGTAGTCCCCTACCGGTCGCATATTTCACTAATCCCAAAGTTTTAGGTAAAATGTACCTTATTATATGGTACAAAGATTTGTAGTTATAAATTATACATGTTGTTCAAGATGGCAGATGGAAACGAAACATAAACTTGATCTGTAACTCATCATGGTAGAGTCACATACAAAACATTAGTTCCATTTCTGCAAGTATGTAGAAAAAAAGAGCGGAAAACTAAAATTTCTGTGAATTTTCAAAGATCAAAGGGCCATAACTCTGGTAAAAATTAGCAAATGGAAACGAAACAAAAACTTAATCTGTAACTCATCATGGCAGACTCATATACTAAAAATCTGTTCATTATCATGGTAGACTCATATACTAAAAATCTGTTCATTATCTAAAACCATTTAGAAAAAAGTGCGAAAAACTGAAATTTCAGTGAATTTTCAAAGTTCAAAGGGCCATAACTCCCGTAAAAATTTGCAGACAAGAATGAAACGCTAACTTGATCTGCAACTCATCATGGTAGAGTCACATACAAAACATAAAGTCCATTACTGCAAGCGTGTAGAAAAAAATTGCTGAAAACTAAAATTTCTGTGAATTTTCAAAGATCAAAGGGCCATACCTCCGGTAAAAATTAGCAGATGGAAAGGAAACGTGAACTTGATCTGTAACTCATCATGGTCTAAAACCATTTAGAAAGAAAGTGCGAAAACTGAAATTTCAGTGAATTTTCAAAGTTCAAAGGGCCATAACTCATGTAAAAATTTGCGTACCAGAATAAAACACTAACTTGATCTGCAACTCATCATGGTAGAGTCACATACAAAACATTAGTTCCATTTCTGCAAGCGTGTAGAAAAAAGTGCGGAAAACTAAAATTTCAAAGATCAAAGGGCCATAACTCCAGTAAAAATTAGCAGATTAAAACGAAACGTGAACTTGATCTGTAACTCATCATGGTAGACTCAAATACCAAAAATCAGTTCATTACCTTAAAGCATTTAGAAAAAAAGTGTAGAAAACTGAGGTGTGACAGACGGACGAACGGACAGACAGACAGAGTGCAAACCTATAATCCCCTTCGGCTTTCGCCGGTAGAGAACTAATAAGCTTAAGGATGTGATCTTCAAAATGGCACACTGAACTTCTGAATATTTTGACAATTAACAAAATTATTGGGATTTTAAATTTTACAGATTTAAATTATGGAAAATCTTAGTTAAAGAATAACTGTAAAATGCGGGTCTGTTCCAAACCTACAGGCTTGTCAGGCTCCCAGACCTACAGGTTCATCAGGCTCTGAAACCAACAGGCTTATCAGATTCCAAAACTGACAGGCTCACTTAGTTCCAAAACCTACAGGCTCATCAGGCTTCCAAACCTACAGGCTCATAAAGCTCCTAAACCTACTGGGTCATCAGACTCCCAAACCTACAGGGTCATAAGACTCCCAAACCAACAGGTTCATCAGGCTCCCAAACCTACAGGCTCATAAGACTTCCAAACCCACAGGCTCATAAGGCTTCTAAACCCACAGGCTCATCAGGCTTCCAAACCTACAGGCTCATAAAGCTCCTAAACCTACTGGGTCATCAGACTCCCAAACCAACAGGTTCATCAGGCTCCCAAACCTACAGGCTCATAAGACTTCCAAACCCACAGGCTCATAAGGCTTCCAAACCTACAGGCTCATCAGGCTTCCAAACCTACAGGCTCATAAAGCTCCTAAACCTACTGGGTCATCAGACTCCCAAACCAACAGGTTCATCAGGCTCCCAAACCTACAGGCTCATAAGGCTTCCAAACCTACAGGCTCATAAGACTTCCAAACCTACAGGCTCATAAGACTTCCAAACCTACAGGCTCATAAGGCTTCCAAACCTACAGGGTCATCAGGCTCCCAAACCTACAGGTTCATAAGACTCCCAAACCAACAGGTTCACCAGGCTCCAAACCTACAGGCTCAAAAGACTTCCAAACCCACAGGCTCATAAGGCTTCCAAACCCACAGGCTCATAAGGCTTCCAAACCTACAGGTTCATCAGGCTCCCAAACCTACAGGTTCATCAGCTTTACAAACCTACAGGTTCATCAGCTTTACAAACCTACAGGCTCTAGCCTGCAAACAAGCCCTTTCACCCCAGTGGCTATATACTAACACTTGATGAAACTTTAGATGTTTTGTCCTATTAATGCCAAGCCCCTGAGGAGGAAACTACCTCAAATTTAAATTTTGCTCTGGTTTGAACCCTTGACCTCCCAGTGAAGCAAATAAGCGAGATTCAAATGATGTAATGCCCATGGTTATGGAGGAGATGCATAGCGATCTTCAATTATGACAAGATTCTAGTTAGCAAAAATACTTAATTCAATTGGATTTTCAATGAAATTAAACATAATTTATTGCCATCAATACAGTGAGTCTAACAGTAGAAACCAACTTTAAAAAATTCACATAGTGAGATTTTAGTGCTTCAGTAGTTTGATTATGTTACTGTGTCTACTAATTACTTAATATGAAACGTTAACTAAACATACTTTGAGTAACCTGCTTCAAATTCCCCAACATCCTATCCTTTAGTGACAGTATATAATGCTTTGTTTTTAACACTGGCTAATTAATATTGCAATAAATATTATTAGGGACCCATTATTTTCTAGCTATATATGCCCTTGTGCAAAAGTGCACATTTTAAGTATTCTTGACAATTTTTATATCTATATTTTGACTTATAAGATATTACAATAACATTTCATCTGACCATTATTGGCACCTGGCAGTTTTTAGGAATTGCTACTTAAAGACCTAATCATGTCATTATGATGATGATAATGATGATTATTATTATTGCAATTGCAAAAATCAATTCTATGTTCTTCAAATGAAATGTTTTCACCCTAATTTATACATGAATGCATCTTACTATCAAATTCTCTAGAAAAAGCTAATTTTGGATACTATTGGCTAATTTGTGTAATGCAAAAGTTACCTTCCCTTGCCTATGACAGCAATTTTGTTGCTTACCTTTCCTGAACACCTCTTTATAGTAAAAATTGTTAGAATGTTCAGAAGTTTTTCAGTAAATTTTAAAGCAGTATTCCATGATTTACTTTTAGCTCTTTGTTGCTTTTGTTTTTTGATGCGTTAATTTTTTATAGTTTATTTTTCATTTTTATGCATATATTTTAGCAAATTGTTACTTTTATCACATTAAACTGTTAAAGTTATGCATTAGTTTTAATATACAGTAGTATTTAAACTGCCAATGATATGATTGGCCTTTCATACCTTTGTTGACACAATACAATTCATAAGGCTTAAGTTTGTATGAGATTATTTTATTGTTTTTGACTGTTGTGCTGGTGACTGAATGATCACATCGGCTACCCTGATGAGACAAGATCCCAGTTTTAAAATCATTCACTCAGTTGAATGTACATTCAATTCAAATATTCCCATTTTCTCTCATCAATATTTCAAAAGAATTATGTTTTATCAGACAATGTTTTTTTTATTCAACTAATCTACACTAAACAATCTAAATATAACATTAGATACACAATTATAACCATCTTACAAATTGACATTGAAATATTTGTTTTGAGTTTACACTCAATCGGGACCAGTAGTGTATGCGCTTGTCTGACTATTACTTGTACAAACTAGGAGTTACGAAGGTTGCTGTTCAACGAGTCAATTATCTTGATATCAAGTTAGTCAGTAACCAGTCGGTACTGTGGCTTCGAAACTAGTACTACCAGTATATACTGTATATAAATTATTTTAATTTTTTACAAGCCCTGCCTGCATCTATCCCATTTCTTCTTTAGAACACAGTAATACCTCCTGTTTTCATTCTTCTGCAGAAAACCCACAGCATCTCAAGGCCATTCTTCCCTAGTTTACAAAACTTGTGATAAATTTTGCAGATTTTTCATCTACATGTAGCTTTTCTGTTGATGTTTAAACCGTAAATTTGGTTTCTTATATCACTTACTACATCAAAGGTAACTGTATGACTGTTTATCTTACACTTTGCAGGTTCATTTTTTTTATATCCCTCAAGATTATTTCACTTGTATTCAGACATGACCAGTTATAAGTGAAGCTACAGAAATGTATACCTATTGTTTGTGATCTTTGGCAAGTGAGTGGTGTTAATTTTATATATTGGTAATTCGTCATAATCTGCAAGGAATTCCGTTGTAGAAATTAGAAGCAGATAATTTTTTCATTCCTTCTTAGGAGCTACCATACTTTTTTTTTTTAAATTGTTTTTTATATTGACTTATTCTACCTTAAGAAAAACCCAATTATTCTACTTCCTGTACCTCAAATAACGGAATCCATAACAATATTTTTTTCCTCACCTTTCGGAACAGAGATTTTCACCATAGTTCCTAAATCAAGATTTTCTTGACTTACCCTACCCTAAGACACATTACACATTTCCAAGAGTTTGCTCCCAAAAGCAAGCTTGGGATGAAACTTTCCAACCTTAAATTCATATTAACCTATCCCATTCCACAATAGGGGTGGGATTATTTTGGTCTTACTTAATTTAAAAACAAAACAGATCAAACAACAAAGACAAGAATTTTTTTTCATTGTTTATTCATTGTCTGTCTGTAAACATAAATATTATATATTCAAGACTTTTAACCATTAAACAACTACAAACTCTTAGAAAAATGTTTTCAGACTGTTAAACATGTCTGAAGAATCCATGATACAAAATCTCCCAAGTCCCAACATCAATATTCATGATCAGTTGTAATAACACTCATTTAATTTCAAATCAAATCAATTAGAACAATTCTGAGCATGAATGGACACACATAAAAACACGCATACATATCTATCAAATACACGTAACATTTCATAACTCTTGTGCACATGCATACACAGACAAGCACATACACACCAAATAGAAAAATTCTAAGCACTACATTCAAACATGCACACAGTTCTAAACAAATACACACACACACACACACACACTCTCTCTCTCTCTCTCTCTCTCTCATATTTATACAATATCTGTCAAAACTGAACATCAGGGTTAGTTTCGAACTAATTGTAACTTCTTGGTCCGGTTTACGCAAGTTTTAGAACTAAATGTTAAAGCTAGTTATGAATGGGATGCAAATTGAAAATCCTATACACATGTTTAGTGTTCATTTTGAATAGGAACAATTACTTACATGTATATTAAGTCACAAATAAATTTTTGAAGACTTGATTAAAAACTCCAGTTTCTACTGCATGTGTGTTTACAGAACTGTTATCAGGCATCATACAAAATGTAAAACTCATTCATAATTATGGCCTGATCCACTTAGACCATACCACATTGAGAGGTACATGTATAATTATAACATGGTATATCTTCTTTACAACTGTTGTAATTATGATATAGACGTGACATGTAACTGAGGTAAACTTTAACCATGGTGATAGGCATCAAAGAAGTTGCCATGGTGATAGCATCAAAGAAGTTGCCATGAAATTGCTAACATACATGTAAGTACTTATAAAATTGACACAAGTATTATCTCCATGCAAAAACTTGTGACCCAAGAGATGACACGACAGAGTTGCTTTGACAATGCAAGTAACCATAAATCATGCAAAAAAAAAGTTTTCATAATGCCAACAAAAGTAACCATAGTAATGACATGAAAAGAGTTGCTATGACAAAAGATGAGTTTCCATGGTAATGACATGTAATGTGTTGCTATGATGATGTCTCAATCAATTTCATCTGTCTTCTCTGTGTTTACTCTTCTTATGTTTACTTCTATGACGACTTGGACTTCTTGAGCTTGACCTCTTCCGTGACCTTGACCTTGATCTCTTTGAACGCTTTGGACTAAATAAAGAAAACAATGCAAGTTAAAATGTTTTGAGTTACAAAGTACCAAATCACATTTTCATATCGAGATAGGGATAAAAAAATGCGACAAATAATATGACTAATCATATGAACATGATTCTGTTCAGAATAGACAGGTTTTTTCAGTTTACAGGTTTATTTCACAAACAGTAATGATAAAATGTCTAATTTTGACAGGGTACTAGCTAAATTACAGACTGGAGGATCACAATTCCTTTCAAGCCTAAAAACCCTACTTATAATTAGTCAATTCGCTTGACAATGTCTGAAAGTTTTCTTTTTACCATTCCTGAACCGAAAATCTGACTCAATATAAGTTACCAGGTATTTAAATAAACTTGTCTGGGAGGAAAACACCATTCCAACTATCCTTACCTTTTCGTTCTTCGACTTCTGCTTTTTGGACTGTCTAAAATAACTGTTCTGTAACCATGAGGTGATGCTGAATGTGAACGATGACGTTTACGTGATTCTCTACTACTTGGCGAGTCATTCATTTCCTGAAATAAAACAAGAAATAAAAAACTCTGCAACTCAAAACTAGGATTTGAAAATTGCAATTTCCACTTAAAAACACACCTTGGCTTAACTGAATTTAAATAAAAATCAAAGTTCACACTAAACCCCTTGACTGCAATGTCACAAAACAGGAATATTGTATATTGAACATTTATATTCAAACTTACTACAGTGCCTACCCAAAGTCAAGAATTTAACCATTGGTCTAAATAAGTGTATGTCTTTTTCTGTCTAATTTTAAATTTTTTTTTTTGTTTATTTAGTTTTTTATTTACTTGTATTGAGTGAATCACTACCCATGAAGTTTTTGTAGATTTTAGAAATAGCTGTCTTGCAAAAATGTTAGAGGGGTATAACATAGCATGCTGGCTGCTGCGAAGTAAATTTTCAAGTTTATTTCTTCTATCATAAATACAGTATTCAATAACCAAAATAATCACTTACTTTCATCAAGAGTTTTCTTCTGTAGTGTTGTACTTGTTCATGGAGAGAAAGATGCATTTTCCGTGATCGCTTACCAGCTTCAAGTTCATCCTGGTATTTTACTACTTTCATCTAAAACAAAATAAGTGCACATTGTTTAAAATTTAGACAATACCTGCCTAAAAACAGATAAATTCTCATACACAGGATTCCTCCAGATTTTTAAACCTATAAAATTATTAAATTGGATATGAATTACAAATCCTACATATCACAACATTTTTTTCATATGACAATGTCCACTTGTATTAAAGATGCTAGATTATTTTTGCAATGAAAAAACATTTAAAATTTCTGAACCAAGAGATTTCAAATTTCAATTTTGATCTAAATATGATTCAACCAATGGGGTTTGCCAGCACTTAACATAATTAATACCTTACAACATTTGTGCTAAACATGATGATAAATGTAGAAGATGTCAATTCCCAGAAAAACTTTAAATACCATTCTGTATCAAATAAAATTGTTTCACACAAAATTCATGGATTATCACAAAGTACACTTGTGACTTCAATATCACTGTTTTACATGACAATAGATAATGAGAACCCAGTAACATTAATTAAGTATAATTTTTACATATAAATTTTAATAGATTGGTCCATAACATCGTTATAATATTATATGTAAATGTTAATAGAAATTGAACACCCAAAAACATGGTTATTAATTTCCGTGAAAAAATCTATACTCTGGTAAAGTGCACAGTAAGACTTGTGATAATTTTATATGAAAATGTTAATAAATATAATGTGCTTAATAACATCGGTACAATTTACTTGAAAATGTTAATAGAAATTAAACACCCATTAACACTGTTATAATTTTACAGAAAATGTTAACAGATATCGAGTGCCCAATAACATCATTTTAATTAGACATTAAAAAGAATGTTGGTAGAGTCCTCCATATCATTGTTACAATTTTACAAACAAATGTGAATATTGTGAGTTGCTAATAATGCTTTTACCTGAATAATCTTTTGGCATCAACCAAACAAAAGAGGTTGTGAAAAGATCATTTATAGATGAATCCAAAAAATACCTTCTGAACGAAATGTTGGTACTATTTAAGATATTTAAAATAAAATCTAAACACATATCTCAAACAGAACACTTACTTCAATTTCTCTCAGTTTTGCTCTCCTTTCTTCTGACATTTCTTGCTTTTGTTGATAATCCATCAAACTGTCGTCTTGGTAACTACCTTCATCTGAGTTTTCTTGTGAATTGTCTTCATCCAAAGGCCTTAAATTTATAATCATGAAATAGCTACCGTAAATGTTTTTTAATGTTCATATTCAGATATTTTGGTAGACTGGTTTCATTTCTTGATAAATCATCTACCACACATGTATATATAAAGTGATATGATTTTTTGGGGTACAAGGTGACAACAAAGTATTTTAACTTTTTCTAGGTATGCCAATTCTAGAAATATTTGTTCTTATTCTGACCCGAGTTTCACAATCAGTCCTCAACTAATATTTATCAGGCACATTTTTAATTAAAAAAAAAGCTTAGTTAAATTTTGAAATATTCAAGAATTTTATGGGGTTATTTTCAAGATGACTTCAAGCTTAAAAAATTGTTTTTATGTTTTTGTCAAAAAAGTCTATTTGCAGTTCCAAAAAAGATTGTCAAAAACTGGTAAATTTAAGTTAATAAAAAAATGCATTTTTTTTAAAAAAAATTAAAAGTCAGGTCTACAAATGACATAATTTTGAAAAAATCAGCAATACACCTTTTTATCACTGCATGTAACTTCTTGTAGCATTATTAAACATTTTATCAAACAAGTATGTAGAATTATATTTACTTATTCATTCAGAAAACAAATGAGATTGAAAAGATTGGCCAAAGAGTTGGACAACATTTTGAGGGACAAAATTAATTTTCTAGGGTACAATGCTTCAAAAGCCTAATCTAGACTGAACACTGGGAAAGTGTAAACATTTCCTTGCTCCCTAAAACTTACATATTTAAAATCTTATGTTTTTCATACATGTACATACATTTACAAATAGTTGTATATCTGATTATCACATTACACACACAATAAAATATCTAATTACTATTAAATGCTACAGTATTTGAGAGTGAAAAATCCTTCAAAATATTACTGAAATACCAAAATGCTTATAAGCAACACTTCTTCATCAGCCAACAGAGAAAAATTCTTTATAACATCTTCAAGGATAAAGCAGTTGTGCTGACGTTTCTATAGGAGGGTAATGCAATAAACATTGCATGTTGATTTTTGATTTTGTCATTTGTCAAATAATGATTAAAGCCAAAATGATATGGAGTATACCATTTTTTATTAGAAATTTAATTACATTGGTACTGGCATTAAATCTGATTTTTCATCCCTTTCACTAAGAAATGACCTGAATAGAAAGTGTGTACATAAGGTAAATTAAAGTCTGAGCAGATCTATTCAGCCTATCCAACCATTCAGCTCAGTTCTGACAAACTTACGCTCCATCTATATCCTCATATGGTTCTTCTGCATTTGTTGATTTTTCTTCTTCCTCTCCTTCACTTCCTTGATCCAACAAATCCCACTTTGATGTTGTCATTGCTAAAATTATAATTAAAATATGAAAATATTCCCTGAATGTTTGTGAGTAATAAATATTTTCAAAATACGTTTTGAACAAAAAAACAATGCAGCTAACTTGATCATACAACCTGTGATTTACCAAAAGCCAAAAAAAAAAAAAAGAATGTTAATTGTTAATGTTGGAACCAAAAAACTTATACATAACCCCAAAGACAAAAGAATGGGACAGAAAAAATTGAGAAAACAAACACCATGGAGGGGAGATGACAATATTTTACACTCAAGTCTCTTTTATCTATATATGATATCAGTTCTGTAATGGTAAAGTAATCAATGAGAGCCAACAATCTTTGGTTAGCAAATTGATAAACTTTCTTCTTTCAAAGGGATATTCCAGATTTGGATTTAAATCTAGAAGGTAAATGTTTCGAGCTTTACAAATGTTTTCATACAAGCTAGAAACAAACAAACTAAATTTGAAAAGTCTGTTCTTATCTCTGCTTCCAAAAACTTGGCTTAAACCTCTTTTCATCAATGTGAACACTCAAAAAATATACTTATCAACATGTATTTTGTAATATAATATACATGTATATCAATCTACCAGTCCAACCAAGTCTTGATATCTAATCTTGAACCAGTGTTACATTGCTGTATATACATGTATATATTCTACACATCTACGAGTCCTAAAAAATACTTCAAAAATACTCGAGTTAGATGGTATGCAACTACTCACCTTGAGCTTCTAGTTCTGTTTCATCAACTTCTTCCCATTTGGACTTGACAAATTTTGATTCCCGTGGCTCAGATTCCAATGGTTTGCCATCAATATCACTTTCCACTACAACAAATTAAATAATAAATAAATAAAATGACAAATTAATACATGTAGCAATCAAATATAAGAATGTCAATAAAATTTTACAGATGTTGTTACCAAATATTTTTAATAGCACATACATGTAAATGTATAACTTCCATGTGTTATGCAGAATAAAAAATTCTCTTTTTAAGATCATTGCTGAATACTTAGTATAATATGAAGTGAATCTAAAGCAAGCCCACCTTTTTTAAAGATAATTTGTACGATCACAAAATTTCTCATCTCTAATATAAGTTATTGGACATAAAACTTATAGAATGTGACTTACATATAATATTTGAATCAGATTAAACAACTAATGCACTGAATTATTCATAATTATTGCAGCCCTGAAATTGTTTATTTTTTAAACTTACATGGGGCTCCATCAATGTCTTCATTGGAATCAGCATCAACATCTACTAGGCTCTTGACTGGTAGATCTTTCATCACCATTCCATCAATAGGTTCCCCATCCAAATCTTCTAAGGGTGCCCCATCTAAATCTGCTTCATGATGATCTTCTACGTCCTCTGATAAGGCCCAGGCCTCCTAAACACAAAATTACAAAATATATTTACATTCTATAAATTTTAATAATTTTGACCTGGAATCCCAATCAGAATTTTATCTAGAACACCAATCAGAAACAAGCAAACATTCTTTATCATAAATACTTTGAACATGCCATGAATTTTGAAACTGAGATCAAGGTCCAATCAAGGCTCAAAAAATTACTTTTTAACAAATGACCTTAGACAAGTTTTTTTTTCTCAAATCTACTGAATCAAAACAAAAAACAAAAAAAAAAAAAAAATATTTCATGCACCCAGATTTGAATCCCAGTTAGGCAAGCTTTCAATTCACTATGTTTGACTAATTATCAGTTAAATCCTAGTGCGGAAAATTTTGTCACTTCACTTAACAAAGGTGAATGGTTTTCTCTGGTAAAAAAACATCATTACTTTTTCTACTTTTGTTAAAATTGGCAATTGTACAAATTTGTTTTTTTATTTGTACATGTCTATGGATCTTGGCCACTGTGGTAGCTCAGTTGGAAGAGTGCTCGCTCTGTTAGTGGAAAGTCGCAGGTTCGAACCCCGGCCGGGTCTGACCCAAGACTTGAAAGTGGGTAGTGACTTTCTTTCGCCAAGCACTCGGTATTATGAAATAAGTCACGGTTCTTTCGGATGGGAACTTATAATAAACGAGGTCCTATGTCATGGCAGGCATGGCACGATAAAAAACCTGCTGTATAATGCCATCAGCACAATGCACAGGCAAAATTTGTGCCCTTTGCCTATAGTTGGCGACGTCTCGATATAAGTGAAATATTCTTGACTGGGACATTAAACACCATTACTCAACTCAACTCTCTATGGATCTTTTGACTGTTATAGTCAGATCTGTGATTTTTATTCAAGTCTGCTATATTCAGTCAGGTTTGTGTTTAAGTCAGGTCTGTGATTTTTCGTCAAAGTCTGATTTTCAGTCAGGTCTGTGATTTTTCGTCAAAGTCTGTGATTTTCAGTTGGGTCTATGATTTTTAGTAAGGTCTGTGATCAGTATAACAATGTACTATCAGTTTTTCTCACCTTTAAGCTAGATGGCACCAGTCCTAAGAACACATTTTGCAAGTTTATCAAGAAATCATTTGGATAGATAGCCCAATCTTCCCAAGCTCTAAAGATACCCATAACTTTTTGCTGCAAAAACAAAAATAATTTTTATTTCATTAAACACATTTTGTGGTAGAATGTGTACAAGAAATATGTT
Source organism: Tegillarca granosa (assembly GCA_029721355.1). Taxonomy (NCBI): domain Eukaryota; kingdom Metazoa; phylum Mollusca; class Bivalvia; order Arcoida; family Arcidae; genus Tegillarca; species Tegillarca granosa. Next base: position 25,367,256 of record CM056602.1, on the reverse strand, counting down.
AATTTCTGAAAAATCAAGAGGGCAAGGCAAGGCAAGACAGGACAAGACAAGACAATGCAAGGCAAGGTAAGACAAGGCAAGGCAAGATGATTGTACAGTCTTCAAGGACAAGAAATATTTTTTCAAAACAAAACCTGAACTTAGGACTTATGTGAGCTAATGAAAGTTAAATGATTACTTTTCCAAAGCAACCTATCTCAAAACTGGAGATTTCCCAAATATAATTGAATACGTGTACACCTCATGCATTTACCTTACAGATGAGTGTGTAGATAAATTTTCTAAAGCAATTAAATTTGTATTAAAACTCTTTTGTTATTTTTCAACCCATTACTCTATTTGAACTAGATCCTATGAGTGAGGTAAAAGTCTTTCTATGACAAACATGTATCTTTGGATTGACAAACAGAACATCCACAGCATATACAAATTTATATGTTTACAAAGTTAAAAATATTCAAAAAGAGGTGGGGTTTTTTTTAAATTATCAGAAGATATATAAAAAAAAAAGAAAAAAAAAAGAAAGGATTAACATATTATAAAGTACATTTTATATGGCAATGATTTGTAGGCATACTATGTCTAACAATTTTATTGGTCAAAATAACTTGACCAGTTTATAGCTGATCTTGACTGGAGATGTCCTTCTCTGTTAAATAAATGCAGGAGAAAAATAATCGCTTCAAGAAACAGAAGTCTGTTTACCTGATAATCCCAAAGGAGAGGTGGTAAAAAATACTTCTAAATAAAGTTAACCTATTTTTAAATGCTTCCACTTACTTTAAACAATGAGGGGGGTTCTACAGTCCTGTATTGTCCATTATTTTCATTAACTCAAAGCAACTTATTTTACTTCTGTATTTCAACTGTATAACACAGTTTTATAACATACTTGGTTAAGCTTTCAGTGGGCGTCAGGTGATTAAGAGCTGTCACATGACACATCTCTTCTTTATCATTAAATATGAAATAAAAATATACCTTGAATTGCTCTGCTTTTAATCTTCCTTCTATGCTTTCATATGTTTCATGAACATCTTTAAATACATCTTGTAATTTTTGTTGGAAACTGAAAAACAAATATAAGTTTTTGTGAACGTAATACTTTGTTGTTAATTTTTTTTAAAATGCTACACTTTACAAAAAACCAACAAATCTGTAACTTGTGGATGTTATAGCCATTACATATCCTACTATCAAAGTCACCATAAAATGATCCTATTCTTTTTCTTTTGTCTTTGATGATGGTCACTTTTCCTTTATACATGATACAGGTGTGATTTTTAGTTTCTGTCTTACATACATGTACATATAACAATGGTAATGCCTAAATTTATATTCATGATTCGTAGGAGTGATCTAAAGTAACCCAATAACAGATTAATTTTAGAAGGGGACATCAAAGGCACCAAGATAAAATTCTGTCATGAACAGGAATTACTTGTTACCTGCACATAGAGCAATTGAAAAATTTGTGCGAACATTATAAATGTGAGTATCTTTTTTAGCAACAAAACACTTCCTGATTAAAGGTCAAATCACTTACCATTTTCTAAAAAATGAAGCATTAGGGACTTTAGCACTACTGTTAAACAGAATATCTGACACTAAAAACAACCTTGCTATCTGTAAACAAATACACAAAAAAAAAGGAAATTTAATAAATACATGATAACAATGAGTAATAAACATGCAAATATAATATCTGTCTGAACCTAATACTATATAACTAAACGAAAAACTACTAAACTTTCGCTTTACTTACTCTTTGTATCCCCAACTTTTCAAAGAAAATGACTACAGTTAAGGGGATCACAGGGGTTCAAAATTCTATTTCACAATGATAGATCCAGAAATTTTAGCCTTTATTTTTGGTAGGTCCCAAATTAAGATTGGGAGGTCCTATATCAGCAATGGAAGGTGCCAAAATCAAAAGAAAAAAAACAACAACAACAACAACAAAAAAAACTCATGTTGATCAACTTTTTTTTTTATTCTTGATTAAAAAAATATATCATCTACAACTTACAAACACTCAAGCAATGCTGTTGTCAAAGCGACTGCACATTATGTTTACATAACCAGAAACTATGAGACAACAACAACTATGATAAATTGTAACATTCACAAATTCAGCTTTCTAAAAATTAGGCTTATACACATGTATTTATGACATACAAGTGATCTATAGTACAGTAAAAATGTCAGGATATATTTAGAGCTCTTTACTTCTCTATAAAAAGTTTACCTTTTTTGGTATAGGAGTTTGCAATATAGATAAAGACTCAGATATACACTCTACAATTTCTTCAGCAGACTCTGCATGATCTAAACACCAGACCATAGCATCTCCAATCTTCCCTCGCTCCGGTGTTAAATCTCGTAACATGTCTTCAAGTCTATCTCTTTGTCTGTAAGTATAATTTTAAATACATGTGTGTATATATGTGTGTGTGTGTGTGTGTGTGTGTGTGTGTGTGTGTGTGTGTGCAGCAGAACCTACTTATACTAGACAATAGAAAATTATGTTTGTATTTAAACGTAATGCAAAACTTCTTGTTTTGTGATTAGCAATTTTTATGCCAATTTATGATCACAGTAAACACAAATATTTACATATATTGACAAGACTATGCCCAATTAAGCACATTTAAAGTATTTGGTTTAATTACAGGTCAATTAACAAAACAGATAAGACAGGTTTACTGCTTACTCAGGGTTCCAGTGCTATATTGGAGATTATAAATAATATGACATTCTCGGCATTACAAAGTAAAGAAACAAAATTAACTTACCCATCTGTCAGTTGACCTTTCTTTGGGCCAGGAGGCTCTGGAACTACTTTTTCTGACTGCTTTATCAATTCATCAGGCATTCCTTGTGTATATGGATTCATGGGAGGTGGTTTCCATAACGACCCATTTCTAAACATTCTAAACTCATCTGTTCGCCATCTGTATGGAGAATCACCCTGTAAGAAAATATAGAAATTGCAACTTAATAACATGTAATTGACAATGGTTAAATCCAACATAAAAAAATAAACAAATAAACAAGAATTCCACGAATTTAAATGCCTTGTCTGGTTAGTTTTTGATCAAGTAAAAAAAAATTACTTTAACATAAACTTTCACATTTTGACACACTGCTGCCACTGCATACGATGACACCGCAAAAGTAAAATCTAAATCTCACCTTATGGCAATGCCAGGCTTGACAAAAATAAAGAAAAAAAACAAACAAACAAATAAAATATAGTTAAAGCAAATGTTTCAAGTTTATTCATAGCTTTGAATAATTAATCCATTATTTATTCAGCAGATATAAAAAATGCTATATTGAGATATTAAGATACACATGTACATGTATTGTCCATTAATAAATATTTCCTGATGTTACAATCCTTAATCATTCCAGAACCTCTGACCTCAACATGAGTAAAATAATAATGACAGGCATAAAACACCATTTCACCAACCTACTGTATTCATATTTAGCAGCTGCATTATGTTACTTACTTGTAATATTGTAAAGAGTTTCCATCTATAGTACACGTGAGCTGGACTTTGATTGTCAAACAGGAATCTGTTAAAAGAATAAATAACAATCAGGAAATGTTCAGTGTCATTTAAAAAAAATGAAAAAAAAAAGATTTTTTTCCTCTAACATGTAGAAAAAAATCAATGATAGCAAGACACAAATCACAGTAAAAAATGAGACCCAAATTAGCATTTGTTTTAATATAGAAATTTAAAAAAAACTATGTTGATTCAAATTCTGATTTTTTTTCTATTGAATATTATTATTAATCTACATGTATGTGGATGAATAAATTAAGATAATTTTTTTAAAACTGAAAATCTAAAATTATCAATATTGGGAATCAGCTTAACATAATTTAATTTTAAAAAATTACAAAAAAAAAAAAAAAAAAAAAAAAAATCCAAAATTTTAATTCTGCTAATGATAAATACTACTGTCTTCTTTTATAATCTACATTCACAAACACACATATACATGTAAATACAGTCATTGCAGTACAGAATACAAGTGTTAAAGATCATTTCCAAACAAATATTTTTTAAAGACTAGATAAAGATAAAATTTGTGAAAAATAAAACAACTTAAATTTGTTGACTAGTTCTGTCAAATTCTATTCAAGGACTTTCTTACAATGTAACAGAAATATTTTATTTTATGTATGTTTATTCATGAATGATAATTGCTAAAAATCATTTTACAATTCATCGATAAATAAATCTTAGCAAATTTGCTGTTTGGAGATGATCCCCTGTCTTGCAAGAATGTTTTGAATACATACACACTTACCTGTTGAACTTACCAAATCTTACCTGCTAACTTACCAAAATCATTGAAAAATTTGAAGAAAATGGTAAAATGTGGATTTGAGAAAAAGATTAAATGTTAAAAAAGCAGCATGCAAAATAGGTAATTGTTAGCAGCAGTTAAAATGCTCAATAAAATATTTCACTCCTACTTTATTATGAAAAAAAAAAAAAAGGATTATGCTATTGTAAATTCTAGGTTGGAAAGGATTATAATTTTATTGATTGTATGTCCTTTTTTTAAGTATGATAATTATGTTCAAGAGTTTCTGCAGACGACTTTTTCATTAAACTTTTGAATAGATGTTTTCATCTTGTTTTTAGCCCAACTTAATGTATGTTTTATTAAGTAACAATTAAATCTATCTTTGTTTGAAACATTTTATTTGATTAGACTTTTTTGGTAATTTTTGAAAGAAATGACTTTAAAAAGTCATGTTGTAATGGATGACACTCATTATTTTTTTCATTCCACTGAAAAAACATTGTCAATTTTTCAGACTGTAAAAACATTGTCACTTATTCTCTTTTGTAAACTTAATTATAAAAATACAAGTAATTAATACTAATTATACATATTTTTGATATTGAAAAAGGAAAGAAATGGGACATTTTGCACACATGAAATTCATTTCTTCACAAATTTTTTTTACATGAAATCTGAATTTGGATCTAGTACAGTGACTCAGGGAATCATTTAAATGTAAATGAAATTTTACAGAAAATAAATAAAATGACAAAAAAAAAATAAATAAAATAAAAATAATATAAAATAAACCCATTCACCTCCCTGGAGAGTTAAAATGGCCAAAACTGAATGGAATGGAAGATATATATGGTTTGAGGGACAAAAGAGTTCAACAATAAAAAGATGGATCTATATTTTCTTTCACAATTTTGACTTGATAATCTTATATTTAATAATGCTGACTGTGCAATTTTGATAATACAGAAAAATAAAATTCAAAATCAAAAGAAAACAATTAACATGTTTCCTGAGGAAACTGAGTAAAGTGTCCTTTAAAAAGTATTCAGTCATTAAAAAGTTTGAAATTGAACAGTGTTAAAAAAATTGTTGTTATAAAATAAAAAAAAAATTTCATTTGAATCAAAAGCTGTTTACTTTTTCCTACATGTAAGTAAGTAGGCTTTATAAAAAAAAGGATGAAAAATAAAGGACAGGAGGGGGGGGGGGGGTTGAAATGATGATCAAGTTTTTCTAAGAGTTAATAAATTTCATCATCAAGGTCAAATCACCCAAGTCAAAATTGTTGTTAGTGTCAGGTGAAAGTAAAAGCAAGTAGGTCACAACTCTATTAGATATATAAGCAAGTAACTAACGATTAACATTACAGAAAACAAACAAAAACAAAATACATTCATAAAATAGAAATATATACAAATGTTGTTTATGAAATGATAAGTAAAATCTAACTAATACATACATATATGCATAATTATTATATATTAAATAATAGAAAAGAAATCAATGTTGGACATAAAAAATGACATGCATTCTAGTGCTGATATATATACACTTATACAATCATGCCACACTGATTTCTTTTCCCGAACAAAATTATAACATAAAAACAAAACCCTGAAACTAGATTTCAAAATTTATATCACAGTTACAAGTATCAAAACACATAGCTGTAGGTTTTTAAAATTCCATCAAGAAAATCTGATTTAAAATAATCTTGTTACACTAGTTGAATATATTCAACATCTTCAACAAATCTGAATTCAACTTGTAAAAAGCTTGTTATTAATTTTTATCATTTTTACTTAAACATTAATGTATGGAGACCCCCCCCCCCCCTTCTCTAAATATTTTCTATTTTACTTAAAAATTACAAATCACTTAAAATTAAAATAATAATTTGTATTGAGATTCCCCCTCTCTCTATATTCTTTATTTTCATAAAATTTAAAATTATTTACTAAATATTTATTTAAAAACAAATTTCATGATGAATTTCAAATAACTTGCAGCTAGGTGTATTTTGATATTCAGGTACTTCTGATCATCATTAATAATGCGATTATTTTAAAATTCATTAACAAATTATCAACCCACCTGAACATAGGATTGCTAATCTCTCTGTTCATAATCATGGCTTCAAACATGGGACCTTCTCTGACAACAAACTCTATCATACGATGAATCACACACAGCAGCGGTCTGAAAAAAAGGAAGTTATCGCAACACAAAATACATAGGGTGCCTTCTATTCCCCTTTTTTTTTGTGAACAGCCAGCCTCTGATTCTATTTGTAAATGTAGATCTCAAATATTTCCACACATGAAAGAAGAGTGATACACACAGCAGTATCTACTACTGAATAAGAACTGGAAAATGGACACAGCATTATTGGCTTAATAGTTCTTTGAAATCATCAAAACTCTAGTCACTCACAAAAAGTCTGTTTAAAAACCAAAGATACTTAGAAACCTTATTTATACCATAACAAACAAAAAACCATAAACACTGTTCCAAGTACTCTGTTAAATGATAATTACTGTTCCATACATACTCGAAAACCTTAGCCAATGACAAACACATCTCATTTGAAAACTATCACCAATGAAACCAAACCATAATATTATTTTAGTTCTTTCTGCAACAGAGAAAATACTCAACACAGTCAAAATCCTTTATCTATGTTAAACACCACCATAACACCATTCAATTGTTCCTTAAAATCATACATGTACATGTATATTTTCATTTCAGTAAACCATACAATATTAAAAGACATAAGACCTTTATCAGAAGACTCTCAAAACCAATATACCATTCCATTGCATCACTCAAGAACTGTGGGTATCACATGCTCCAATAAGTTCGGTCATGGTGTCACTGATGAGGAATGAATTTCCGAAATGTGCACATCTGGCACATCAAAATTCAACAGCTATTTGTGTTATATATTTATCTATACAATAATTGAAAACCTTAATCCAACAAAACCATAACACCATTTCAGAAATTGCTTAGTTTAAAAGAAATTAGGTGTAAATTTCGTTGCAAAAACAAAAAGAAGAAGAAAAAAATAAGCAAACAATATAAGAAAAGACAGACAAATATTGCTGGCAACACCGCAAGTCCTGACTTTGGATGGGCTCTAAATTTAATGACAAAATGGAGCTCAGAGACATATATCTACTTATAATACTATCTTAATACACATGTACAATATATAAATAAGTACAATGACTCGACTACAATCTGATTACATTCAAAACCACATGAGAGTTCAGGAAATAGATGATGCAACTGAAAACTCAACAAAATCCAACTAAAACAAAAGACAGAAATTAATTATTTGTAGAAAACATACAAAGGTTCTGATTAAAATCTGTTAAGAAATGAATGTTGGTGAGACACACTAAAACATCAAACAGGTACACCCCAAGTAATCAACAGATAAACTATAGAGGTCACCAAACAAGTACACTCTCATCAAACAGGTACACCCCAAGTAATCAACAGATAAACTATAGAGGTCACCAAACAAGTACACTCTAAAACATCAAATAGGTGCACCTAAACGTTTTCCTTCTAACATAAGGGAGATAATTATTAGATGGCACAAAAAACATGTCACATGAAAAGTAAACAATTATGAAATGTAAAATCTACTGGTTTTGAATTTTAATAAATATGAAAGTATATGAAAACTTTTATACCTAAAACATAATATTATTATTATAAATGTATATCCCAGAATTGCACTTTTCAGTTATGATCTTAAACATCTCTAGTGAATTTTTTTTTTATTCAACAAAATGCTACTAGGAAGAATTTATCCAAGACCTGGCTTGTCGATCCTGGGATTATTTTGTGAACACGAGTATTGAGAGTTTCAATGTTTCTGTAATTAGCCGAAACAAGATGTACATTAAATCTTTCTAAAGGAAATTAATAAATATTTAGGACAATTTCAGTATTTGTGCATTGTCCTGCATTTGTGCATTTCCAGGAATCAAACAAAAGAAAAACACTTCAAAGAAACATGGTAAATTGTGATAATTAATCTATATCAAAGTGGAAAAATTATAATATTGACTTAAAATATGACTAATAATCATTACAGCTTTGGAAAATATATACGAAATGTACGAGATGTTATTAAGTATACAAATTTAAATTATTATAAAAGTTATATTGACATCTCAAAATTCAAACAAGAAGAATTTTTTTTTTAATTTCATCAGAATCAAAAGATTTTAGTAAATCTATGAATTAAAAACATTGCAAATTCTAATCATTTTGAAATCTCAAACAAATTTTAGCCTGAGATTTTTCAAAATGGTCAGTTTCAATTGATTAGAAAATGCTTTTTTTCAGCATTAATTATTTCATGAATAAAACTGCTGGTTCATCTTCCATGTTTCCAATTTCCATTTCTTTCTAGATCTGTATTCCATCTTCTATCCACATTTCTTTTAAATCCCTTTTTTCCTCTGTCTCCTACGTCCACCAGTTGTAGTATACTGTATCCACCTATCCTATCCTTAATAAATCTTCATTCACTGAAGGTATTTGACAAGGTGCCATTTTGTCTCCTTGTATGTTAATAATATTTAATAACATTCAAGGATTTTATAAATACAGCCCCTTGTCTAAATATTGTATATATATGAATGAACTAAAAATGGTATACCTTTCTGTAGGGATTACCACCTTCACAACAGCTTTGGCTAAAGTCTGGCGGAGAAAATCGCATTTGAAAAATCAAATTAAGTACTGTTAAGTAATATGTCCTTATACATAAAACAAGCAAAAAATATTTAAAAAAGAATAAATTTTACATAAAACATATTTTTGAATTATTAACATTGAATGAATTAAAAACTTTTGCAAGAATTTTAGATGAAGAATTAACTGAAAAAAATTCCAATCGATGAGATTTAGTAATTTATTAACTAACATAACATGTTGGACCAAATTCGATCAACAAGAGCATTTGTATATGTGATGATATTTAAACAAAAAGCTTTCACTAGAACAGCAAAGCTCACTGCCATAACCAGTCTATCAAAAACTTTAACACTGAACTCTGACCCTCAAGCAGCAGAATAAGATATACTGGTAAGTACTGATATACAGGTCATTATTTTTTTCAATGCATAAAGAAGTTTGAGCAAAACTTGAGACAAAACTTGATACATGTGTACTATTTCAGCTTTCTTTGTACTAGTAAAATTACTTTCATAACAAACTGATACACAGAAATTTCATTTTCAGCAAAATTAAATAGGAAATACACAAGTATAAAATGTAACCATGTCAATTTCATTTCTGGTTAAAATCCAGAGATTACTTACTTGTAATAGTACATGTTTAACATCTGTAGTATGTGTGGTATGAGCAAACATGTACATGATACAAATTATATAGGGAAAGTGTCTTTTTTTATGCACTGACAAGCACCACATACGGTTTTTGTTCCGTTGTTTTCCCTGAGTAGTTTCCCTCCATAGAAAACGACCAGATGACTAGTTGTATTAAATTATAACTAAACCTACACTGCCAATAAATGTTTTCTCCACATCTTAACAACTTACATGTGTTATCACTTGCCAAGTACTTATATAAAGCTTATATTACAGCTTAGAAGTTTTCAGTGATCATACTGCTTTGACACACTGGGATTTTTTATTGAAAAAAAACTGTATTTTCCCCCAAATTTTCAAATTATCATACTAACAAAGTTTACTGCATTTACTCAATAAGTAAATGATCTGTTTAAATACACTTGTTAGCAGTGTAGGATTAGTTTAGACTTTTAAATGAAAAGGGAATCTTGATAAAATTCCTATCTTAAGAAATACATAAACCAAAAAAAATAACCCCTGGTTTAACTTAATTACCTTCTCTAAATCAGCTGGTGGTTCCTCTTTGTATGCCCCAGGAGGTGGCACATATCCAAAGCTGCGATCTTTTCTTCGTCTTCTGTCTGTCGGTTGAGCATTAAACGGCAAGCCAGAGGGAGGTGGTGGTTGCGTCATTTCTAGTAAAGCTGGAGGTACATATACTGGGTGGGGCGGTATTGGAACCGCCTTTCCCCAGCCAAGCTTCATTTCAAATTGCATGATGTCTTTGCCTGTTTACAGATGTTTAGAAGTCAAAGTAAAGTTTATTCTTTACCCACAAAAGAATATAAGAATATAAGCATAACAATTCAATGAGAAAAAATAATAAAACCCAAAGACAATTTTATTCTTTTGCAAATGAATCTATGTAGCTTAAAGTTGCAAAGAAGTTCTTTATGGAACCAGATATAAAACAAGGCAAAACAATTAAATGTTTTCGAACCCAAGTAATTTTTTTTTATAAAGTTTTATTTATTTTCAAATTTCATATTTGCATATTTCATATACCCTGTGCTGGTGTGTACTCATATAATCATTAAATTTTTCCTATCAGATGTCATGACATTTAGAAATATATCAAAAAATGTTTATTACAATACACAGGGTTTTAATTATAAAAAAAAAAGGGGGGGAGAGGGGGAAATGTGCTGGTGTGTACTCATATAATCATTAAATTTTTCCTATCAGATGTCATGACATTTAGAAATATATCAAAAAATGTTTATTACAATACACAGGGTTTTAATTATAAAAAAAGGGGGGGAGAGGGGGAAATGGATTTTTGTCAGTGTACCACAGTATTAATAAAATGGACAGCAGTAGCCATGTGGTAAGGGTGTTAGCCTTCAAAACCCAAGGCACCTCCAATCGTGATTGACTACTATGACAAGTTTTCTTTGTAGCAGTCTTTTACTGGTTGGCTTTGTAATGGTATACTGGTCTGAGTGGTTTGGGATGTTTATCTTTGACATTGCTGATGGGTGTACATGTGTACAAGTGCACATTAGTACTATACAGTTCAGAAACACTTGCACAGTCTCGCAACACACAAACTTGTGTTAAGATTAATCATTGAGATTAATAATTTAAGTCGAATGTTTAAGGAAAAGTTTACATGTATGTTGCAAATTATAAGAAAAAAATTGTTTGCAAGAGAAAATATTGTTTCATTCAATTTTATATCCAATGTATATAAAAAATTGGTGCAAAATTTACTGGACATCACATGGTATGATGGCGAACTCCTTCTGACATTTAGGAGAAATCTTTGTATCAAATGATTTATAGAGTTAAAGCAATGAAAAACCTTAGAAAAGTTGTTTCTATCATGTATAATCATTCAGGTTCTTATACAAACAAATTTGACCTCAAATAGCATTTTTAAAGCAATGATCTAAACATGTTTATCAGCATGTAAAACCATCTTGCACTAGAAGGCAGTTTCAACGAAAATGTGGCGAAAATTACATATATTCATAAAAATTCCGGAAATTAGCCGAAAAATCACCGAAAATGTAATTTTCACTGCTTTTTCCGAGAAAAAATGAATATTAGTGTAATTTTGGCAAAAAAAATGAATATTCGTAATGAGCTTTGCATATCCATAATGAGGTTGTAATTTTCGATAGCAGTTACAATTTTCGGTAAATTATTTCCGACTGTAGGAAGGCGGCACGCTTTGAAGTTAGGATTACCGTAAAATGAATAAAATTTGTTTATATATATAAATCTAACATCTAAGGAGAAAATACAGAGTATATGTAACGCCTACGGTAAGATTGAGAATGATCCCATTGCTTTGGTAACTTGTTTGAACATCGACATACAGTACAGCTCAGGTGGATTCGTGAATTTCACCGCGGTGGACAAGGTTGCGATTAGAGGAGATTAAATTTCCACCGCGGTCCATCGGGAATAAAGAGAAAAAAGATTAAGAATATTTTTGTCGCAGTGGACAGTAAAATCGTCCACCGGCAGAAAAAATGTCTACCGCGATGATTATTGAAACGTAATTTGAATACATTTAATCCTTCATGGGTACTCAGAGACATAAATAATTTGAACATACGACGAATGTTTACATGGATGATTGATTTAGTTGTTGATCGATTTTGTCCGTTATTATATCATAATTGAATTACAAAACTCATGAGATTAAAGCATTATGTGAAAATTTAAAAAAAAATGTAATAAAACACGCATTTTTAACAGATTTTTTTCACGTAATTTTTTAAAATAGTTGAAGCAGGAGATAATTTTTAAAAATATAATTTACCTGAAATTGTTAGTCAGATGTGTATCAAAATCTAATCCATAAATATAAATAAATCCCGGTTTTAAGAAAAATTGTATCGTAGATTTACTAATTCCAAAAACATTTTAAGTGAAACAGCATCTTCTCTGATTACTTGTATATAACTTGACAAGAAGTTTTGACTTCAAACAAAATACAACCACGAGTTTCAAGGCACTGTACGTGCCTTTACCAGTTAACCTTTACAAATGTTTTGACAGCTAGGTCAGGTATAATTAGAATGGTTATCATTTCCACGAGGCCCGAGAATCTGTCCCGTTTTTTCTTTCTTTCTTTTTCTTTTCTTCTTTTTTCTTTAACTGTTATTTATTTATTTATTTATTTATTTTTATTTGTCTTTAATAATATTGGCCTCGGATTATAAGAAGAAACAGTGATTACAGAGGAACTAAATAAAGAATGGTCAGTCGTTACTGACAAACTAATTAACTGATGAGATCGTAAACGGAAACGCTAATTAGTAGGATGCATATTCTTAATCACTTGTAATATGCTTATCATCACACCTTGAGAGGTTTTCAAATCATGTCTGCAGTCGTGACCAGGTAGCAAATTAAAACGGGACAAGTAGTACTTTATACACAGATGACTAATATCAATAAAACATTTTGTTTGGGATGGGAGAAGTACTTTGCTTTGTGACAGATTAAAAATAATCCTATTTTTAGATCGCTGCGAATCGACTTTGGATTTCCATTCATTAATTCAAACAGATAACTAAAAAAATATGAAATTTTAGTAATGGTGTCAAAATAAAATAAAATAATAAATAAAATAAAATAAAATAAAATAAAATAAAATAAAATAAAATAAAATAAAATAAAATAAAATAAAATAAAATAAATAAAATAAAATAAAATAAATAAAATAAAATAAAATAAAATAAAATAAAATAATAAAATAAAATAAAATAAATAAAATAAATAAATAAATAGATCTAAATAAATAAATAAAAATAAAAAGTCCGCGATCACATGTTTGTAACATTTTCTTCCAATCTATCTTTATTATTTTCAGTGAAGAGTTTGAATATAATACAATAAATAATTTTTTTTAAAATATTAAAATGAAGTTTTCAGTGAAAAAATATTAAAACGCTAGTTATTCAGAATATACACGGATGACAAAACTTGGCTATTTAGTGCTCGCTGTCATAACGATCTTGTAATTCAGTGGGAGTAATTTTTTCAAGCCTTAAAATTATATACACTTGGTCATTTTTATCCGAAAGTACATGTATTTACATTATTTTATTTAACGTAAAAAAGGTCAATTAATAGGACGGTTTAGTTCCCCTTCCTCTCTTATAAAAAGTAGATTTGCAGTCTGATCACTTGACTAAATTTTCAGGTTAAGCACCTGGTTACCTGCCAACGTGACTCGAACTGACGTAAAGTTTGCAGATTAAAATTGATGCGGTTTTAGAAGCCTTGGATTGATTTCTTGAATTTGTATTTTTACAGACAAAATAACAAAACTGTTTTAACTTGATGTTTTATTTAAATATTCTTATGTAGATCTATCATTGAAATATCAGTTACCGTTAAATATATGAAGGAATAAAATGAAATTCAAATATGATCATCGGTCACATGTTCATTGGTTACGATTTCTGGCATGCTACATGTATGTCGATGTTCAAACAAGTTACCAAAGCAATGAAATTATTCTCAATCTTACCGTAGGTGTTATATATACTCCGTATTTTCTCCTTAGATGTTAGATTTATATATATAAACAAATTTTATTCATTTTACGGTAGTCCTAACTTCAAAGCGTGCCGCCTACCTACAGTCGGAAATAATTTACCGAAAATTGAAACCGTACGCCGAAAATTGTAACCGTGCTATCGAAAATTACAACCTCATTATGGATATGCAAAGCTCATTACGAATATTCATTTTTTTTGCCAAAATTACACTAATATTAATTTTTTCTCGGAAAAAGCAGTGAAAATTACATTTTCGGTGATTTTTCGGCTAATTTCCGGAATTTTTATGAATATTCGTATTTTGGCCACATTTTCGTTGAAACTGCCTTCTAGTGTTGGTCAGTCTATTATCAAATTATTCAAAAGAGTTCTTACAGTCCTATTTTTGTGATAATATATGTATATATATATATATGATATATTTGGAATAATAAAACAAGAACACAAAAAATTAAATCAAGTCCTTAAGCTACATGTATATCTAGTAAAGGTCAACATGGCATTGCGACAAGTGACAGATTTAAAAGGATTTTTATTCTGACATCTGGATGAGTAAATGAGCAAATGATATAAATGTATGTGTATATTGAGACCTTCTAACTTAATGAATAAAAAAAACCCAACTCACAATATTCGGGACATACAAATTAATTAACATTATTAGTCTATGCTCAACAGTTTCCTCACCCTTTAAAGCATTTAGGGCTCTTTCACCATCTTTTCTGTTCATAAAAGCCACAAAGCCACAATTTCTGCCTCGAGATCTTTCTTCATCTGTTCTTGGCCACATGATTTTGACACTTGCTAAGGGTCCAAACTTCCCAAATATCTGACATAACTCAGGTTCTGTCATCTGAAAGACAAATTGTTTCAATGTTGGAATAAGCAGGCACATGATAATGATTTTAAACCGACAGAAATTTATTTTCAAAAAAACCAAAAATGAAAAATGGAATCCTAAAATTAACAAAACATAGACCTGTATATTTTATCAATGGAATTGTACTACATAATGATTTTAAGTCTGACGACTCTTTAGCTAGACCTGAACATTTAGGCGATTCACTTTACATTATGTTTCAATAAAAAACTTTTGAAAGTAACAGTATGGAATTCCTTTCATAACCAAAAACAGCTTTCTTAATATGTCAATCATAAATCATTTAAAAACTCAAAATAATTGCCTGACTAGGGAAATCAAAATAATTTCTATTTACCTCATTTATCACATCATTGTGACATCACTTGAACAACCCAAGATTCTGCTTTGAAAGAAAATGCCAGAAAAAAAAACCATTCGAACAAGATGATGGATAACCTGATGACACTAGTCATTCTTTGTGAAATAAAGTCTAGTCAATATAACGAGATTGTTGTGTTGAATATTTTTACATCACATCAGTAATTTTTCAGCTATTCTTGACACGACAATTTTTATTAATCTTGAAGATTAATCTTAACACAATCTAATATGGTGTGTGAGTGTGTAAGTGTTTCTGATCTGCACTGTAGTAGTGCTCACTTATGGAAACATTTAGAGTGCTAGCACACTTACATGATATGTTGCAGATAAACTTCACCACTACTCAGTTCATTATAATGATACCATTATGTAACCAAGCCAACCAGTAAAGGCCTATGACAAGGAAAATCCTTTCTTACAAGTGGTTGACTTGGGTTGAACCCCAAGTAGTAAGACACCTGGAGTTTGAAGACTAAATGCCTGAACCACTCAGCTATCATTGCCCCTTATTACAACATGACTATCGAGATCTATTATAACATGGACCAGGAAGTAGTCTTACCTTTGGATTTATATTTCCCACATATATATTAGTTGTTGTTTCATCATTAGGGTCTGCATACTGGGCATACCTCCATGGATCACTTACTGCAATGTAACAAACAAAACTAACAGTTATGCAGAATAATCCATTTACTATCAAATGAAAGTGTTCAATATTAATGTTCAGATGAAATACTGGAGTCAAAGGATAAAGGTGTGATAGTATAGAGTATAACTGTAAGGGATGGCCATATGAACCCTCAGAGTGAGAGGTCAAATACTGGAGTCAAAGGATAAAGGTGTGATAGTATAGAGTACAACTGTAAGGGATGGCCATATGAACCCTCAGAGTGAGAGGTCAAATACTGGAGTCAAAGGATAAAAGGTGTGATAATATAGAGTATAACTGTAAGGGATGGCCATATGAACCGTCAGAGTGAGAGGTCAAATACTGGAGTCAAAGGATAAAGGTGTGATAGTATAGAGTATAACTGTAAGGGATGGCCATATGAACCCTCAGAGTGAGAGGTCAAATATTGGAGACAAAGGATAAAGGTGTGATAGTATAGAGTACAACTGTAAGGGATGGCCATATGAACCCTCAGAGTGAGAGGTCAAATACTGGAGTCAAAGGATAAAGGTGTGATAGTATAGAGTACAACTGTAAGGGACGGCCATATGAACCCTCAGAGTGAGAGGTCAAATACTGGAGTCAAAGGATAAAAGGTGTGATAATATAGAGTATAACTGTAAGGGATGGCCATATGAACCGTCAGAGTGAGAGGTCAAATACTGGAGTCAAAGGATAAAGGTGTGATAGTATAGAGTATAACTGTAAGGGATGGCCATATGGACTCTCAGAGAGGTCAAATGTAGGAATGACTATTGAAACTTGAGTATAAAAGGTAGACAACAAGCATTTAAACATATGTAAGCAAAGCCAACTGACACCTTTGAGGTGGAAGTTTCGGTATAAAAATGTCTACTGGAGACTTAAGAGAAGAGGTCAAATGCAAACAACTGTGAAACCTTGCAAGTAAGCAAAAGCCCATTTGAAGTCTTAAAAGTAAATGAGTCAAAAGCACAGATTTAAAGTCAAATGTCAGCACAGCAACAAATGAATGGCCATGTGCAGTGATATACTGTACATATATGTATATGGTCAACTGTTAAGAGTTTTGAACCCTAGAGGTAAAATTACAAAGGTAAAGATGTAAGGTCAAAAGTGAAAGCAGCGAATGTGAATGGTCAAAAAACAGCTAGTGGTATAAGTAGGATTAACTGGGCATCCAATCTGTCATTAAAAGATCTGCTTCCAGAATGTGCAGCAATTAGTCTTTGCATTTATTTATTCACTTTTTGTTTTTGTTATTCTGTATTTATAGTACTAATCCATCAATACATTATTTTAATTTTTTAAAACAAAAAACAAAATTGTGTTGAAATTGAAATTTCATCTGTATTTATTAGTAATCATTACTAGAGCAAAGTTTGATAATTATCTCTTATCTGTGCTCAATTTCCAAGTCAACTCAAACCCATAGGGGATACAGATAATGGATAAAAACACAATAAGAAGAGAGGGGATTACATATTACCTTGACATTATGTGTGGTGGGGTATAAAAAGTAAAATCACAATCTACGTACACTTAACTCCTTCTGGCATGAAATTATTTTCCTCAAAACCCAATTCATCCAGCTTAGCTATTTCAGGCATCTGCATTGGCTGTGGTTCATGGTGTGATGCTGGCTGATTTCTCATCATTTTTTTAAACTTGTGACGTTCTTCTCTTTCTTGTTGTATTCTAACAAAAAATATTTCGATACAGAATTATTAGGATTCAGTCACCTAAAAGCTTTAGTATAAGATTAATTTTCACTGGTATTGATTTACCCTGCTCTATGTGATAATGTATTTTAGGATACATGGATGTTTCAATTTGCCAGTGAATTTATATACCTGACTAATCAGCGGCCTTGGAAATTATGGTTCAGTAATGTACAGGGAACATTTCTTCATGAACAGTACATGAAGTGAACCTATTTATTCATTCAAACATATTTCTGCACAATCTTTCTTTTGTGATTATTAATATTTATTAAACAAAATAATGTACATGTACAATAATCTTAACTTTAAATTCCTAACCTGCAGGTAAATATCTAACAGAGGAATATAAAGATGAATAAATTGTATAAGCCCAGCCAATGCTACTAAAAAGACCCAAAAGAGAAGATCTTGAAGCAAGGCAACTCTTACCTCTTCAGTTCTTCTTTGAATGCTTCAAGATTACTTTTCTTTTTTTCTTCTTTTTTCTTTGGTTTCAAATTAGAACTCTGTAAATTTACAAGAAAATGCAACAAATTGAAAACATTTTATGTATATAAAAATATATTATCAAACATCTAAACAACTTATCTATGGGAAACTAGTCCATATAGATCATCTTAATAAGGGGCTAAAAACTTATTTCAAATAAATTGGCAAACCTTCTGCCATGCCACACTGTACTCACTTGTCTGTGTAACCACACTGTACTCACTTGTTTGTGTATTCACTTGTCTGTTTAACCACACTGTACTCACTTGTCCATTTAACCACACTGTACTCACTTGTCTGTTTAACCACACTGTACTCACTTGTCTGTTTAACCACACTGTACTCACTTGTCTGTTTAACCACTGTACTCACTTTCTGTTTAACCACATTGTACTCACCTATCTGTTTAACCACACTGTACGCACTTGTCTTTTTAACCACACTGTACTCACTTGTCTGCGACTCACTAGAGCTGCAATGATATACTGGTATACCGGTATTACCAGTTTGGATAAGAAAAATATGATTATCGCTATATGGTTTACACATACCGGTTTTTGACGATGCGAGAGAAAAATATAATCATGAGTCTAACAAAGTTAAACACGATGGCCAGGGCATTTGAAAATAAAGTACGTACGATCAATGGAAAAAGTTCCAAATGTGGATAGGATCTTATGCACGCTTGTTGTTACCCATTACAAAAGCAATGTGTAATTATTTCCGAATGATAATGATGGCTAGTATTGGAAAACAGGTTTTGGAAAATGAAGAACTCTATTTAATTTCCAATACGTATTGGTATGTATTGCAATATGGAAGTGAAATATTGCAATATATATCACGATACAGTTTAACCTGTATCGTTGCAGCTCTAGTACTCACTTGTCTGTTTCACCACATTGTACTCACTTGTCTGTTTGACCACACTACTCACTTGTCTGTTTAACCACACTGTACTTACTTTTCTGTTTAACCACACTGTACTCACGTCTTATTAACCACACTGTACTCGCTTGTCTGTTTCACCACACTGTACTCACTTGTCTTTTTAACCACACTGTACTCACTTGTCTGTTTAACCACACTGTACTCACTTGTTTGTTTAACCACATACTCACTTGTTTGTTTAACCACACTGTACTCACTTGTCTTTCTTCATTATGATTTTTCTTTGTTTCTTTCACAGACTGGAATGTTGAGGCCAGCTCTGCTAGTTTTGATGTTGGTTTGTACAATCGTCCTTTACCTTCATTGGTTTCAGCTGAAATATATAATATACAGGGTAAAATTTAACATGTTTTGTTCAGTATACATTTATGTAAATGATGGGTTTACCATCATGTGATACACATATCATATAACCCTAAGTGTGACTTCATAATTATTGACAATTACATCAATGAGTGGAACATGCTTGTAAAAGACAGCCAGACCTTCAAGTTTTAGAATTTTGCAATGTGTATTGGGTTTTAACACTAAAATTGCAAACAAATAACTTTAGTTTTCTAGTTTTTACATTCTGATTAAACCAAACAGCCTTTTAAATGATCAAATTACTTTTAAGTAGAACATTTAAATCTGTAACAAAGTCAGACTTTGCAAACATGGCACTGATGTGTAAGTAAATCATATTTGAAGCGAAGCCGTGGCATTAAAATGGAAATAATATTAACCATTTTAAGTTTCAACATTTCTATCAGAGACAAAAGCCCCATATGTGACTCATCTTCTTGTCATACCTCTGACTGAAACACTGCATTCAAACCTTCTGCTGAGACTTCATTATCCTACATGGTCAAAGTCACAATGAAATTCTTTTATTCTCACTGGCATGTACCATCCCAAAAAACTGGCTCCACATCACAATGCAAATCATACATAGATTGGTGAAAATTTTATCAATGGACACATTGACGTAAAATGGAACAAGAACTGCTAGGATCACAGCACAAACAATAATTTTGAACACCATTATACTCCACCCTACTCCTTCCTTAAATAATTCATTCTGGCTATAGAAATTTCATAGCACTTAACTTACTTTTACTGCCTGCATTAAATGTTCCACCCTTAACCCATCCTTTCTGATGTTTTCCACTGTCTTGAAATGAGGCCACAAAATCTTGATATACTTCTGCTGTAGCTTTCTCATCCTCCTACAATTAAAAACAGGTTGTCAAAATGCATGTATCAATCAATTTTTTATTAATTATAAGACAAAAGATTCAGTTTACCAGAACATTACCTTTATAAGTCATCTAAAGGATCAGTAAAAGTGGTCTCTACAAACAAAACACTCACAAATACAAAATAAGAAAAATTTATTCAAGCCATCTTGAACCTTATATACATGTAGGAAAGGTCAGTCCTGAAAAAAGGGCTTCAAGATTATTATTAGTTTTCCTTCATACATAGGGTGTAATACCGCAGGTTCTATATGAATTGAAATGGGATTTAACATCCAAGGTGAGACAATATATAAATAGTGCCCTTGGTTGAGGGAAATATAGAGGATTGTCTCCCTAAGGGAACATTATCTCCCAAGCTGACAGGCAAGGGAGATTAAGTTACCAAGGGGAGACAATCCTACACATTTCTCACAACCAAGGGCACTACTTATTATATTGAACAAAAAGCGATTTCTTTTACTTTTTTTCTGAAAAAGCCTGTTTAAAATGCTCAAACTGCATCTAATAAAGAACTATAGAAGTTACTGGTCTACAGCTTACATAATCTTAAGTAGGATTACTTGGTAGTTTCCGTGATGGACAGTCATACATGTATGTTTCCCTGCTTAGTGGTGAACACTGCAATATCCAGGGCTCGCGCTGTTGATCGCCAGTGGCGCCAATTGCAAAAAATATTTCAATCTGGCGAAACGAAATTAAAATTGGCGAAAGTGTCTGGCGAATTCAAAATAAAATTGGCGAATATAAAATATAGTTGGCGAATGTAAAATATTAACTTTTCTGTGTCAAACTGTTGTGTATTTCACGGCTGAACGCACCTCATTTCTGTATAGTATGCCCATAGTAGCTGTTTGTTTACATCGTCGATCACGTGATCACTGAACCGCGTCCTTTAAACACTATCGGAAGTTGACAAATGAATAAACAAACTAATTAGATTAAAGGAATTAGCCTCCATAATTACTTGTTGCTAATCGGTTTCTGTTTTGAATATGCTAAAACTTGGTTGGTGTTTACGAAAGTTTCGGAAGCTCCCTGATAAATCTGCATTTAAACGCCGACAAATTAGCTCTTCCAGAGCTCTTTCTTATGACCAGTCAATGAATTATTTTATTTACTTGATTCACGGGAACGTGAAGCGCATTTTATTTTAAATATTTTTCAATTCAAAACCTTAAACAAAAAAAGTCTAATGAAGAACCCATCTCATGATCTCTTCTTCTGTTGAAACACATAATCCTGTGAAAAATTACACAAAACCTTCTGACTCCTAATCTGATGTGAAATATATCTGGTTGAATGACGATTGTTTTTTAAGTCTTGGTAGTCATTTGATAACGTAACTGGTTTTATGACATGTAAATTTTGCATTTAGACGGGCAAGATAAACAGTTTTACATCTGGATCATGCACTAACTATCGTACTTCAACACTTATATGACACTAATCATCTTCAGATAATAAAAATTGTTTGCTGACACTGACTTGCAAACTACTTTTGAACAGAAAGTTCAAACTTTGTACAAGGCAAAAAAAAAATCTGTAATTTGTGCTATGCGATCTGTTTGTTTTTTATCAAAGGAAAAAGTGCCTACATAAAAATTTAATTCTTTATTAGAATTGCCAACACTCCAGGGTTGTACAGATCTAGGAAATTTGCACTCTGGTTTAAATGCCTGATTTGACCCCTATTTAGAAATCATGTCTCACTTCCTTCAGTTCTAGATTGAACACTTCTGGCAGCATTGATATATCCCAACAAACATGTTCTACCGACTGCGCCAACCAATTATGTACAAGTTACAACAACCAGTAAGATTAACTTTCTCATATTGGCGAAAAGGATTTTTAGACTGGCGACATGTACATTGTTGCAGAAGATGGGTTGGCGAAACCAAAAAAGATTCCAGGGCTAGCCCTGAATATCCCATGGCAATGTTGACCACTGCTTCAAGCATTGTAAATTGTTAATACCACATGATTAGAAATTGACCAATAATAGTTTAAAAATTTTCTGTGAGGTATTATATTTTCATTTATATCAAGAAACCATAAACTTTACCAAAATGTATATTACATATACATACATTACACAGCAATAAGCTGACGGTGAGAGATCTTTTCCCCATGTTATGACATAATGAATCAGTTTTTATCATCTCAAAGAGGTTCGATTTGATTCGTCTTTTTTTTTTGTAACGAGTACATTGCCAGACTTCAGATCAAAGGGTCAGTGGCTGGGATCCTGTCCTGGACCTATGACCAGTCACTTCATTCCTGCAACCTCGTGTGTTTGTCCATTAAAAGCAGATATTCACAACTAGTCATAGGCACTTTGGGGTAACCTAATGTGATGCATCATTTAGCATCACATTGTGAATTATACTCAAAAAGCAGGTCTGGCAATAGGATAGAGGCATCATAACTTAAAATATCCTTCAATACTGTATTCTTGGTTTTGACCATTATGAAATATATAACACAAATACCAGTTAAATTTTGTTGTGCCAGATGTGCACATTTCGGAAATTCATTCCATATGACTTATTCAATTAATTTTTTCTGTCTTAACTTGCCTTTCTTCGAAGTTCCTCTTGTTCACGTTTAGATAATGTTTTCTTTCCAATATTCATAGTACCAACTTCAAATGCTTTTAATTTGCTTTCTGATATTGCCTGTTGAACAGAAAGAATACAGTTCATTATTATTCAAATGAATTAGATAAAATTTAAGTTTCTAAATTTAATTACCATTACCAGTAATAAAATTTTAGTTTCAAACATTTAAAAGTGTAATGTATCCTGTGAATAAGGAGCACATTTTTATGGATATATACATTATTTATAATGACATACTAGTATTTTACATATTAAAGTTTAGCAATAGTTGGTATTTATAAAGTAGTTAAATGGCACAAACTTCAGCAACAAAAATCCACTCATTTTTTAGGATTACCATTTTCACTATTGTCCATGTAGTGACTTAAGAAGAACTTTAGAACTGATGTAGCTTTCACACTCTGGTGGTCCATGTTAACCTCAAAAGATGTTTGTACGTTTAACACCCTTAGTCAATATTGTATTACTTATGATGACGCTGCAGTCAGTACAGTAATGGGGAAGGAACCCAAAGTGCAGAGAGAAAACCATTAACCTTTGGTAAGTGAACTGATAAACTTTCTCACACTAGGTTCTGTCCAGACTGGGATTTGATCCTGGTCAGTTAGGTCTTTTTGATTAACAATAGTTTTATTTTGTGCACAATTTATTGGATGTTCGTCGATTCAGAAAGAAACTATGTCTATTTTCTCATTATATTCATACAGCACAAAAAGATCTCAAGACAGAAACTAGTGAGGTCAACAATGTTTTCCAAATTTTGAAGCATACAACTCATAAAAAAGACACCATAAATAAATCATAACTTCAGACTATTACCGACAAGTCACTTCCAATTGAAAATAAAGCAGGGGTCTCACAGCTCATTTTGGGAATGGGGCCAGGGCCCTTGGAATTGGGAAAATTTAGTGTCAATTTGATGTATTTTGGGAAAAATCAAATAGAGTTTAAAAACTATTTAATAATTGCTTTAATAACTATATTTATTATATTAAAGATTATTTTATATAATAACTATCTTTCTGAACAAACTTTTTAATGACCATTCATATGTAAGCAACCACAGTTTTAAAATTGCAAAATTTTGTCCTCCATATCCTTGAATTTGTTGATAGCCCTTTCAAACTGTGCTTCAGTCATAGAAGTAGAATGTTTTAACCTGTATTATGTTCGAATGTTAACAGATCGATATGATGTCACAACACTTCTTTCTTCCTTTTTTGTAGGGGGGGGGGGGGGGGGGGGAATGGGAAAAATCTATGTTCCATTGGGAAAAACACAGCTTTTTTAGCGTTGCCAATGGGGCCAAAGTATTCTTCAATCTTTCAAGTAAGATTAATGTGGCAACCTTACCAACTTAACCCCACCCCCATTATTTCTAAAACAATTCCAGATCAAAACTTGTTGCCTGTCTGTAGAAACCAATATAGGCGTTGCGCTTAGTCTGTTTCAATTGGATTGACGATTGATGATTAAATTATTTACGTCCCTGCTTGTATGTATTTTTGTGTGTACTTTTTTCATTATTAATATTGCTATATAAAATTCAGTTTTAAGAACACTTTAAATGGTCATTTGAAAAATGTAATGAAATAAGGACCCAGTAATTTAGAAATAAATAAATAACTGAGGGCTCTGAATTACATTTTATAATCTTGACCAAATGTAAAATTTATTTGTCCTATTTTTTAAAAACAAAAATATAAAGTCAAATGTTGATTATGAAGTTTGTGATATAACAATGCCCAGTGTCTATCTTAAGTCTAAATAAAGGGTTTAAAGAATCCCAAAATGTATTTAGTATATGTATTTTCAATTTTTTCTCCCCTTTTTTTTGTATAGAATCAATGCTGGTGACCATGAACTATATATAATCCACACACCTAACCTTGACAACCTCCCTTACCATGATATCTGGTTCTTGTCCGAGATCAGCATTTTATAATCACATTCTATTATTAACTCTTTTTTCAGTGTTCATGCTTTTGTTGAGGCATAAATCATAAGTTGGCATCAGTTTCCCATTACTAGTATAGTTTAATATTTATTGGGAATTTTATCACTAGTTATTTTTCATATTGTTGTTATTTTCCAACTTTGACTGATTATAGGGAGCGCAGCGATGCTTGCACCAAAGGTGCAAGCTTGCAAAGCGAGCTCTATAGATATCGTGTACGGAGACCAGTTGAAAATTAGTAGTAATCCTTCAAGTTTTGTTTTTTGACACCAGTGAATTACGTCACTTCCGAGGTTGTGTGGGAAAAAACGGAAGTGAAAAATATTTTTTTCAAAATCGCTTATTTAAACTAATTTACAAAATTATTAACGACAACAAAATTGTCTATAAAAAATAAGTTTCGTGATGAGAGTTACAAAAACTTCCAATGTCGACTTGTTTATGACAATGTTACGGTAACAAGCGAGCTATGGCTAGTGTCAATCTTGTTGACAAAAGAACTTGGCAGATACCCAATATGACGTCATGGATGATGAAGGTCAAAGGTTAATAATGGGACCGTCATGAATTCTACAGAACAGTGGATGATAAATCTGCTAATGGTCGTGTATCAAAACAGTTCAGACATGACAAAAATAATTAAAAATCCAAATGAACACTTAAAACATATAATCTACCGCATCAGCTCCAACTTTTACACAAGATAATGTCTGAATTTGGCATATAAAGTGGCTGACGTAATGAGCAGATTATCACTCGCTGTTACTGTATTGAGATGAATCAATGTTTCCGATCTGTAAATCTACTGTGTCTAAGATATTGCAGAAAATTTAAAGTGTTTATATTACAAAGAGATTCATGATTGACTTACCTCAACAAATCGTTATTAGAGATCAAAAAAGTATTTCAAAACAATAGAAACTGCGTGTAGGTCTAGCTCCAGTAAGATCGTTTTGAGTATGGCGGGAATGTGACGTCATCATTACATCATAGGGTCACATGGCATAATTCCAGTTAGCATTTTTTTCGTGGGATTTGGGGTTGTTGAAATAATTATTATTTTTATTTAATTTTTGTTTCTATTAAAGTATTATGTATCGAAATATCTCATTTATTACCAAAATTAGAATTAAGCATAATATGATATAGCATAAATTATGTTTAGCAGTATGCCTCACGTTCTCATGCATATTGGTGAACATATAACTTTCATAATTAGTCTAATTAGAAAAAAATCAAGTAAGCATTATGACTTACTGCAATTAACACGGAATAAAATCTTTTCCCCAACTATTTGGGAAAATTTAAAAAAAAGTGCTTAGATATCAAAGTATATTTCTTTGTTGTTCAACTATGCATTGATACTTAAAACTAATTTTCTAAAAGAACGTGGTTTCGAAAGTAAGCTTATTTCGTTGCACAAGATACAAGGTATTTAAACAGTCGCATAGTAATTTGATGATATTGTAACACTACCCAGTGACACGATTGATCATTAAATTGAAAATAGTTGCAACTTCTGTAACCTATAACCTACACATCTGATTTATCTGTTACCTGTTTTAAGCAATTTTAACTAAACTGAATTAGATGTATAATGTTGTTCCGATTTTGTATTAAAATGCTCGATAAGGGACTGGCAGCGATTGTTTCAGTTCTTCAAAGAAACACAGACCACCATGTGTTTTTTCTGTATTTACTGACAATCGTCTTGCTTATACATGTGATACGGTATGCCTCTTCTGTATGAGACATCCTTTATACCATAAAATCACATCTTTTGGACTTTAACCATAGAACAGACCGTTTGCTTAAGACGAAACCACTGACAGTGTCACAAACAATACATAAAATCTGGGATGAAAAACAGTCCAAGATTGAAGCACCATCTATCAATAAGCAGCCGTAGTTGCCTCCTTAGCTAACACCTCCCTGATGGCTAGAGAAAAGGTACCAGAAATGTCCATGATAGAAGAAAACCATCCAAGTTTAATTTTCCCAAAGGACCTGTCACAAGAGGAGCAATTTATCATCAGACACTGCTAAGGACCTGAGGACCATGATGAATATGCTTCAAATAATCATAAACATTCTCTATCTAATATATCAATTTTTATTATAACAGATTTTATTCAATTTTATTTCTTTGGATTTTCTTATCTTTTTGAATCTATCGGTTGCTGAATAAGCCAATTTATAGTTCTGTTGTGGGAGAATTCTTCAGGAAATTTTCAGTCAAATTTATTTGATTGGGGATTTCAATAAGCTAAACATATCAACATTGTGACGTTGTCTTTTATAAGCAAATAACATATTTACATAGTGAAATGAAATAATAAAAATAAAATCTTTAATTATAAACAATATAATAAACCATCATAAATGGATGTGCTTAAAACAATTTGCTGCGCTCTCTACATAGGCTGTGCCTACAATCATATTATCAATTTATAGTTTTACAAGTGCAAGTTTTTTTCTTAGTAACTAATGACAAACATCCATGATTGTTATATTTTTCATATCCGTCATGCTTCACCCGTGTATAATTCACACTGAAATAACTTGTAAAATGCTATATGCCCCATTTATAATGAAGATTAAAAATCACAAATAATCAAAAACTTCAATAAAAGAAGTTTCCACCGAGTTGAGGAATAATTTGTCAGTGTCTTAGAAGCTTTGTAAACCCGTTCGCAAATTTCAACACCCCTGGTACATGCACTCTCAACTCCTTGAATCTGAAGCCAACATGCATCATTGGCTTCGTGCACGTTTTGTATACCCCTTCGCCTTAATTATCATTTCTAAATCACGATTTGGTTTAATGTTTTAAATATAAATGTAATGATATAATGATAAATGTTGCGAAAATTGTGCTACCTTGGCTGATCCAGGGGCAATTTTGTCCGTTTTCAAGCCCCATGGCAAGTTCTTGTCCGCCATTTTTCTATACTGTAGACTAATATATTAAACGGATCAAGGAATGGCCATGAAATCCGGAACAATAAAAGCGTAACTTGGTGGATTCATTGACAGCCTCGATGTTTCAATCAGTGGTAAGGCGTTCATCTCGAGGACGAGAAATCGTGGGTTCAAAGACATATTTCGTTTACAAATATCACTGGTGATTTTAATTATAGAGTATCGACTTGTCAAGATTATACAGGACACAGCGCAAATGATCAGCCTAGTCTTATAGATCTTATTTTCTCTAATGAGGAAAACATGGTGTCAAACTTAGACTACTTACCTCTATTAGGTAAAAGCGATCATTTATGCTTACGGTTCGATCTAACACTGAAAGTTGAGCTAGACTCTAGTGCAAGACAAAATTTCCAATTTAAAGGGGACTATGAAGCTATAAATACCAAAATTTCTCTCGAAAATTGGCATGATAAATTCCGGAATCTATGTGGTATTGAAGCCTGGGACTGCTTTACCGATTATATTTACAAATTAATTGAAGAAATCATACCAGTGCGTAGAGTTTTCAACAGGAATTCAATACACCCTGGATAAACGCTGAATGTATTGACGCTATTAGAAACAAGAGACGCTACAGAAATTGTAGATCTGTTGACAATAAAGATTATTACAATAACAAACGGAGAGAAGCAAACAACAAGATTCATATAGCGCATACAAATACGAAAAACAACTGGTGATAAATATTTAAAATGACACCAAGTCCTTTTGGAAATACATACAATCTAAATCAAAAGTAAAGAGTAAAATTACCGGATTACAAAACGAGAATGGACAACTTATATACGATGACAACGAGCAAGCTTCACTTCTAAATGATTATTTTTCCAGCGTATTCACCATAGAAAATTCAGAAAATTTCCCAGTACTTGTTCCGAAAAGAATAAATACTCCGCTAAACGAAATAGTAGTAACAGAGCAAGGAATAACAAAATTACTGCAAAAGTTGAACCCTAATAAATCCCGGGTGTAGATGGATACCACCCAAAATTCCTTAAAGAAACGGCTTATACGATTTGCACACCGCTTGCCATCATTTATAACAGAAGTATATCCGAAGGTGCCGTACCTGAAGTATGGAAAAAGGCCAACGTATCTGCAATTTACAAAAAAGAAAAAAAATCAGATCCTTCAAACTATCGGCCAATAAGTTTAACTTCAGTGATCTGTAAAACCTTAGAAAAAATAGTTCGAGATGAACTCATGAAACATATGGAATCTAATAATCTGTTCTCAACCCACCAACACGGCTTTAGGAAAAAACGATCATGTATCACACAACTAATTGAAGTAATTAACTTCTGGACTGAACAAATGGATAAAGGAAATGGAATAGATATTATTTATTTTGACTTCCAAAAAGCCTTTGACAGTGTTCCCCATTTAAGATTATTAAACAAACTAAAAGCGTATGGAATTCAAGGTTGTCTTTTATCATGGATAGAGAGTTTCTAACAGATCGTGAACAGCGAGTTGTGTTAAATTCCAGAGCTTCTAACTGGTCAAAGGTAAAAAGTGGTATTCCGCAGGGAAGTGTTCTAGGACCTACACTATTTCTAATTTACATTAATGAGATCCCTGACGTAGTGGATAGTTTAATAAAGCTATTTGCAGACGACAAAAAATATTCCGGGTTATCAACTCTGTTACTGACACAGAAATTCTACAGCAGGATATCAACAACATGTCCAAATGGTCGGAAACGTGGCAGCTCAAATTCAACACCGACAAGTGTAAACATCTTCATCTGGGTAGGGAAGTCCACAAAGCAGATTACAAAATGAACACGGACAATCTGAGTAGACCATCAAAAATGTAGAACAAGAAAAAGATCTGGGAATTATCATCGATGACAAACTAAATTTCCACGAGCACATCGCCATGTCAGTTAAAAAGGCAAATCAGAAAGTTGGCCTGATTCGTAGGAGCTTCAAAAACATGGATAAAGAAATGTTTTTATCCCTATTTAAATCCATTGTAAGACCACACGTTGAATACTGATCTAATGTATGGTACACCACACGTAAAAAATATGCAGTCGCTATCGAAAATGTACAGCGAAGGGCAACTAAGCTGGTGAAATCTATAAAGGATCTATGTTATCAAGATAGACTAAAGTTCTTGGGCTTATCATCGCTAGAATACAGACGTATTAGATCAGACATGGTAGAAGTTTATAAAATTCTAAATCAGATTGATGAAGTAGATACAAATCATTGTTTGAATCTAAATCAAAATCGAAACACCAGAGGCCATAGGTACAAACTACAGAAAGAACGGGCAAGACTTAACATAAGAAGATCCAGCTTCTGTCATCAAGTAATCAACAGCTGGAACAACCTGCCATCTGAAGTCGTTAAATCAACATCTTTAAACATGTTCAAATCCAGAATACGAATACTAAAAGGACGTTGAAATCAAATTTGACCCCAGTTGTTACAAAACCGGACCGGAAGTGACAAGTATAGACAAGTTCAGATGTAGAATTAATCAAATGGGTCAGAGAGGCAGTAGCCTACAGTAAAGACCTCGAAGAACTGGTAACTGGTTTGTCTGTGGCATACTAACTCTGCGAGCTAACTGTTTGTTAATGTCTACCCGAGTGAGTGTCCTTCATGGTTTTGATATTCCATCTCGTTGTCCTTGATGTTCCTGACTATGATATTCCATCTCGTTGTCCTTGATGTTCCTTATTTTGATTTTTCATTTCCCTGTCCTTTATTTTCCTGGTTATGATATTCCATCTTGATGTTTTTGATGTTCTGTATATCAGAATGATCTTAAATATTGTGTCCATTTTGGTGTTCTTGATATCACACACACACACACACACACACACACACACACACCGTGACAGAGAGAGAGAGAGAGAGAGAGAGAGAGAGAGAGAGAGAGAGAGAGAGAGATTTTTTGGGGTATTATAGTATGTAAAAATCATGTATTTAACCAAAGATGTTTAGATCTAGGATTTCGTTTTTTTTTTAGAATAAAATTTCAACAGAGCTGTTATTGAATTTTATGAGATTTTTAAAAATAAGAAATAAACACAGTTTTAAAAAATTGAATAAATAAATAAATAAAAATAAATTTTCTTCAATTTGACGACTAAACTGCTATATTTAGACAAATATATTACACTAACGGTTTCAGTAAATCCGATAACTATAGAGGTTGTATCCTTTTTCGGGTCAGTTGGTTAGTTTTCTCTCAGACGGTCATGCGTAGAACAACACGAGGAAATACAATTCATAAACATCAAGTGATTTTCATAAACATTTTTAAAAAGGTGACAAAATATGAAAATTCCAATTTAATTGTTACCTAAAATACTTCAGATGACTCAGTGTCTTTAAAATTTAATGTGCCGATTTCCTTTTACCGGTGTCAACCCAGTTAAAGTGATATATTGGTAATCAAATCGCCTGACAAACATAATTTTGACATTTTGTTATACGACCAGTTAATTTCCGATGCCCTTTTTGCTTTTTCTAATTCTTTTTTCCAAAAGGGGATAACGCAATTATAAATTATACCTTAAGGTATTTAATTTCGAGTTTGACTATCATGATGCTAGTATAACAAGATTGAGAAATAAATAGGGAATACCGTCTGCCATGTTTTCTACCATGTCTGTACAATGCCTATTTATTCCTTGTAAATGTGACTTTATGTAACCCATAAATCCAAATTTGGTTTTTATCTGGAGCAGAGACTTATAAAAAATATATGTCTTTGATCTGAAGGCAATTATTCTGCTAATAGATTATCCAAACTTGTTATTTTTCTGTTGATACTTGTTGGAAATTTCAGTAGAAGCACCACTGAGTGGACTTTGTAGCAGTCTGTTACTTTCAAGGCCACACAACTGTAAAACTTATAAGATACAAATAGAATGGGTTTCAAACTAACAACCTTCTAAACCTTCTGGTGCTATAACAAACGAATAATCCAGTTAACTAAAATTTGCATTTATTATTGGTAAAATTTAAACCTTGTCTGCGAAGTATGCTTTAGCACAGATATATATAGGCAGCTAGAATATGAGAAAAGAGAAGATGAAAATGAATTTGATGTGAATTAAATATAGACTTAAGCTACCCAGACTTGTACATCCATACATTTATTTGGACATGTTTAAACTGAACAAGTCTCTTACTGAAGACTTTAATTGGATGGGATATGTTTTTTTTTTTGTTTGCACTTCAATTTAACAGATTGTATTATTTGTATGTCTTTGAAAATAGTTCAGTTTCGATAAACATTCAGTCTTTACTCTGGGATTATTTTAGTTATTATATTTACTCTGTGTTCAGTTTCTGTTTTCTCTGTATCCTATACATTTATTCAAAATACATTAGTTACAGTCATGAAATATTAAATTCAAAAGTAGTTTCCTTCTATAAACACACAATAAGCTAAAGTTTACTTGTCATATTTATGAAATCTGACTCCGATTTCAATTTTTAAAAGGTGTTTATATTTTATATTTTATTTTCAATAAAATCACAAGTACACATTGTGAGGTTTTTGAAAAGTATCTGATCTGTGAATGTTCTATCTTAGCAAAAAATAGGTTATTCATTACCCCAGAAAAAAATTGGTTTGTTGATTTCAATGGTGTTATATGACCCATTTAAGTTTATGAAACTGAAAATGAGACATCAGGAACAGTAGAGGAAACTAAAGAAATCTCTATTTATGCAAGTGAGCTGACAAAATTTCTCAAACTATGATCTATCACAGTGGGATTCTAACATGTCGTTGAGTTGAGTAATGATGTTTAACACCCCAGTCATGAGTATTTCACTTATATCAAGACTGCCAGCTATAGGCGAAATTGCAGAAATTTTGCCTGTAGGTTTGCTCTGATGGCATTATACAGCAGGGTTCTTTATTGTGACAAGCCTACCATAACACAGGACCTGGTTTATTTTAAGTTCTCATTTGAAAGAATCATGACGTTCATTTCGTAATGCAGAGTGCTTGGCGAAAGAACATTCACTACTCACTTTCAAGTCTTTGGTCAGACCTGTTTGGGGTTCGAACCCACGACTTCCCACTTACAGAGTGAGCACTCTACTAACTGAGCTATGGCAATGGTACCTAACCTTAGTGGTGAAAGGTTTTGAGATGTGAGGATATGAAAGGTCTCTTTACACCACTCTGTCACAAAGGCCTCTTAGGGT
This sequence comes from Tegillarca granosa, assembly GCA_029721355.1. Classification (NCBI taxonomy): domain Eukaryota; kingdom Metazoa; phylum Mollusca; class Bivalvia; order Arcoida; family Arcidae; genus Tegillarca; species Tegillarca granosa. The sequence continues at coordinate 25,333,956 of CM056602.1, read as the reverse complement.
GAAATAGAGTATAGTAATGGTGTTTAATGCCCCAGCCAAGTTTCTTTTCACTTATATTGAGGCAATCAGTTCTGGGATGATGGAGGAAACTGTAAGAAGCAGAGAAAACAACCAACCTTTGACAAACAAATTGACTAACTTTCTCAAACTAGGATTTGTTCAAGCAGGATTTGAACTTAGGCTGTTAGTGGCCCTGTGATATATAAGTGCATGCTTCACACTGCTTGGTCATTAAGGCCACTTTGAGGTGTCCTGTACAAATGTTCTTATATTGTATGCTTTAATAGGGACATTTGGATCTAATTTGCATTTCAGCATTTCTTGTCTCAAACTATTGCTTTCCCTAGTGCACATGATGTCATTTATGCTTCATACACACAAAACTAACTTATTACCATGATATTCAATAATCAATTTGACTGTAAAAGAAAACTGTCTTAATACTTATACTTATGGGTACAAATGGTACCCACACCTCAAGGGTAACTCAGTTGGTAGAATGATTACTTTGTATGTGGGAGATAGGGTTTTAAACCCCTGCCAGGTCTGAAAATAGGTAGTGACTGTTCTTTCGTCAAGCACTTGGCATTTAGAAATGAAAATCACAGGGTCCTTAGGATGAGAACTTAAAAACCGAAGCCCTGATGTCACAGCAGGTGTGGCCATTAAAGATCCCTCCTTGCACATTGCCCTAAACACACTGCAAAGGTCAAACTTTTTGCCACTTCACTTATAGGTGGTGATATCAAGTGAAATATTCTTGACTGAAACAAAAAACCCCATTAAATCAACAATCAAATCAATCCTATTTGTACCATTGGTATAGGCATTGCTTTGAAATTATCATTAATTATATGTTTCTTCTATTTTAGAACTGATATTGGCCAGCTGATATATCAGAATGTCACTTGAAATTGCCAAAGCTGGATGGCTATACAGACAAAGTAAGAAAGATAAGTTCATCAGTATAATCTCTCTTAAATTGGCTACATACATATATTTACATTTGCTTTGCAACTTTACTAAATAAACATGTTTGAGACGTGTGGCAAATACGGTACAATAACTGACATTGATCACATGATCATTACACAATGTGTATGAATATTTCACTCTCTGGACTATTTTTAAGAAGTTTCATAACAAAGCAACAACACAGCCTGAGAAAAAAAATTTATTAATTTTAAAATATAATTTGAATTAAATACACAACGGAAAATTTCCAATTATCGAAAAAGTACCCTAATTTCTCCCATAATACTGAAAAAGTGTGTATGGTACCATCTGTTCTGTAAATTTTATTTCCCGAGCTATGGAATTTAATTTCACCACCAGTTAAAACCACAGTCACATTGACGATACTGGACAATATGTAACTTAAAAACATGAAATACAACCAAAACATTTTCAGAGGGGAGATATCTCATACAGACGAAAATAGCAGATGTTAAAAAAGAATATATATGCAACTGAGACGGTCGACTGTCCTGTAAAAATGTTTTAAAACCGCTGTTGTCAGTGCTTCTATAAAACTGACAAAAATCCCAAAGTTTGTTCAATCAATATAATAAAAAGCCATGGCTGGTCCTGAAGAGTCCGATATATGGTTCATGTTCAAACCACTTTTAAAACGCACATTTGCCCGTTTTTATCCGACATATGCGCTGCTGCAAAAGTTGAAACTAAATCTCCTCGTAGTTTGCGGGTGACGGCCATCAGGCCATTCAGCATCTCAATGACCTGGGGTACGAAGCTCGGCACATAATATTTATGTCAAACCATAAATGAGAAGCTTCTCCCAATCTTACAACAGAACTGTCTCAACACAACAGTAAAAACGTCATATTAACTCATTGTCAGAATTAACTCACCCTGCAAAAAATTTAGACACTGTATCAGCTGTTGTACCCACCTAAATGGGTCACAATCTGGGTAGCATCATGTGGTCAGTTCCACAAGTTCTACGAATAATTATGACAGAAACTATGACTTTTCAAAGCAGATTACATTTCTTTCATCCAATTAATTCACTCCTGCTTCTTTCGTACATTCCAATTTCTTGCACTGGACTTTTAAATTTCCAAAAATGACAGCGAGAGTGAGACATCATTTTCGTGTCAGTCTTCGAGACTGTTCACTTGTTCATCATCCGCCTTAGGAAATTAGTTTTTTTTAAATAATTTGGTAATTTTGCTATGAAAATGACTAAATTGATGTCTTATATAAAATGTGCAAAACAAAGTGATGGTTAATAAAATATTTCATTATTTTTGCGAGTTCCGTGTTTTTTTCATGTTGTACTATATTTTGTTTACATTGTTACGCTGTTCCAATAATGGACCCCGCTTCTCGTTGAAGGCGGGAAAATTCAAATTGATGTGACAAAAATTCAAAAAATTTAATTAATAATTAATATAATGTAAATATAACCATTGAACAGCATAGCTATGACAGTTATTGGATTATAAATGACATAGCTTTGTCAGGCAAACCAATCATAACGCGCTAACGCGCGTTATTCAATTTGCCTGGCAAAGCTATGTCATTTATAATCCAATAACTGCCATAGCTATGCTGTTCAATGGTTAAGTGAACATTTTTTTTAGCCAAATATATATACATGTATCTAAATTAGAGTTTTCAGCTGTCTCTCTTTTATTTTAGTGAAATATTACAAATAGTATATAAATAGTATAATACAAGGTGAGGTGGTGGACCTTGGAAGTGACAATTATTGAAATGGAACAGTCAAAAGTACTGTAGTGCATATAAAATAACCAGGCTCATTTAAATTGGTTGATAGGTGGTATTTTTGCATTATTTGCAAAGGCGAGATTTCTTTTGGGATGGCACAAAATCTACATTTTATTGATTGATCCTTGTTTTTAAGAATTCAGAAAAATGTTGTGCAATTTGATAAGCTTAGATTGTTGACTATCAGAATATGTGAAAGTGAAATATATTTATGTGTTTGCTATGGTAACAAAATGCTTGTATATGCATTCAAGTCAAAATTACAGTGTCGAAAAAATGTTTGAATTCTTCCTAATTGAAAAAGTATGAATTGGTAACTAATTGCTTTGCTAATTTTGATTGGCTCATTTTGTAAATTTGAGACCAGCAGTCAGTAAGTTTTAGTCCAGATTGACAATAGTACTGAATACAGGCCAACCTGTAATGGCAGACAACAAAGAATAAAAACTTAATCACAGTGTCCAATATTAGGCAGAAATTATATCTTGTCTCAATCTCATATTTGAATTTTTTCTTTAAAAGATTAATAGGATTCATGAAATATTACAGGTCTGACCATACAATTACAGGTCTTGAGCTGGCAGACTAGCTAAAATTTTGAACCCTGCATTCTCATATTAAATTTATTTGATTGATATTGAACCCAATATGGGACAGATGCTTTCAGTACTTCAGGTACTTTGATTCTTTTAAAAGATAACAAAGGAAAATCTTTCTCATGTGATATTGAATGATTTGAAAATGTCTTCTTTAGAGCCTAATGTTTAATGAACAATGCCTTCTGTATTTCACGTAATTTTTTTGTATATACATGTATTTTTTTTCACAAAGGCACAATTTTACGAAGATGGAAGAAAACATGGTTTGTGCTTTATCAAGATGGAGACTTGAGATATTTTGAAAGTCCAAATAGTCATGAACCTGAAGCGAGAATTGTTGTACGAGCTGTATGTCGAGCTGTACAAGCAGGGGCCATAGTAAGTATAGGTTGACCACTTGTTATTGGGGATTAACATGTACATGGCTAATAAATTGTATATATGTTACTAAATATTGACATTAATCTTTCTGTCATTGTTGGTACATACATGAAGTTAAACAAAAAATAAATCATGATTAAACATTAAATTATTTTTCATTATTTATTCCATTTGGTTTATTTTTATTTTGAATAAACATTCCTCAATAAACAAGCACCTTCATTTTTCTCCAGCTTTAAAATGTCTGTAACTTTTGTGTGGGGGGGGGGGGGTGTTGAAGCATATACATTTTTATATGTTTTTATAAGTGTGAAGAAGGCCAATAAAGAATTATCAAATTTTACTTTAAAATATGGAGGATCAATAAATTAATTTATAAATTTGTTCATTCATTCATTCAGTCAGTCATCAACTCATTAATACATTTATTCATTCACTCATTTGCTCTCATTCATTCAGTCATCCACTCATTAATTCATTTATTCATTTACTCTCATTCATTCATTCATTCATTCATTCGTTCATACATTCATTCATTCATCCACTCATTTATTCCTTCAGCCATCCACTCACTCATTAATTCATTTATTCATTCACTCATTTACTCTCATTCATTCATTCATTCATTCATTTATTCAGTCATCCACTCACTCATTAATTCATTTATTCATTTACTCTCATTCATTCATTCATTCATCCACTCATTCATTCATTCAGCCATCCACTCATTCATTAACTCATTTATCCATTCACTCATTTACTCTCATTCATTCATATATTCATTCATTCATTCATTCATTCATTCATTCATCCATTCATTTGCCTATCTTTATAGTGTGATGTTTCACCACCAGAGGGCAAATCTAAAGGTTGTTTATTAACACTTGTGTTAAAAGATGGAGAACTTAAACTGTGTGCAGAAGATGAAGATGATATGAGGTAAGAATAAAAGAAAAATATATCTTAGACCAGTAACCTTTAAAATCTGGTCTGGTGTTAAGAATAAAAGAAAAATATATCTTAGACCAGTAACCTTTAAAATCTGGTCTGGTCCAAAACAAAACCTACTTGTGCAGGAAAATTGAATCTTGGACCATTGACTTTTTATATATCTACTGGTGTGTAACAGAAGCCACTGGTGCAGGAAAAGTAAATCTTGGACCATTGACTCTTTATATATCTCCTGGTCTGTAACAGAAGCCACTGGTGCAGGAAAAGTGAATCTTGGACCATTTACTTTTCATATTTCCTGGTCAGTAACAGTGCAGAAAAAGTGAATCTTGAAACTGTTACTTTTGATATATACATTGTACTTGTCCAAAAAAAAAGCTATGCAAGACAAGTGGATAAGGGACAAGTAACAAGTAAGTTTTATGGAAAAGTGGATTTAGAACCAATTAACAAATTGTGATATGTACTTGCCACGGTGTCAGTAGGTAGTCAAAACAAAGTGAATTATATCAAAATAAAATATTTGCAAATGTTTTTATTTTGTGTGTTTTTGCTGTTGCAAATTAACAATTAAATAAAACAGAACATGAAAAATTTCCTAATCGACAGTATATGGTTCATAAATGATTATTAGAAAATAGTTGTTTTTGTACATGTGAATATGTTTCATAGAAATGATAGCGATGCAGTTTTATTTTATATGGTAACAAAATGCCTTGTTTCTGTAATATAATTCAAAATTAATATAGTTTTGCTTGATGTATCATAAATAAAACCATTTGATTTTAGGGCATGGCAAATTGCTTTAGAAGAGGCTAGAGTTATGGGTACCACTCCTGTGGTAACTGGTTGTCCTCCACCGTATCCTAGCAACACAACAATGGTGTACTCAAACCTGACTGGTAATCCTATAGTACCCATTCAGGTAGATGGAACTTCTACTGTGGTCTACCCACAACAACAGATATATACATATCCTGGACAAGTTTATGCTAACCCCTACCAAAGTGGTAAGTTTAAAATTCATTTATAATTTGCAAATTGTTTCAGTTTTGCAAACTAGGTTGCTGAGTGGTTGGAAGCATGCACTTATGGAGCACAATACTTTTCACTGCCTAGGTTCCATTCTAGCTCTGGCAGATCCTACTTTGAGCAAGTTTGTCAGTTCACTTGCCAAAGATAGTTGGTTTTTTCCAGGCCTTCTAGTTTCCTCCATCATCCCAGAACTGACCACCTCAATAAAAGTGAAAGAATCTTGACCGGAGCTTGAAACACCACTCTATTTGTTAAGAGGAAGCTCTTCCTCAAACAGCTGATATAAATTGGATTTTTAGTATACAACTTCATGATTGAGGTATCTGTTTGTAAAATATGTTCCTTGTATTGAAAAATTAGGTTTTCTCTCAATTTGACAGTAATTTTACAAATAAAAAGTTTCAAATAACTTTACAAAAAAAAAAAAAAAAAAAAAAAAAAAAAAAAAAATACATGGCACCCCTTTAGAACTTTTATTTGTAAGAAATATAATGAGAAAGCTTCTGTAAAATATGAAAAGTATGTGTATGCACTTGATTGTTAGTTACCTTTTACTTTTCTTTTTCATGTTTTAGTTGTGACTGTCCCACCAGGTCAGAATGTTGTATATATTAACCAAGCTGACCCGTATTATTATCGTCGCCGTTATGATGGAACAGATTTAGCATTGGGTGTGGGTGCAGGTGCAGCGGTGGGAACTATGATGTGGAGTCCATACTTATGGTGGTAAAAGTAAAAAATATTTAAAAAAACAACAACACTGAATTCAATCAAGAAGTTATCTAGGGATTAACAAAAGAACTCTCTTGACATTGAAGTAAAAAAAAAAGCTGCAATTGTGTGGATGTGGCTTTAGACAATGAACCAATCAGTTTCTTCATGTACCCCATATTAGAATACTCCAAAACCTGCATATAAAGACCACCAGAGGAAAAAAATGTACAGTTGAAATAAAACCTGTATATAAAGACCATATGAGGGGAAAGAAGATATGGTTGGTATAAATAGTTATTTAGCTGTTAAAGACTTAAACAAGTTGACTTGTTACAATTGGACAATTTAAATTTAGACAATTGGTCTTTATATGGAGGTAATTACACATTATAGATTTGCTGGTGTATGTAATGCAGTAGAACCAGTGACATTTGTATACAAGACACCTCTTTATCAACCTTACTGTTACCACGACAACTACAGTCCAACCTGTCTAAACTGAACACTTGGTAAACCTTAAAATCTGTTTAAATTAATCACTTTACCTGAAAACCTGTCTTAACTGAGCACTTGCTAAACCTGAAAATATTTTTAAAAGAACATGGTTAAAAAAAAATAAGAAGAAAAAATAAAAAAAAAATTGTTTAATTTTTGCTGTGCATAGATTTGTTGTTCCACAGCATGGCCCAATATCATTATTTGTCTCATGTTAACACCCATGTTTTTTTTTCATATCTGAAGTGAATAAGAATAAATTATTTTGCAGATTTGAAGGGTTTTACAGCACAAAAAATGGTCTGTAGAACCCTCAATTTCTGTCGATTTTTTCAGCATTTCTACATGTACTTCTTGTTGATTAAAGAAATGTCTTGTTCTTAGAAATAATGATATTGTTATATTTGTAAATAGATTTACATTGTACAAAACTGGCATTATAATATTTGCATAATAGTAGATTAACCCTTTCACTTCGTTTGGAAGAATGAGAATGCCCGCCAATTTTTAACTTTAACTGGATCATTTAACTGAACAGTATGATATTATCAAAATGGAAATTGTCTCATATTGTCAGTTTTTGCTCGTTAAATTTGTAATATAATTGTCTCTTTAATCCAGAGAAAAAACCAACAAAAATATAATACACCTGTACCTTTTAAAATGCTCAATAACTAAGACAAGTGCATAAGATTAAACTAATTTTAGCATTTTAGAACATCACTTGTAAGGAATTCTAAATCAAGTATACACCACCAAAACCCAGTTAGGTCTACATGCCCAGTAGGCAGTTTTGTGTCCTATTTTAAATTTAGGCTATCTGTGAATTTTCTTTTCTAAAACACACCATATTATGATGCTCAAACTTAAAATGTAAATTCAGAGTAATGTTCTTGGATACACAGTTTGTCATTTACTTTTTTTGTGGATTTTCCAACAATAATAAAAAAAAATGAAGGCTTAACTGTAAAATATTATTTACTTTTGTGTCTGCATCTTGCTTATATCTGATTTACTAGCAAAAATGAAGCTATGTGATTTTAAAAGAGTATTTTGAAAGTGATTTCGTTTAAAGAAGAAATTTTGTAAATGACTGTGTAATTTTAAGGAGTAAATTTAAAGTGACTGCCATTACAAAGGATATTTTGAAAGTAGCTGCCATTTTAAGGGGGTATTTTGAAAGGGACTGTCATTTTAAGGGAGTATTTTTTTCATTTTAAGGGAGTATTTTGAAAGGGACTGTCATTTTAAGGTGTATTTTGAAAAGTGACTTTTATTTTAAGGAGTCTTTTGAAAGTTGCTGCCATTTTAAGGGGTAACTTTGTAAATGACTGTGCCATTGTAAACGGAAAAAAGAAAGAGGGGGTAAAGAACATGCTTTTGTAAAGGGAGAAAGGGGCATATAGACTATGCCTTACTGGGATGAAAGACCAACTGTGAAATAAGTAGGAATGAAAAGAGTAAACAGAATATGTCATTCCAAGAGGTGAAAGAACGAAATAGACTATTCAAAGGGAGGAAAGGGTTAATTTAGAAGAAATAAGTTCATAAAATGATCACTAATTGTTCCTTGTGAGTTTGATGGATTGTATATAAATACATGTATTTGATGTCTCTTTCTTTAAGCTTGTAATGGCATTACCATGTTTGAAATATATCATTGATATATATTGTTTTTTTAAAACCTATGTTATAATAATATTTATCTATAATTGTTTTGAAAATTGCCGAAACTTGATTTTGTATTTACAGAAATAAGGTATATAATCATGTTTTGTAATTGCTTAGAAACCCAATAATCTAGAATTACTTTTTTTTCAAACTGTATTCATCTAGACCACTATATCAATTGATGTTTTTTGTGCTTAAGTCTTTTAGTATGTTACATCAGCTGGTTATGGAGAATGCTTATGTAAGATTGCCTGATTAATTTGATTTTCTCTAGCTTAGAGCTTTTTTTGTCCAATTTTGAGAGAGCTTTTTGATTCCTTTGTGGTTGTTGTTTTTTGTTTTGTTTGATTAATGATTTATTATTTTTATTTTTTCTGAATTTAATTCAAGGTGTTAATTGATATTGGCATTTTCTAGATACACAGCTGACTACATTTTATTAGACATGTCAATGTCAGACAGCTGTAATATTGAAAAAGGTTTTGAAATATATTTGGGGAAACTTTAAGAAAAAAGTTTAAAAACTGCCAAAATAAGTGAGGTGAATAAAACTTCATGCTCTTTGACTGTTATGAAGGACTTGGATTCCAATTTTAAATTTTAGTGTTTTTAAAAAAGTGATTGATTAATTATATATTGACATAAATGTATGACATTGTTATATAACATTTAGAATGTTCAAGATGATAATAATAGATTTTTCGAGTAACCAAGCTGAACTGAAACTGATTAATAACATCAATTAGAAACACAAAAATCCAGATGTGATACTTCATGATATTTTGAAAATAATTTTGGTTTGGTATGCATTAGACTAATTAAAGTTTTCAAATTTCAGAATCTTGGTAAAACTATTTTACAATTTGTTTGTATCAGAACCATAGTAAATCATTTCTTCCTGACAGCCCTTCTCCATCATTTTTTGTACACAGATATTTTATTTGTTTCCAAATAAGGATAGGTTTAAAATTGAGGCAAATTTGTTTTTGATGTCAAACTGGCAGTTAGAGTTCTCTTATAAAAAATAAAAATTAAAAATATATATGTACCTAAACCCACCTAAATTTTCCATAACAGATATAGATTATTCTCTAAAGATCAGATTATTATGACAAAAGTTTAATTGACCTATTTCTATAAGGCCAGGAATCTTGAATTACTTTTTTGAATGATATATATTTTGATGTTAATTTTTGTGTTTGTGTCATAATGTTGAAGATGAGATGTAAAATTATGCTTAATGATTGTTGTTATATATTATATTGTATTATTGTGCATTTTGATGTGCCATAACAAATAAGTGTAATTTTAATGTAGTTTTTGAGGAAAAGCTCAGGAGACAAGATGAAGGTATTACTTTCCTGATGACTATAAAACTGCCCTTTATTTAATATTATAATCTGTCAAAAAGAATTTTTAAGTACAGAATTCAGACTAATCGTAGATACGTACTTATTTTTAAACATATAGAGTTAAATAGTCTTCAGTTTGCACAATATAAGTCTGACCAACCCTCTGTGGCCTCAGCTCTTTTTGACAGACCTACCTTTTTAAATAGACATACTCTATGCATGCAAAAGGTGATTCTGTCTAATGTAGCCATGGTAGGATGTGCATGCAGATGGTTAGTCCACTCTTAACTAGCTTACTAAGATCTAAAGAACCAAAGTTATTTAAAAACAACAATAATATATATCATATTCAGTATTTACTAAGATTATTGAATTGTTTGGAAAATAGTTAACATACAATTTCATATACAGTCTAACTTGTGTTAGCGGCAACTTGTATAAAGCGGTCACTTGTCTATAACGGCCATATCTTATTCCCCCCAATGAGTTTTGTTCTTTATTTCACCTCTATATAGCGGTCACTGTCTTATGCAGCCAGCGGCCACCATTTTTCCGACCCCAAAGCTTCAACAGAACTGTCTGTAGCGGCCATTTGCAATGTTTACGAAACTTTGTCAGTTTCCGGAAATTTCTGGAACCAGTCGACAGAAAAACAAAAAACCCCATAATGCAACTCTGTTAATATGACCCTAAGCGGCCATATTGGGTAAAGCTTACATCCCGATAAAACATTGACATTTTTAATTTTATAAAATGCAGTAATATTTGATGTTTTTTTTTCTTTATGTCATAATAAATGGAATGCAATGACTTTAGAACAGCGAGTAGAATTGTTTAATAAATCTGAAAAGGAGAAAATAAGCGATATCAAGTCATCTCAGCACCAGTGTAAAAAGTCATTTCGGCAACGATATGTTTTTGGCACCAATTTAAATTTAATTTGACACAGACTACGATTAAATTTGGCACCAGAAATAATATTTTGTTATTCATTTTATGTCTGTGTACGATTTTAATTAAAAAAAAATTATAGTTATTTTTAATAAAGATATGTAAACAGTAAATTGACAGTTACAAATGAGACAGAAAATCACTGCTCTGATCATTTAACCGTGTAATTCATTATGTAACAACTTCCTTTGAAGTCTGAATTAGCCCGTGATATGGGTCTGAAGTGACCTTATTATGTTTGTATAGGTGTAACGAAGCGTGATAAGAATAATACTTCAATATGCAACACCCCTATACCTAGTAAAAACTCGGAGAGAGAGAGATCATTTAGACATATTAATGTTACAAGGCCAGTGTGGTGTAAAGGATTTGTAAATTCCTGAAAATGTTGAATAAATTGATGTTAAAAAAATGTATTTTTTTTCTTGGTTAATCTCAAGTTATGAAAGAAACAATTTCATGGCTAGCTATATTCAGTTTAATTTGGGTACTTAATTGAATAAAAAAGAACGATTCAGATAATAATTTTTATGATCCTTGATCAGAGAACTTGTCTATAAAGGCCACCTGTCTATAAAGGCCACTTTGGCTGCATCCCTTGAGTGGCCTTTATAGACAGGTTTCACTGTAGTATAATCCAATAGCAGCTAAAGGTATTTTTGGGCATTAAGAATGAAAACAAAGTTTACAACTAATGTGACAAATATATAATTTTTTTTTTTTTTTTTTTTTTTTTTTTTTTTTTTTTTTTTTGGTGTGTTATATAAATGTACACAAACTGTAAATAAATACACATTAGATGTTGTGAATTGTCATTGTCAATCTTTTTGATATGATAGCTTGTCAATTGTAACCCAGCATTTGACATTTGACCTTTAATACATAATATTTGAACAGTGATTTTTTTGCGGAGCTAATGTATAACAGACAAGTTTCTGATTCCCACTCATGATAGATAGTGTTAGACAGTTTATTAGTTCCATTGATTGAAGGTCTGCATTTCTTTTCATATATTCTGGGATTCTCCACCATTCCAAAACTGACTATATTTTTTGTCAATGAACCAAAAACTTTGTAAGGGAAATAATCTGCTTTATATTTGAATAAAATTACAAGGATGACAAAGGTTTAGGGATAAGTTTTAAATGTATATATTATCTGTAAGTAATTCCAGTTGCCAATTATTTCATTGTGATAGATATTTTTATTCTTTATGTTTTGTTTTTTAACAAGTTGTTCTGTTTTATTCTGTTTAGATATATTGCCATATGTATGTTTTTTTTTATAAGATGTTTGTGACCATGTGGCTAGTGTGGTAGACTCGGTAATCATTTCATGATAGCAACATATTGCTGCAGTCTTACCCAGCTTGACTTGATTGTTCAAATCTTCATTAGCCAGATGGTTAGTGGCACTTACAATAACAAAGGTTATTGATGAAAGTGCTTGTAATTTTGTACACTGAAAATGAATACTAATTAAACAGATACATTTACACATAACAAGACAGTACAACCTGCTATAGTAACCACTTCTTTTTCAGGAGTACCTGTCCATTAGAATGATTGGTTTAAGGTCATATTAGTATCAAGTTTCATCCAAAAAGTCTTTAAGTACAGACCACTTGTCTATATTGTCCATATTCTTTAGGTCATCTCTGTATACAGGTTTGACTGCATGTTCTTGCTAACCATCAAATCACAAGACCTTGAGCAGCAAGGCCTTGAAAAAAAGCCAGAAATGCTGGATTCTTGCTCATATGGCAAATTGGTCTTGAGCAGTGGCTTAACTGCTCTCACTGTCTGGGCTTGAATCCCAGGAGAGTAGATTCTGTTGTACGAAAGTTAACCAGGCTCATGTTTTTCTTTGCTTAATCTGATTTCATTTGCAACACCAGAATTGACCACCAAAGAATTTTACTTTATGGTATGATATGCTACTTATGCCTAAATAATGAACTTTGAGTAAACTTTGTGGAACTGGTCTCTGTTTGTTAAGTCACTAATTTTGTCATCCATCATAACCAGATGACATAGAGTACTAATGTAAGACACTGATAATTCTAGAGATTTGTTTTAACTTGCCATTGTAGTATTTTTTGTGATTTTTCTGTTTTGCCAAAATGAATATTACTTACATTATATTTATTTACTAGTATTTATTAGCATGTCTGAATTATTTATTAAGGTTACAGAATATGAGAATCTTTCTGGAAGGGGTTTAACACACACACACACACACACACACACACACACACACCCCACCACCACCACCACCACCAACCGAAAAATCTGACTCTTCCAGTAAAGTTTGACAGCCCTTTTAAATAAATAAAGCAGGCTTAATGCTTGCTGTGGTGGTTTATATAGTTTAGTAATGACTGACTGGTTTGGGATAATATTTCCAGCAAATTGATGCAAAAAACTTTTCCTGATATCACAAAAAAATATTTTTAAGTATTTATATCCTTTGCTTGGTAAAGGTAAATAAAAAGTTCATTTTAATTGATTCTTTATAACACTATAGAACATGTTATTATAAAAAAAGGGTTTTAAATGCTTTTGTGGCAGTTGATTTCTCTCGTCCCCCATTCAGTATGCAATGAATGTCATTTATATTGTCTTTTAAGTTTATTCTCAAATATTCTTTGTTGAATTCATTTTTTTTAAATATATCTTCTAACTTTATTTCTTGATTGATTTTATGAAAGCTTTTTATGAAATAAGATTTATTTAATTACTAAATTTCAAATCTTTTAATCTGTTAGCTGACCCTAAATTGAACACAACAATTTGTTCGCTAAAACCTTTTTCATTTTAATTTGTGTAGTTGTAGTTTTATGACATTGTCAATAATGATCTTATAAAAAAAACTTGTTTCAATCTAAAATAAAGGGTTGGGTATCCATCTAATCTTAATTTAGAATATTGTGTTATTAGATAGTTTTAAGATCATTTGACATTGTTTGTTTTTTTATGCACAAATGTTTATAAATTTGATTTTAATTTTAATTCCTGTTTTTTTTTAAACAACTTCATTTTAGACATGCTTATGTTGATTTTATAATAATCACTAAAGATAAAATCCATTTCAAAATGCATATTCTTTGTAATCAAAAGTATTCACACTAAGTCAATATAGGTATATGAATTATTAACAGCATTATTCTTGTCCAAATATTTTTTTTTTTTTTCAGAAAGTATTTAACATTGAAACCTATGTATTAAAGAAAAATCAATCTATAAATCTCATTTTTTTTCAAAGGACTGTTATGGCAGAGCAATTGGGCAATAGCCTGTATACCTAAATGGTATCTAAGCTATGGGCTTGACTCCTAGTTAAATGCCATTTTACCTTGTTTCAGTATCTTCTGCTTAGCTCTCTTTCGTTATGGTTAACTTAACTATCCTGATAGTTATCTGCAAAAATTGCCAGTGATTGTACAAGTACTCTTTAAGGTTCTCATAAGTGTGTACTTTTATAGGACACAGTCACATTACTGCAACACAATATTAGCTTAATACAGATTAAGATTGGTCAGGTTTATACAAGAAATTCTCTGTTTGGGAAAAGCTGAAAAATGTTGATGTGACATAAAACAACAACTAACTATATCTTTTCCACTTTTCCAAATCAGAAAGCGTTTTATTATAAAAGTATGGTAAGATTTTTGGAGGGAAAGCTTGCAATATTTTGTTTTTGTTTGGTAATGTATAAAATAAAAAAATGGCTGTGGAAATAGTGCTTATGCTATGTAAAGAAAATAATCATTTTCATTATTATTCAATATTGCTATTTGTTATTTTCATGTTATAATCATCATAATTGTTTTGTTAAAAATTGTATATTTGTGAAATAAAATTAGCAATAATGTTATTTGGTTTTGTAAATATTTTGATTTACAATGTACAAAAATATTAAACCACGCTGCTGGATACCATTCTGTCTATATAATCCTATTCTTCTTCAGACGTCCTTTCAGCCTATCATTTTCATTTTTTTAATGAACGACGATTACAGTATATTTTAGTTACTATTGCCTTATAACTAGGAACACAGTTACGAAATGGTTAAGGCATTAGCCTTCAAACTCTTCTCGACATTATTGGTTCAACCCTGATTGACTATAAGAGAGAAAGTTTTTTTCCTTGTAGAAGGCCTTTTGGATGGTTCTATACCAGAATAAAGTACTGAGGGGTCTGTGAGTGCAGGCGAGCATACTAGCACTCTGTAGGTCACCACAAGTGTGCACTAGTACAAAGCAGATCAATACACTTGTCCAATTACGCACTATATGAGCCTGTGTTAAGGTTAATCCTAGAGATTAACCAAAACAATTCTTATTGCAAATAGCTGAAAAATGCTGAATTGTAATAAACAACATTCAACCAACAATCATCTCAGTTACTTTCAGACTTTTCATGTGACCAGTGTTGGTTTTCGATTTCTGAATACTATAAAAATCAATCTGATTAGAAAATGACATCATGTAACAATTCATGTTTTGTTGTAAACAATAGTATAATATCTATCAATAGAAGAATAAAACAACAAAAAAAATTATCTGTTCTAGTGCTCCATGCTTATTTTTTGGCGTTCTTTATCACCAAATGGACACGTGGCCAAAGATTAAGTAATAAATTCCTGATGTAAGGAAGATAGATTCGAACACACAGGCCATGTATTTTCTCTTTGAGCAAGGCGTTTAATTTTTTATTGCTCATGCCCCCATCCGCCAATTGTATGGGTCCTGTTGGAAGACTTTGAAACCTGGACGAGTTTTGCCTTCATGAGCCTATAGACCGAAACCATAGAAAGATATTTCAGCACATCTGATACATTCTTTTTGTGGCTGTAATAGACTCTGTTGTTATAGTTTACATTGAAATTTCAACGTAACAGTATACATGTATTGTTTTAATTTGTACGTCTGTTACTGACGTAAGAAATTCTACTCATCCAAAAGGAGAGGGCAAAGGAGTTATGTCTTTCCCAGGGAAGAGTTTATGTCGGTTGTATCGCTCCACCTTTTTCATGTCGATTTAAAAGGGGAATGCTTTCTTGTTTCACCTTGTCCCTGTGGGATGAACACAGGGCTCCAAGATGGTTCATGTCTGATAACTTAAATTTACTGATTCTGTTTTCCAAAGTCACCTTGCTGGTTCAATATTATTAACCCATTTCACTGCGCCCCTTTGGAACAGGTTAATCTTTTCTTTTCGCCCAAAGGAGTCGGCAAATGATGTTACTCTTGATTTCTCTATCTCACTTCGTATCAGTTAAAGGGCATTTGACATCATACGTAACAAGTACGTCATCATTGCTCGTCTAAAGAAATTATTGTCTAGAATCTGCTTACTTACAAGGACAATGTTCAGGTTTAGAAAACCATTGATCAAATGCCGGCTTAAGCAGTCTTCAGTCATAGATTCAAAACATGCTTTAGGTATGCATCCATTCTGTTTTTAAAATGTAAAATACCAAAAATATATTTCATTAAAATCGCCTTTGATAATGTGATTGGACGCAGAAACAACAAGATGGTATGAGATGGGGATTTTGATAATAAAGCAGACACATTTCGACATTTAATTCATTATCACAATCTGTTAATTTTGATCTTACTCTTGTAAAATTGCTTCCAAATTCAGTTATCTATTATTCTGAATTTTATTTTGTTTATTAGAACTATATCTGATTCTGGTTCTAGTGTTTGTCATAAACTCGAACATCATGCTATTTATTTTCATTTGAACTCTATGCAACTTGTATTAGAGCAACTTTTCTTAAGTTAAGTATTTAAAATACACGTTTATTATTATTTTTGCTCACCAGACCTTTCATCTTTCTAGGCAAGGGCGTCTAGACGCTAGTTAATTGAAGCATTAAGCCATACTAAAACATCATAATAATGATAATACCCAATCAAAATTCGGGATGGAAAACCACTTAGTTTATAAAAATATTTGGTTTTGCTTCAACATTTAATTTTGATTTACTCAATAAGCTGTTTTTGATCAAACAAACATTCAAACATTTCATTTCCAATCTAAATCCGGTGATATATTACTATTTGGTTCACATAATTAGCTCTGGGTTCAGTTCATCACATTTCTGAGTATACGTTTAGAGGTTTTGGCCTGGATTGTCAGCCCGCATAGTCTTCGAAACTTTTCATTACCTTGTTTGTTATTTTCATTTTAATTAAGCTTTTTTACTTAAATCTAGCAAGTTTTGAATGTAAATAATTTTGTTCATTGTCATTTTAAAATTGTAACATTTGAATTAAGTTCTATCAAAATATTTTTTTAAAATAAAAAAGAGATTGCCAAAATTGTTTAGTTAAAGAATGAATTTGAAACCGGGTCTTGGTGCAATTAATTTTGTTCGTCGTGTTGCTATAGCAACCAAAACAAGGTCAAGGTACTGAGTGGTGTAAAACACTTTTTAAAAATTACTGTGTCAAAGATTTTATTATTATTTTCGACTGTTTTCCTAAAACTATAGGACATAGACGCAAACACTTACATGCAAAAAGGTCAACATAGCAAGATCTTACTAAGTTAAAAAATAGATGTATGTAGTTCTCTATTTTTAATTACTTAGATATTAACATTTTCAGTTTATAAGAAGTAGTGTTTGCAAAGTAAGCATCACTTTTTTATCACTGAATACTTTTTTTGAAGAATTTATTTTTTTAAAATAAATATATTATATAATAAAATTTTATAAATGTATGGTTTTGGTTTTATCCAATCTACAAAATACAAAAAATTATTATTTTGCAACTGAAGCATTTCATTAAGCCATTCAATACCAAGTCAGCTTTTCGGACCCTTAGTTGTCTTTGTAATATAATGCACCGTATATAATAATAATAATATTAATAATAATAATAATAATAATCGTTTTTAAAATCAATAAACTGATGTTTTGACGTATTGCTGAACAATTGTTATAAATAAATAAATAAATTAATTAATTATTAAAATCAAACCTATCCGTTTAGCAGTCTCTACATTTAAACAATTCTGGTTTTGAGCTATTTAATGGATGACATTTCCAAACTGGAAACCGTCATTGGCATGACCTTCAAATTTCTTCGTCTTGACTATAAACTTAAAAATAAATCTCTAAATACGGATCATAACAATCATAATTTGCCTGATTCAATTCCTGCCGTAAACAGTTATAATTTCTGATTAATGTAAAGATACCTTAGTCGTTCATAATAATAGGGTTATTGTAATCTCTGCAACCAAAATTGCTACTGAATGAATAATATTTATCTTCCTTTATGCACACTTTAGGATATAAAATGTTTAGTTTAGAATGTAATGTGGACGGTATATCTATCACAAGACATTTCTTCAAATTTATTATTTCAACCATTTTTAAAAATTGTAGCTGTATAAATGTCACTTCTTTAACATGATTTTCACACCTGAGTAAGTCATAGCCAAACCCCCAAACTTAAAACCTAGTTATTCCGTGACACAGAGCACAATGAATGTTTCTGTAACATCTTCTGTCACAGGAATATTAAACCACGTATTTTTTGTGCAGATAATGTCGTACTCCGACTGCCCAAAAAGGGGACATTTAAATACCCTGTAATAACACATATTTTTAATCTGTAATAATTATCCCCCGTTACGCAGGATAGCGCTTTCATTTTTTCTTCGTGTTTGATAATGTTCATATATTGAATATTGAGAGTATGCTCTAAACAGCAATCATTGTAGATTTTACAGTTTTTGTCGCAATGACATCTTTCAAAAAATATGTCTGATTTTGGACAGCTTTCAGGACGTTTCTTGAGAATTGATTTGTCTGGAAAATCTTTTTTTAAATATTGCTAACCTATTCCATTTTAATAATATATATTAATATTGGTGCTTTGTGCATTCATTTTTATAACTTTGAATTGGAGAAGTTTTATGTTGAATGCAAATCAAAAGACATAAATGGTCTTCAGAATATCGACCCTGTCTGCAAAGGTCACCTGACAAGAAAGGCCACTTTTAGCCAATCCCTCAAGTGGCCTTTGTAGACAGGTTTATGTATATATATGAACGTTATACCATTTTATATATCAAAAACTGATTATTCAGTAATAATTATACAAAAAATAAATAATAAACATTATTTTAAAGAACAGCACAATTGAAAAATCATATAGTAAAGGTTTACCTATTGCATACAAATGACTAATTGTCTCATTGTTGTCTCAATCAAACTGGGACTGAAAATAATAGACGTTATATAAACTTGACAGGTGGACTTGATATAATAAGGTTGACTCTATAGCAGGCTTTATTGTATTAAGTATATATTTTCTAAATCTTAAACAAATGATGTAGTCTAAGCTGACATTATACAAATAAAAGTAATCATTATTGATTTATTTTATTATATTAAAGTTGAAATTTTATTTTTGATAATATTATATAATTCCAAAAGGTAACAGATTAATATATAAGTTTTTTAAAGAATTATCCGCGATTATACCGGAAGGATTTCAGAAATTTATGGATAGATCCTAGTAACATAAATTGCTTTAGTTAATATACTGATACAGTGCCTTGTTACCTTGAATACCAGATCCAACTTAATTGACTTTAAATTTGCTGTTAAAGTGTCCATTTCAGCCAAAATCCCCATTAATATAACTTAATCGAAGAAAATAATTTTAAGAAAAGTATATGGAACTGAAGATTATATTTTAATTTTCGAGTTTAAATATTATGACATATTACCGAACACTATATAATTTTTTTAAAATGTTTTAATTTTTTTTAAATTTATTTGAAACTAAGGTTTGTTTCATCATGAAAAACATTCCTTAGCTGGATCTAATTTGGGTTAATTCAGGTATTTTTGTTAAATATTTAAAAAAAATAAAAAAATGTTACATAATACATATATTAATAGCTTAGGATTTAAAATTAAGAAAAAGTAGTATCAATGGAGAGATTGGATAGCCATAGAGACTAGTATAAAACTGGAAGTGGTGAAAAATAGTTAAACGGCAAAGTAATTTATTGATTTTAATTACTGAATTTATTCCAGAAATAACAATTTGTACTTAAAATTATAATTGATGTTTTAACCATTAGTGTTCTTAACCTTCTACAAATAAGAAAATAAGAATAACTGTGATTAATTAATAATTTTAAATAATTTTTGGAAAATTCTTATCGTAGGAAAATCGTGATAAAATAACACTTTACATAAAATAATAATTAATAGTTGAAATATCAAGGTGTTTATCCTTATACATATACATAAATAAAAAGCCCAGGAGGTAAATTAAGTTTCTTTTCTCTTATCAAACGATTAAAACTAATCAATGATAAAATACACATTATTAATTTGTGTATTGGTTATGAAACTTTTACAAAATCTTTTTACAAAAACTTTAATATATATATTTCACGTCTGTACAGTGTCCTAAACGTCCTGGGTCCATTGTATTACCTGGGCTTACAATTTAACAATTTCTCAATTAATTAAAACTTTTTTTAAGGACCATTCTTTTTAAGAAAAATCGTGAGAAAATAGGATTTGAAATAACACACAAATTCTTTCTCTATTTTGTTTATTGCTTATGCTTCTTTATTTTTAACTGGGTATTTACATTTTCAATACGTGTATTTTAATATCAATATAATTTATAATTTCGATGTTGTTGTGTCATCATGTTGCTTTTGTTTAGTCATTACAGATGTAATATCATTACCCGAAATGTGCCGTGCTTTTAATTACGTTTGTTGTTTTCAATTAAATGTTTTTATAATTACAAAATGTAATATAAAAAATTATTGTATTTTTTGGCAAGACGTATAACTATATAAATATATAAAACAAATACCAGTTATTTTGATGTGTCAGATGTGCACATTTCGGAAATTCATTCCTCATCAGTGACACTAAGACCGAAAAGTTTGATAGATAAAAAACATAAGCCAAACAGTTGAAAATCATGAATCTAAAGTTCCAAAATTATATAAATCCAAATCCAGCTAAGAAATGCTTTGCATGAGGGAACAAACCTTAGTTTTAAATAAATTTTAAATTTTAGACGGCTGAAAATTTTGCTAAATGTTACATCTTCTGACAGCACAAAGTACTGCCTACTGAGTTATGGATACCCTTGGGGATGTTAAAAATAATTGCTTTATCGCACATGGAATGAGTTTATCCATAAATCCTGAAATTTCGAAATTAACTAAATATATTGACAAATATCAGAAAACTTTATTAAAATGTTTTGCAAATCCACCAACAAAACGGGCTTTTATAATATTATTTGCGAATGTCAGTTATTATTTTTCTAAGATTTGAACCAAAATGACAAAATTTTAATATTAATAGAAACATGAAAAATTCAAAAAAAAAAAAAAAAAAAAAAAAAAAAAAATAAATAAATAATTAAATAAAAAATAAATAAATAAATAAAAATAAAATAACAGGCTTCACAATCAATGTTGTAGAAACTTTAATGACTCTAAAAATTAAAACATCTTATTATTAATTATTAAATATAAAATATACTGAACATAAAAGAATAATCAATGGAATTTCGATAACATACACATTAGTTGTTATAGAAAGAAGTTAAACTAAACCAAAAACTTTAAGATAGACAAGAGTTGTAAATTTTGATTTGAAATTGATGATTAAGTTGTTTTTAAAATTCTTTACATAAGAGTTTAATAGGCCTTAATTTTCTTCTTTTTTTTTGAATATATTTTAAATTTTCTGTACTAGCACAATAGACAATTACATTAATAACAGAAACTATTAAAATTTCTCCTAAGTTTGAATTAAGGCGCCACAGTATTTTTCAATTTTAAATATTCTCTGTTCTAGGAATCAAAATCATCTAAAACATCAAACGACCAGTCAATTTATAAATAGCTTGAATAGTAGCCAAAGTGCAATAATAATGAAAAAACATTAAAAAAAAATAAATAAAAAACCTCAAACCTTCATTTGACCTGTAATCTATTTGAATTCTTGTCTTACGAAACACCTGTCCTTCACCTCATTTTAAAGATGAAACAGGTCTTTTGGTTAAAATTTACTACCCAAGTGCAGGTACGCTGCTGGTTCAGTAAATCTCCCCGAGGGTATCCATAAATCAGTAGACAGTACTTTGTGCTGTCAGAAAATGTCCCCTGTAGCAAAAACTTCAGCCGTCTTTTTTTTTTTTTTTGAAATTTATTTGAAACTAAGTTTGTTCCCCCATGAAAAGCATTCCTTAGCTGGATTTAGTTTGTATTTATTAGTTTTGAAATGTTTGGATTATATTTTTATCTATCAACCTTTTAGGTCCCTATTGTCACTGATGAGAGATAAATTTCCGAAGTGTGCACAAATGGCAAATCTAAGTTAAACAGGCATTCTTTGTGACGAGTATATTTTTACATTACTTTGTTGATTAATAATACGTATTCATATCAGATTTCAGAGTAATAAAATCTCCAACTTATACGTGATTGGAAAATGAATCCTTGCTCATCGATTCAGGTTTACGTGATAATTTCGCGAAATTAAGCCAGAGATTTAGACCTGTTGAATAACTTACTACACTTTTTAAGGGGTGATTTTCTTTACCTTTATTACAATAATAAATAGAATCCCATTATTTTTTCACATTAGATATACTGAATTTGTTACCATTACTGTTCATACAAAGAATTAGAGTCATTTCTCATATTGCACGTCGATGTCACATATCTAGAGTTTAGGCATAATATTATAATGCTGAAATCACTTGATCCTATCGTTTCCCGCGATCGCAAACCTTGCCGCCTAATATAAATAAATAGATAAATATATAAATAAATAAATAAATAAATAAATAAATAAATGATTTGCAAAACACCAGTTCTTCTTTTATTGCACACTAAATGATTACAACAAAAATAATAAAAATTTATACTTGCAAGCAACTATATGTATTCGTTTCGTATATGTAGATATTAATAACTCTTAAAAAAATAACGACTTTCTGAAATATATGTATACACTATGGCAATTAAAATTAAACATTGGTTCGAAGTAAAGATTAACTACCCCTGAGGGGATACCGTTGCTGGTGTAGTAATACTCCCCAGTAGTACTTTGTACTGACAGAATATGCAACATGCGAAAAAAAATTTAAGCCGTCTTAGTTTTTGTCCCAGCTGATAAAGATTCTAACAACATTATTTTCGTTCGTAAGAACTCCTACGTTGTTTTTATTAAGTGTCTTGGTGTAGATAGTATATCGGAGAATCTTATTATAACAGAACTAATTTACCAAAGATGAAGCTCTTTTAAATTATAAGGGAGTTCTAAAACATTTCAGTATCAATTTAAAACAGGAAGAATTGACCTTCCTTTCTTGAATTGGATACCAAAACTTCACAAAAATTTATACAGGGAAAGATATATAGCAGGTTCCTCTCAAAGTACTACTAAATCATTATCAGTAATTCTAACACAAATTTTGACAGTCGGCAAAGATGGCCTTCTACATCTGGCATCAACCTAATGAGGATTCACAACCACTTGCCCATCTTTTTTCTAATACTCTTTCTTCTGTATAAAGTATAAAAACTTTTTTACCCGTTACACCACTATTCCTCATTCTAAATTGAAAGAACGTCTAAAACAAATCGTTCACTTATTGTTATTCTTACAACGGTAAACAAAGATATAAATATCTAGTGCTCAACAGGGATTCTGGTTATTTTTTTAAAACACCATACAGACTATAAAAAATATATGCTGAAGATCATTAAAAAATATTAGAGTTTTTGATAGACAGCATATTTGTTGTGTTTGACGATATTACAATGGGCACTGTTACTACAAACTGTGTACCTTGCTTGCTGTTTTGTTTCTTTATTCATATGAATCAGAATTTCTACATATCCTTGTCAAATTTGGAGACATGACTGTTGCTAAATCATTCAACTCCACATACAGATACATGTATATAGATGATGTTCTATCTGTAAATAATCTCAAATTTGGAGAATATGTAAATGCCATCTATTCAAGTGAGCATGAAATAAAATACACGACGGATTCTTCATGTTCTGCTTTACATTTGGACTTATACCTCAATTAGGACACCCATGGAAGGTTACATCTGAAGCTATGCGGCAAACGTGATGACTTCAATGTTTCTATTCTCAAATTTCCATTTTTTGCAGTAATATCCATGCTTCTCCCGAAGTAAACTGCTCACAATTAAATTGTTTTCTCTAGGATATTGCAAGCCTAAACTACACAAGACCTTTTAAAGTTTTATGGTCGTCATCACAAAATTGGAGTCACTGTATCCAAACTTATACTGGATGTATTTGAGCTACTATTGTTCCGTGTTCCCTTCATTCTCAATATGATTTGCACCTGACGGTTTAAGCTAGCTAGACAGGAGGTGCTTATCCTTCCCAAGCATCCGACTTCACTTCCTTGATGGAAGTTCACGTGTAAAACTTAATTGGCCAGTTTTCAAAGTTTTTACGTTGTTTCCTTGAGATTGTGGTTTGGATTGGAATAATAACTTTGAAACTTAGGATTCGTTTATTTTCAGCTCTTTGGCTTATGTTATTTGTAATAAGTTTTGACCAAAGTGCCACTGATTAGGAATGACTCTCCGAAATTTGCACATATGGCACATCAAACTAAACAAGTATTTTTGTTAGATATCTTCAACCATTGCAAACCTTACCGTCTCAATAGTACAAAACCTTTGATGATTTGTAAAACGCTACAATTTTGTTTTTTTTATCGCAGACTGTATAACTACAACTGTTTCACAAAAATAATTTTTTAAAAATATATATTTTTGCAAGCAGGTATATGTCTTAGTATTATATATGTAGATATCAATAACTCTTGAAATACTAATGCTTTTCTTCAAAGTGTAATAGACAATTGAACAGAGGATTAAAACAATAATATCAATGAAAAGCATGTAATTATTTTTCTAATTGAAATTATGTTCAATTCTTTGTTGAGAACTATAATTTTTTAAAGCATGAACTAATGGGCTTTTGTTTTTATAAATAAATAATAATATAGATATTGAATCAAGGACTCTTGTCACTAAATGCGTGGTTTCTTTATTTGGTTTTTCATCTTTTTATCTAGAACCATTGATTTCTAGGTATAAAATAATAATCTGACGACAAGAATCATTTTACTTATTAATGATGGAACGCGCACAGTTTATGCTTTTTACCAGTTCCAAATAAATTTAGGAAGAATAATTGCCTAATTTATTTCAGATGATATAACACCTAGTTTGTGATTAAAAATAAAAAAAAGCTTCACAGCTTATTTTGCTACCCAAACCTAAATATAGCTTTATTCATCAAAATAATAATTAACACTCTTGCAATTTTTAATACAACATTTAATAATCAATAAATCAATTAAAAACAATTAAAAAATACAACATAATAAAATATCAAAATGAAATAAATAACAATTATTAAAATTTTGTGCATTGCAACGGATTACAAAAATAATATAAATTCGCTTCATTCAGTACACTTTAGATTAAATGATAACAATTTTTGTTACAAGCTAAGCTGTATATTCATATGAAGCCAATACTTTTGCAAAAAAATATTGTTTTATTTCGTTTGTTCTCGATAAAATCATAGTAATTTTACTATGGAATATGTCAAATAAAATTTTGAAAGCAATGCTTTTATAATAAAACGTTTCTATTATAATAACTGAAAATGGATATAAAGGATCTATGGGTACTAAACCTTCTTTAGTGCTCAAGGACCCTGAGATTTTTGCGATCCTTACGGACATACACAACAGGTATGTTGTTGTCCCAGCTGACAAAGCTTCTAACAGCATTATTGTCGTTTGTTTGACGTTCCATTTCTAAATAATCCCAAATTTGGAAAATATGTGAATGACTGCAAACAAAAATATACTGAAAATACCATCAACAAAATTTTAGAGTTTTTGATATAAACTAAATTTTTTTTTGGCAATATAATTTTCCAACAAACAATCGGTATACCAATTGGCACAAATGTGTACCTTTGCTTGCTAATTTGTTTGTTTTATTCATATGAATCAGAATTTTACAGAACCTGGTTAAATCTGGAGTGAAGACTGTCGCGAAATCATCAGCTACACATACAGATATATAGATGACGTTCTATCTCTAAATAATTACAAATTTGGGGGATATGTGAATTCCATCTATCCAAATGAGCTTGAAATAAAAGACACGACAGATTCTCCATGTTCTTCATATTTGGACTTAAACCTCAATTACGATATCACGAAAGGTAACATCTGAATCTATACGACAAACGTGATGGCTTCAATTTTTCTATTGTCAACTTTCCGTTTCTTTGCTGTAATATCCCTGATTCTCCTGCGTATGATGTATATGTTTCACAGTTAATACGAAATGGTTGTTACAGTGTCAATAATTTTTTTTGTATTGACCAAAAAGTTTTTATCATGTTTAATTGTGCCCATTTCATATTTTATGTTTTGCCATAAGTTTATGTAAAGGTGTTAAGGGCAAATCCATATTTTAGGTGTCGCTTAATGAACAAATTGAGAGGTCACTGTATGTGCTGATATTTTGTCAATAAACTGGGGTAACTTTGTAAATATTC
>CM056602.1:25253964-25307291 GCA_029721355.1 Tegillarca granosa | reverse complement strand
GACTGTACTCACTTGTCTTTTAACAACACTGTACTCACTTGTCTTTTTAACCACACTGTACTCACTTGTCTTTTTAACCACATTGTACTCACTTGTCTTTTTAACAACACTGTACTCACTTGTCTTTTTAACCACACTGTACTCACTTGTCTTTTTAACCACACTGTACTCACTTGTCTTTTTAACCTGACTGTACTCACTTGTCTTTTAACAACACTGTACTCACTTGTCTGTTTTACCACACTGTACTCACTTGTCTTTTTAACCAGACTGTACTCACTTGTCTTTTAACAACACTGTACTCACTTGTCTGTTTAACCACATTGTACTCACTTGTCTTTTAAACCAGACTGTACTCACTTGTCTTTTAACAACACTGTACTCACTTGTCTTTTAACAACACTGTACTCACTTGTCGTTTTAACCACACTGTACTCACTTGTCTGTTTAACCACATTGTACTCACTTGTCTGTTTAACTACATGGTACTCACTTGTCTGTTTAACTACATGGTACTCACTTGTCTTTTTAACCACACTACTCACTTGTCTGTTTAACCACACTGTACTCACTTGTCTTTTAAACCACACTGTACTCACTTGTCATTTTTTAACCAAACTGTACTCACTTGTATGTGTACCCACTTGTCTGTTTAACCACATTGTACTCACTTGTCTGTTTTACCACACTGTACTCACTTGTCATTTTTTAACCAGACTGTACTCACTTGTCTTTTTAACCACACTGTACTTACTTGTCTGTTTAACCACATTGTACTCACTTGTCTTTTTAACCACAATGTACTCACTTGTCTGTTTAACTAGACTGTACTCACTTGTCTGTTTAACCACATTGTACTCGCTTGTCTTTTTAACCTGACTGTACTCACTTGTCTGTTTAACTACATTGTACTCACTTGTCTGTTTAACCACACTGTACTTACTTGTTTGTTTAACCACATTGTACTCACTTGTCTTTTTAACCATACTGTACTCACTTGTCTGTTTAACTAGACTGTACTCACTTGTCTGTTTAATCACACTGTATTCACTTGTCTGTTTAACCACACTGTACTGGCTTGTCTGTTTAACCACACTGTACTCACTTGTCTGTTTAACCTCACTGTACTTACTTGTCTATTTACCACATTGTACTCACTTGTCTTTCTTCATTATGATTTTTCTTTGTTTCTTTCACAGACTGGAATGTTGAAGCCAGCTCTGCTAGTTTTGATGTTGGTTTGTACAATCTTCCTTTACCTTCATTGGTTTCAGCTGAAATATATAATATACAGGGTAAAATTTAACATGTTTTGTTCAGTATAAATTCATGTAAATGATGGGTTTAACATCATGTGATACACACATCTCACATTACCTTAAGTGTGACTTTATAATTATTAACAATTATATCAATGAATGGAACATGCTAGTAACAGACAGCCAGACCTTCAAGTTTTAGAAATTTGCCATGTGTATTGGGTTTTAACACTGAAATTGCTAACAAATAACTTCAGTTTTCTAGTTTTTACATTCTGATTAAACCAAACAGCCTTTTAAATGATCATATTACTTTTAAGTAGAACATTTAATTCTGTAACAAAGTCAGACTTTGCAAACATGGCACTGATGTGTAAGTAAATCATATTTGAAGCGAAGCCGTGGCATTAAAATGGAAATAAAATTATCCATTTTTAGTTTCAACATTTCTATCAGAAACAAAAGCCTCATCTGTGACTCATCTTCATGTCATACCTCTGACTGAAACACTGCATTTAAACCTTCTGCTGAGACTTTGTTATCCTACATGGTCAAAGTCACAATGAATTTTTTTATTCTCACTGGCATGTACCATCCCAAAAAACTGGCTCCACATCACAATGCAAATCATACATAGATTGGTGAAAATTTTATCAATGGACACATTGACGTAAAATGGAACAAGAACTGCTAGGATCACAGCACAAACAATAATTTTGAACACCATTATACTCCACCCTACTCCTTCCTTAAATCATTCTGGCGATAGAAATTTCATAGCACTTAACTTACTTTTACTGCCTGCATTAAATGTTCCACCCTTAACCCATCCTTTCTGATGTTTTCCACTGTCTTGAAATGAGGCCACAAAATCTTGATATACTTCTGCTGTAGCTTTCTCATCCTCCTACAATTTAAAACAGGTTGTCAAAATGCATATATCAATCAATTTTTTATTAAGTATAAGACAAAAGATTCAGTTTACCAGAACATTACCTTTATAAGTCATCTAAAGGATCAGTAAAAGTGGTCTCTACAAACAAAACACTCACAAATACAAAATAAGAAAAATTTATTCAAGCCATCTTGAACCTTATATACATGTAGAAAAGGTCAGTCCTGAAAAAAGGGCTTCAAGATTATTATTAGTTTTCCTTCATACATAGGGTGTAATACCGCAGGTTCTATATAATTTGAAAAGGGATTTAACATCCAAGGTGAGACAATATATAAATAGTGCCATTGGTTGAGGGAAATATGGAGGATTGTCTCCCCAAAGGAACATTATCTCCCAAGCTGACAGGTAAGGGAGATTAATTTGCCAAGGGGAGACAATCCTCCATATTTCCCTCAACCAAGGGCATTATTTATTATATCGAACAAAAAGCAAATTTTTTTTTACCTTTTCTTCTGAAAAAGCCTGTTTAAAATGTGTAAACTGCATCTTATAAAGAACTGTAGAAGTTACTGGTCTATATCTTACGTAATTTTGAGTAGGATTACTTAGTAGTTTCCGTGATGAACAGTCATACATGTATGTTTCCCTGCCTAGCAGTGAACACTGCAATATCACATGGCAATGTTGACCACTGCTTCAAGCATTATAAATTGTTAATACCACATGATTAGAAATTGACCAATAATAGTTTAAAAATTTTTCCATGAAGTATTATATTTTCATTTTTATCAAGAAACCATAATCTTTATCAAAATGTATTTTACATATACATATATTACACAGCAATAAACTGACAGTGAGAAATCTTTTTCCCGTGTTATGACCTAATGAATCAGTTTTTATCATCTCAAAGAGGTTCCATCTGTTTCGTCTTTTGTTTGGCAACGAGTACATTGTCAGACTTCAGATCAAAGGGTCAGTGGCTGGGATCCTGTCCTGGACCTATGACCAGTCACTTCATTTACACTGCTTAGAACTATTTTACCTAGTGTCAGTATAACAAACCCATGCTTGGCATACACTGCAAATTCTGTTCCTGCCACCTTGTGTGTTTGTCCATCGAAAGCAGATATATGTACACTCATATTCATAACTAGTGATAAGCACTTTGGGGTAACCATCATTTAGCATCACATTATGTGAATTATACTCAAGAAGCAGGTCTGGCAATAGATTAGAGGCATCATAACTTAAAATATCCTTCAATACTGTATTCTTGTCTTGGTTTTGACCAGTATGAAATATATAACACAAATACTAGTTAAATTTTGTTGTGCCGGATAAGCACTTTTTGGAAATTCATTCCATGACTAATTCAATTAATTTTTTTGTCCTAACTTGCCTTTCTTCGAAGTTCCTCTTGTTCACGTTTAGATAATGTTTTCTTTCCAATATTCATTGTACCAACTTCAAATGCTTTTAATTTGCTTTCTGATATTGCCTGTTGAACAGAAAGAATACAGTTCATTATTATTCAAAAGAATTAGATAAAATTTAAGTTTCTAAATTTAATTACCATTACCGGTAATAAAATCTTAGTTTCAAACATTAAAAGTGTAATGTATCCTGTGAACAAGGAGCACATTTTTATGGATATATACATTATTTATAATGACATACTAGTATTTTACATATTAAAGTTTAGCAATAGTTGGTATTTATAAGGTAGTTAAATGGCACAAACTTCAGCAACAAAAATCCACTCATTTTTTAGGATTACCATTTTCACTATTGTCCATGTAGTGACTTAAGAAGAACTTTAAAACTGATGTAGCTTTCACACTCTGGTGGTCCATGTTAACCTCAAAAGATGTTTGTCCGTTTTACACCCTTAGTCAAAATTTTTTCACTTATGATGATGCTGAAGTCAGTTCAGTAATGGCGAAGGAATCCAAAGTGCAGAGAGAAAACCATTAACCTTTGGCAAGTGAACTGATAAACTTTCTCACACTAGGTTCTGTCCAGACTGGGATTTGATCCTGGTCAGTTAGGTCTTTTTGAATTAACAATAGTTTTATTTTGTGCACAATTTATTGGATGTTCGTCGATTCAGAAAGAAACTATGTCTATTTTCTCATTATATGTATACAGCACAAAAAGATCTCAAGACAGAAACTAGTGAGGTCAACAATGTTTTCCAAATTTTGAAGCATACAACTCGTAAAAAAGAAACCATAAATAAATCATAACTTCAGACTATTACCAACTTTAGGGATTTTTCTGGCCATTTTGGGAAAGGGACCTTGGGATGAAATTGGGAAAATCATTGACAAAATCGACATTTTGGGAAAATTTTTGATTAAACTTTAAAAATTTTCACATTGTCAGCACATCAAATATTTTGCCTGGAATATTTACTATTTTGATACATGCTGGTAGTCACTCATTTGTACCAAATCACTCAGACATTAACACAATATCTTCATAGACTGGCTTCAATACAAACATCTGAGAAAGTTGTTTCATGAGTTGCTCCCATTCTACCAGATCCTCATTGAGTATAAATCAAAATGTGCATAAATACAGGTTATTATAAAGATATACAAGCTACACCAAAAATATAGTTTTTTCACTTTTTCTTAAGCTTCTCAAAGCAGGATCATTTGGGAATTTTTACCTACAAAATTGTGAAAAATGTATGCTTTTTGGCATTGGGAATGGGTCCCTTTACCGGACCCTGTGAGTGGCCAGAAAAATCCCTGGACTTCCAATTGAAAATAAAGCAGGGGTCTCACAGCTCATTTTGGGAATGGTCCCTGGGCCCTTGGAATTGGGAAAATTAGTGTCAATTTGATGTATTTTGGGAAAAATCAAATAGAGTTTAAAAACTATTTAATAATTGCTTTAATAACTATATTTATTATATTAAAGATTATTTTATATAATAACTATCTTTCTGAACAAACTTTTTAATGACCATTCATATGTAAGCAACCACAGTTTTAAAATTGCAAAATTTTGTCCTTCATATCCTTGAATTTGTTGATAGCCCTTTCAAACTGTGCTTCAGTCATAGAAGTAGAATGTTTTAACCTGTAATATGTTCGAATGTTAACAAATCAATTTGATGTCACAACACTTCTTTCTTTGTAAGGGGGGGGGGGGGGGGGGGAAATAGGAAAAATCTATGTTCCATTGGGAAAAACACAGTTTTTTTAGCATTGCGAATGGGGCCAAAGTATTCTTCAATCTTTCAAGTAAGATTAATGTGGCAACCTTACCAACTTAACCCCACCCCCATTATTTCTAAAACAATTCCAGATCAAAACTTGTTGCCTGTCTGTAGAAACCAATATAGGCGTTGCGCTTAGTCTGTTTCAATTGGATTGACGATTGATGATTAAATTATTTATGTCTGTGCTTGTATGTATTTTTGTGTGTACTTTTTTCATTATTAATATTGCTATATAAAATGCAGTTTTAAGAACACTTTAAATGGTCATTTGAAAAATGTTATGAAATAAGGACCCAGTAATTTAGAAATAAATAAATAACTGAGGGCTCTGAATTGCATTTTATAATCTTGACCAAATGTAAAATTTATTTGTCCTATTTTTTAAAAACAAAAATATAAAGTCAAATGTTGATTATGAAGTTTGTGATATAACAATGCCCAGTGTCTATCTTAAGTCTAAATAAAGGGTTGAAAGAATCCCAAAATGTATTTATTACATGTATTTACAATTTTTCCCCCCCCCCTTTTTTTGTATAGAATCAATGCTGGTGACCATGAACTGTATATAATCCACACACCTAACCTTGACAACCTCCCTTACCATGATATCTGGTTCTTGTCCGGTATCAGCATTTTATAATCACATTCTATTATTAACTCTTTTTTCAGTGTTCATGCTTTTGTTGAGGCATAAATCATAAGTTGGCATCAGTTTCCCATTACTAGTATAGTTTAATATTTATTGGGAATTTTATCACTAGTTGTTTTTCATATTGTTGTTATTTTCCAACTTTGACTGATTATATCAATTTATAGTTTTACAAGTGCTAGTTTTTTTCTTAGTAACTAAAGACAAACATCCATGATTGTTATATTTTTCATATCCGTCATGCTTCACCCGTGTATAATGCTGAAATAACTTGTAAAATGCTATATGCCCCATTTATAATGAAGATTAAAAATCGCAAATAATCAAAAACTTCAATAAAAGAAGTTTCCACCGAGTTGAGGAATAATTTGTCAGTGTCTTAGAAGCTTTGTAAACCCGTTTGCAAATTTCAACACCCCTGGTACATGCACTCTCAACTCCTGAATCTGAAGCCAACATGCATCATTGGCTTCGTGCATGTTTTGTATACCCCTTCGCCTTAATTATCATTTCTAAATCACGATTTGGTTTAATGTTTTAAATATAAATGTAATGATATAATGATAAATGTTGCGAAAATTGTGCTACCTTGGCTGATCCAGGGGCAATTTTGTCCGTTTTCAAGCCCCATGGCAAGTTCTTGTCCGCCATTTTTCTATACTGTAGACTAATATATTAAACGGATCAAGGAATGGCCATGAAATCCGGAACAATAAAAGCGTAACTTGGTGGATTCATTGACAGCCTCGATGTTTCAATCAGTGGTAAGGCGTGCATCTCGAGGACGAGAAATCGTGGGTTCAAAGAAATATTTCGTTTACAAATATCACTGGTGATTTTAATTATAGAGTATCGGCTTGTCAAGATTATACAGGACACAGCGCAAATGATCAGCCTAGTCTTATAGATCTTATTTTCTCTAATGAGGAAAACATGGTGT
This sequence comes from Tegillarca granosa, assembly GCA_029721355.1. NCBI lineage: Eukaryota > Metazoa > Mollusca > Bivalvia > Arcoida > Arcidae > Tegillarca > Tegillarca granosa. The sequence goes on along the minus strand of CM056602.1, from coordinate 25,300,310 downwards.
CAAACTTAGACTACTTACCTCCATTAGTTAAAAGCGATCATTTATGCTTACGGTTCGATCTAACACTGAAAGTTGAGCTAGACTCTAGTGCAAGACAAAATTTCCAATTTAAAGGGGACTATGAAGCTATAAATACCAAAATTTCTCTCGAAAATTGGCATGATAAATTCCGGAATCTATGTGGTATTGAAGCCTGGGACTGCTTTACCGATTATATTTACAAATTAATTGAAGAAATCATACCAGTGCGTAGAGTTTTCAACAGCAATTCAATACACCCTGGATAAACGCTGAATGTATTGACGCTATTAGAAACAAGAGACGCTACAGAAATTGTAGATCTGCTGACAATAAAGATTATTACAATAACAAACGGAGAGAAGCAAACAACAAGATTCATATAGCGCATACAAATACGAAAAACAACTGGTGATAAATATTTAAAATGACACCAAGTCCTTTTGGAAATACATACAATCTAAATCAAAAGTAAAGAGTAAAATTACCGGATTACAAAACGAGAATGGACAACTTATATACGATGACAACGAGCAAGCTTCACTTCTAAATGATTACTTTTCCAGCGTATTCACCATAGAAAATTCAGAAAATTTCCCAGTACTTGTTCCGAAAAGAATAAATACTCCGCTAAACGAAATAGTAGTAACAGAGCAAGGAATAACAAAATTACTGCAAAAGTTGAACCCTAATAAATCCCGGGTGTAGATGGATACCACCCAAAATTCCTTAAAGAAACGGCTTATACGATTTGCACACCGCTTGCCATCATTTATAACAGAAGTATATCCGAAGGTGCCGTACCTGAAGTATGGAAAAAGGCCAACGTATCTGCAATTTACAAAAAAGAAAAAAAATCAGATCCTTCAAACTATCGGCCAATAAGTTTAACTTCAGTGATCTGTAAAACCTTAGAAAAAATAGTTCGAGATGAACTCATGAAACATATGGAATCTAATAATCTGTTCTCAACCCACCAACACGGCTTTAGGAAAAAAACGATCATGTATCACACAACTGATTGAAGTAATTAACTTCTGGACTGAACAAATGGATAAAGGAAATGGAATAGATATTATTTATTTTGACTTCCAAAAAGCCTTTGACAGTGTTCCCCATTTAAGATTATTAAACAAACTAAAAGCGTATGGAATTCAAGGTTGTCTTTTATCATGGATAGAGAGTTTCTAACAGATCGTGAACAGCGAGTTGTGTTAAATTCCAGAGCTTCTAACTGGTCAAAGGTAAAAAGTGGTATTCCGCAGGGAAGTGTTCTAGGACCTACACTATTTCTAATTTACATTAATGAGATCCCTGACGTAGTGGATAGTTTAATAAAGCTATTTGCAGACGACAAAAAATATTCCGGGTTATCAACTCTGTTACTGACACAGAAATTCTACAGCAGGTATCAACAACATGTCCAAATGGTCGGAAACGTGGCAGCTCAAATTCAACACCGACAAGTGTAAACATCTTCATCTGGGTAGGGAAGTCCACAAAGCAGATTACAAAATGAACACGGACAATCTGAGTAGACCATCAAAAATGTAGAACAAGAAAAAGATCTGGGAATTATCATCGATGACAAACTAAATTTCCACGAGCACATCGCCATGTCAGTTAAAAAGGCAAATCAGAAAGTTGGCCTGATTCGTAGGAGCTTCAAAAACATGGATAAAGAAATGTTTTTATCCCTATTTAAATCCATTGTAAGACCACACGTTGAATACTGATCTAATGTATGGTACACCACACGTAAAAAATATGCAGTCGCTATCGAAAATGTACAGCGAAGGGCAACTAAGCTGGTGAAATCTATAAAGGATCTATGTTATCAAGATAGACTAAAGTTCTTGGGCTTATCATCGCTAGAATACAGACGTATTAGATCAGACATGGTAGAAGTTTATAAAATTCTAAATCAGATTGATGAAGTAGATACAAATCATTGTTTGAATCTAAATCAAAATCGAAACACCAGAGGCCATAGGTACAAACTACAGAAAGAACGGGCAAGACTTAACATAAGAAGATCCAGCTTCTGTCATCAAGTAATCAACAGCTGGAACAACCTGCCATCTGAAGTCGTTAAATCAACATCTTTAAACATGTTCAAATCCAGAATACGAATACTAAAAGGACGTTGAAATCAAATTTGACCCCAGTTGTTACAAAACCGGACCGGAAGTGACAAGTATAGACAAGTTCAGATGTAGAATTAATCAAATGGGTCAGAGAGGCAGTAGCCTACAGTAAAGACCTCGAAGAACTGGTAACTGGTTTGTCTGTGGCATACTAACTCTGCGAGCTAACTGTATGTTAATGTCTACCCGAGTGAGTGTCCTTCATGGTTTTGATATTCCATCTCGTTGTCCTTGATGTTCCTGACTATGATATTCCATCTCGTTGTCCTTGATGTTCCTTATTTTGATTTTTCATTTCCCTGTCCTTTATTTTCCTGGTTATGATATTCCATCTTGATGTTTTTGATGTTCTGTATCAGTATCAGAATGATCTTAAATATTGTGTCCATTTTGGTGTTCTTGATATCACACACACACACACACACACACACACACACACACCGTGACAGAGAGAGAGAGAGAGAGAGAGAGAGAGAGAGAGAGAGAGAGAGAGAGAGAGATTTTTTGGGGTATTATAGTATGTAAAAATCATGTATTTAACCAAAGATGTTTAGATCTAGGATTTCGTTTTTTTTTTAGAATAAAATTTCAACAGAGCTGTTATTGAATTTTATGAGATTTTTAAAAATAAGAAATAAACACAGTTTTAAAAAATTGAATAAATAAATAAATAAAAATAAATTTTCTTCAATTTGACGACTAAACTGCTATATTTAGACAAATATATTACACTAACGGTTTCAGTAAATCCGATAACTATAGAGGTTGTATCCTTTTTCGGGTCAGTTGGTTAGTTTTCTCTCAGACGGTCATGCGTAGAACAACACGAGGAAATACAATTCATAAACATCAAGTGATTTTCATAAACATTTTTAAAAAGGTGACAAAATATGAAAATTCCAATTTAATTGTTACCTAAAATACTTCAGATGACTCAGTGTCTTTAAAATTTAATGTGCCGATTTCCTTTTACCGGTGTCAACCCAGTTAAAGTGATATATTGGTAATCAAATCGCCTGACAAACATAATTTTGACATTTTGTTATACGACCAGTTAATTTCCGATGCCCTTTTTGCTTTTTCTAATTCTTTTTTCCAAAAGGGGATAACGCAATTATAAATTATACCTTAAGGTATTTAATTTCGAGTTTGACTATCATGATGCTAGTATAACAAGATTGAGAAATAAATAGGGAATACCGTCTGCCATGTTTTCTACCATGTCTGTACAATGCCTATTTATTCCTTGTAAATGTGACTTTATGTAACCCATAAATCCAAATTTGGTTTTTATCTGGAGCAGAGACTTATAAAAAATATATGTCTTTGATCTGAAGGCAATTATTCTGCTAATAGATTATCCAAACTTGTTATTTTTCTGTTGATACTTGTTGGAAATTTCAGTAGAAGCACCACTGAGTGGACTTTGTAGCAGTCTGTTACTTTCAAGGCCACACAACTGTAAAACTTATAAGATACAAATAGAATGGGTTTCAAACTAACAACCTTCTAAACCTTCTGGTGCTATAACAAACGAATAATCCAGTTAACTAAAATTTGCATTTATTATTGGTAAAATTTAAACCTTGTCTGCGAAGTATGCTTTAGCACAGATATATATAGGCAGCTAGAATATGAGAAAAGAGAAGATGAAAATGAATTTGATGTGAATTAAATATAGACTTAAGCTACCCAGACTTGTACATCCATACATTTATTTGGACATGTTTAAACTGAACAAGTCTCTTACTGAAGACTTTAATTGGATGGGATATGTTTTTTTTTTTGTTTGCACAGTTCAATTTAACAGATTGTATTATTTGTATGTCTTTGAAAATAGTTCAGTTTCGATAAACATTCAGTCTTTACTCTGGGATTATTTTAGTTATTATATTTACTCTGTGTTCAGTTTCTGTTTTCTCTGTATCCTATACATTTATTCAAAATACATTAGTTACAGTCATGAAATATTAAATTCAAAAGTAGTTTCCTTCTATAAACACACAATAAGCTAAAGTTTACTTGTCATATTTATGAAATCTGACTCCGATTTCAATTTTTAAAAGGTGTTTATATTTTATATTTTATTTTCAATAAAATCACAAGTACACATTGTGAGGTTTTTGAAAAGTATCTGATCTGTGAATGTTCTATCTTAGCAAAAATAGGTTATTCATTACCCCAGAAAAAAATTGGTTTGTTGATTTCAATGGTGTTATATGACCCATTTAAGTTTATGAAACTGAAAATGAGACATCAGGAACAGTAGAGGAAACTAAAGAAATCTCTATTTATGCAAGTGAGCTGACAAAATTTCTCAAACTATGATCTATCACAGTGGGATTCTAACATGTCGTTGAGTTGAGTAATGATGTTTAACACCCCAGTCATGAGTATTTCACTTATATCGAGACTGCCAGCTATAGGCGAAATTGCAGAAATTTTGCCTGTAGGTTTGCTCTGATGGCATTATACAGCAGGGTTCTTTATTGTGACAAGCCTACCATAACACAGGACCTGGTTTATTTTAAGTTCTCATTTGAAAGAATCATGACGTTCATTTCGTAATGCAGAGTGCTTGGCGAAAGAACATTCACTACTCACTTTCAAGTCTTTGGTCAGACCTGTTTGGGGTTCGAACCCACGACTTCCCACTTACAGAGTGAGCACTCTACTAACTGAGCTATGGCAATGGTACCTAACCTTAGTGGTGAAAGGTTTTGAGATGTGAGGATATGAAAGGTCTCTTTACACCACTCTGTCACAAAGGCCTCTTAGGGTGAAATAGAGTATAGTAATGGTGTTTAATGCCCCAGCCAAGTTTCTTTTCACTTATATTGAGGCAATCAGTTCTGGGATGATGGAGGAAACTGTAAGAAGCAGGGAAAACAACCAACCTTTGACAAACAAATTGACTAACTTTCTCAAACTAGGATTTGTTTAAGCAGGATTTGAACTTAGGCTGTTAGTGGCCCTGTGATATATAAGTGCATGCTTCACATTGCTTGGTCATTAAGGCCACTTTGAGGTGTCCTGTACAAATGTTCTTATATTGTATGCTTTAATAGGGACATTTGGATCTAATTTGCATTGCAGCATTTCTTGTCTCAAACTATTGCTTTCTCTAGTGCACATGATGTCATTTATGCTTCATACACACAAAAACTAACTTATTACCATGATATTCATTAATCAATTTGACTGTAAAAGAAAACTGTCTTAATACTTATACTAATGGGTACAAATGGTACCCACACCTCAAGGGTAACTCAGTTGGTAGAATGATTACTTTGTATGTGGGAGATAGGGTTTTAAACCCCTGCCAGGTCTGAAAATAGGTAGTGACTGTTCTTTCGTCAAGCACTTGGCATTTAGAAATGAGTCACAGGGTCCTTAGGATGAGAACTTAAAAACCGAAGCCCTGATGTCACAGCAGGTGTGGTCATTAAAGATCCCTCCTTGCACATTGCCCTAAGCACACTGCAAAGGTCAAACTTTTTGCCACTTCACTTATAGGTGGTGATATCAAGTGAAATATTCTTGACTGAAACAAAAAAACCCATTAAATCAACAATCAAATCAATCCTATTTGTACCATTGGTATAGGCATTGCTTTGAAATTATCATTAACTATATGTTTCTTCTATTTTAGAACTGATATTGGCCAGCTGATATATCAGAATGTCACTTGAAATTGCCAAAGCTGGATGGCTATACAGACAAAGTAAGAAAGATATGTTCATCAGTATATTCTCTCTTAAATTGGCTACATACATGTGAACATTTTTTTTAGCCAAATATATATACATGTATCTAAATTAGAGTTTTCAGCTGTCTCTCTTTTATTTTAGTGAAATATTACAAATAGTATATAAATAGTATAATACAAGGTGAGGTGGTGGACCTTGGAAGTGACAATTATTGAAATGGAACAGTCAAAAGTACTGTAGTGCATATAAAAAAAAACAGGCTCATTTAAATTGGTTGATAGGTAGTATTTTTGCATTATTTGCAAAAGCGAGATTTCTTTTGGGATGGCACAAAATCTACATTTTATTGATTGGTCCTTGTTTTTAAGAATTCAGAAAAATGTTGTGCAATTTGATAAGCTTAGATTGTTGACTATCAGATTCTGTGAAAGTGAAATATATTTATGTGTTTGCTATGGTAACAAAATGCTTGCCAAAATTGTTTGTATATGCATTCAAGTCAAAATTACAGTGTTGAAAAAATGTTTGAATTTTTCCTAATTGAAAAAGTATGAATTGGTAACTAATTGCTTTGCTAATTTTGATTGGCTCATTTTGTAAATTTGAGACCAGCAGTCAGTAAGTTTTAGTCCAGATTGATAATAGTACTGAATACAGACCAACCTGTAATGGCAGACAACAAAGAATAAAAACTTAATCACGGTGTCCAATATTAGGCAGAAATTATAACTTGTCTCAATCTCAAATTTGAATGTTTTCTTTAAAAAATTAATAAGATTCATGAAATATTACAGTTCTGACCATACAATTACAGGTCTTGAGCTTGCAGACTAGCCAAAAGTTTGAACCCTGCTTTCTCATATTAAATTTATTTGACTGATATTGAACCCAATATGGGATAGATGCTTTCAGTACTTCAGGTACTTTGATTCTTTTAAAAGATAACAAAGGGAAATCTTTCTCATGTGATATTGAATGATTTGAAAATGTCTTCTTTAGAGCCTAATGTTTAATGAACAATGCCTTCCGTATTTCATGTAATTTTTTTGTATATACATGTATTTTTTTTTCACAAAGGCACAATTTTACGAAGATGGAAGAAAACATGGTTTGTGCTTTATCAAGATGGAGACTTGAGATATTTTGAAAGTCCAAATAGTCATGAACCTGAAGCGAGAATTGTTGTACGAGCTGTATGTCGAGCTGTACAAGCAGGGGCAATAGTAAGTATAGGTTGACCACTTGTTATTGGGGATTATCCTCATTTCAACTTGCATTTTCATTTTTTCAAAACATGTACATGGCTAATAAATTGTATATATGTTACTAAATATTGAGATTAATCTTTCTGTTATTGTTGGTACATACCTGAAGTTAAACAAAAAATAAATCATGATTAAACATTATTCATTCCATTTGGTTTATTTTTATTCTGAATAAACATTCCTAAATAAACAAGCAACTTCATTTTTCTCCAGCTTTAAAATGTCTGTAACTTTTGTGGGGGGGGGGGGGGGAGGGGGGGGGGGGAGTTGAAGCATATACATTTTTATATGTTTTTATAAGTGTGAAGAATGAAGAATTATCAAATTTTGCTTTCAAATATGGAAGATCAATAAATTAATTAATAAATTTGTTCATTCATTCATTCATTCATTCATTCATTCATTCATTCATTCATTCATCCAATCATTCATTCATTCAGTCATCCACTCACTCAATAATTCATTTATTCATTCACTCATTTACTCTCATTCATTCATTCATTCATTCATTCATTCATTCATTAATTTATTCATTCATTCATTCATTCATTCATTTATTCATCCACTCATTCATTTATTCATCCACCCACTCACTCATTAATTCATTTATTCATTCACTCATTTACTCTCATTCATTCATTCATTCATTCATTCATTCAGGGCTTCGATTCTTCACTCGTCCACTCGTCCTGACGAGTGAAATGTGTGCTTAGACGAGTGATATTGTTACTACCACTCGTCACGGTGCCGAGTTATATTTATCATACATATACATCCAGGGGCTTCTTGCAATTAATAAACAATAGATGCTATAGTGTTTGTCGGAAAAATCTTGTAAAAGGAGGTCAATTGTAACGACATCGGCCGTTCTGTTACAAGCGTCAATCAACAAAATCATTTAAACGTTTGCATCACATGCGCAAACCTATTGTTTTGCATTCGGAATTTACTTAGTGTAAGGTAAAATCCAACCGATGTTCCGAGTGTTTATATACTTCTCGGTTCGTTAAGTATGTCAAATAAAAGTAAACAAACTGTTTTGTATAACTTTCTAAAGACAAACAAGGATGAAACAGCCGATAAACAGTTTTCGAAGACACGAATTAGACTACCGTGATTCTGATGACAAACCAGTTGCAGGTGGAAGCATTTCTAAACCTGCGACTTCAAAACGAAAGTTACTGGTTACTTAAAGTGGAAAATCCGAAGTTCGTGAAAACCTAAGAAAAAGTCAGAAAACATTAATTATTGGTACAAGCTCTGGCTGTACTTAAGAGAAAAAAATCTCGTTTTCATGTAGTGACTGTGCCTAGTTAAATTTCAAAGTGGTTTTCTTCTTTAACTAGGCACTGTGTCGAGTGGCATTAAAAATTCTATCTAAGGCCTGTCATTCATTCATTTATTCAATCATCCACTCACTCATTAATTCATTTATTCATTACTCTCATTCATTCATTCATTCATTCATTCATTCATTCATTCATTCATTCATTCATCCACTTATTCATTCATTCAACCATCCACTCACTCATTAATTCATTTATTCATTCACTCATTTACCCTCATTCATTCATACATTCATTCATTCATTCATTCATTTGCCTATCTTTATAGTGTGATGTTTCACCACCAGAGGGCAAATCTAAAGGTTGTTTATTAACACTTGTGTTAAAAGATGGAGAACTTAAACTGTGTGCAGAAGATGAAGATGATATGAGGTAAGAATAAAAGAAAAATATATCTTAGACCAGTAACCTTTAAAATCTGGTCTGGTGTTAAGAATAAAAGAAAAATATATCTTAAACCAATAACCTTTAAAATCTGGTCTGGTCCAAAACAAAACCTACTGGTGCAGGAAAAGTGAACCTTGGACCATTGACTTTTTATATATCTCCTGGTGTTTAACAGAAGTCACTGGTGTAGGAAAAGTGAATCTTGGACCATTGACTTTTTATATATCTCCTGGTGTGTAACAGAAGTCACTGGTGCAGGAAAAGTGAATCTTGGACCATTGACTTTTTATATATCTCCTGGTGTGTAACAGAAGCCACTAGTGCAGGAAAAGTGAATCTTGGACCATTTACTTTTCATATCTCCTGGTGTGTAACAGAAGCCACTGGTGCAGGAAAAGTGAATCTTGGACCATTTACTTTTCATATCTCCTGGTGTGTAACAGAAGCCACTGGTGCAGGAAAAGTGAATCTTGGACCATTTACTTTTCATATCTCCTGGTGTGTAACAGAAGCCACTGGTGCAGGAAAAGTGAATCTTGGACCATTTACTTTATATATCTCCTGGTGTGTAACAGAAGCCAATGGTGCAGGAAAAGTGAATCTTGGACCATTTACTTTTCATATCTCCTGGTGTGTAACAGAAGCCAATGGTGCAGGAAAAGTGAATCTTGGACCATTTACTTTTCACATCTCCTGGTCTGTAACAGAAGCCACTGGTGCAGGAAAAGTGAATCTTGGACCATTGACTTTTTATATATCTCCTGGTCTGTAACAGAAGCCACTGGTGCAGGAAAAGTGAATCTTGGACCATTTACTTTTTATATATCTCCTGGTCTGTAACAGAAGCCACTGGTGCAGGAAAAGTGAATCTTGGACCATTTACTTTTCATATTTCCTGGTCAGTAACAGTGCAGAAAAAGTGAATCTTGAAACTGTTACTTTTGATATATACATTGTACTTGTCCAAAATAAAAGCTATGCAAGACAAGTGGATAAGGGACAAGTAACAAGTAAGTTTTATGGAAAAGTGGATTTGGAACCAGTTAACAAATTGTGATATGTACTTGCCACGGTGTCACTATGTAGTCAAAACAAAGTGAATTATATCAAAATAAAATATTTGCAAATGTTTTTATTTTGTGTGTTTTTGCTGTTGCAAATTAACAATTAAATAAAACAGAACATGAAAAATTTCCTAATCGACAGTATATGGTTCATAAACGATTATTAGAAAATAGTTGTTTTTGTACATGTGAATATGTTTCATAGAAATGATAGTGATGCAGTTTTATTTTATATGGTAACAAAATGCCTTGTTTTTGTAATATAATTCAAAATAAATATGGTTTTGCTTGATGTATCATAAATAAAACCATTTGATTTTAGGGCATGGCAAATTGCTTTAGAAGAGGCTAGAGTTATGGGTACCACTCCTGTGGTAACTGGTTGTCCTCCACCGTATCCTAGCAACACAACAATGGTGTACTCAAACCTGACTGGTAATCCTATAGTACCCATTCAGGTAGATGGAACTTCCACTGTGGTCTACCCACAACAACAGATATATACATATCCTGGACAAGTTTATGCTAACCCCTACCAAAGTGGTAAGTTTAAAATTCATTTATAGTTTGCAAATTGTCTCAGTTTTGCAAACTTGGTTGATGAGTGGTTGGAAGCATGCACTTATGGAGCACAATACTTTTCACTGCCTAGGTTCCATTCTAGCTCTGGCAGATCCTACTTTGAGCAAGTTTGTCAGTTCACTTGCCAAAGATAGTTGGTTTTCTCCAGGCATTCTAGTTTCCTCCATCATCCCAGAACTGACCACCTCAATAAAAGTGAAAGAATCTTGACCGGAACTTGAAACACCACTCTCAAGTCAACTATATTTGTTATTAGGAACCTCATCCTCAAACAGCTGATATAAATTGGATTTTTAGTATACAACTCCATGATTGAGGTATCTGTTTGGAAAATATGTTCCTTGTAATGAAAAATTAGGTTTACTTTCAATTTGACAGTAATTTTACAAATAAAAAGTTTCAAATAACTTTACAAAAAAAAAAAAAAAAAAAAAAAAAAAAAAAAAAAAAAAAAAATACATGGCACCTCTTTAGAACTTTTATTTGTAAGAACTATAATGAGAAAGGTTCTGTAAAATATGAAAAGTATGTGTATGCACTTGATTGTTAGTTACCTTTTACTTTTCTTTTTTATGTTTTAGTTGTGACTGTCCCACCAGGTCAGAATGTTGTATATATTAACCAAGCTGACCCGTATTATTATCGTCGCCGTTATGATGGAACAGATTTAGCATTGGGTGTGGGTGCAGGTGCTGCAGTGGGAACTATGATGTGGAGTCCATACTTATGGTGGTAAAAGTAAAAAATATTAAAAAAACAACAACACTGAATTCAATCAAGAAGTTATCTAGGGATTAACAAAAGAACTCTCTTGACATTGAAGTAAAAAAAAAAAGCTGCAATTGTGTTGATGTGGCTTTAGACAATGAACCAATCAGTTTCTTCATTTAACCCATATTAGAATACTCCAAAACCTGCATATAAAGACCACCAGAGGAAAAAAATGTACAGTTGAAATAAAACCTGTATATAAAGACCACATGAGGGGAAAGAAGATATGGTTTGTATAAATAGTTATTTAGCTGTTAAAGACTTAAACAAGTTGACTTTGGACAATTTAAATTTAGACAATTGGTCTTTATATGGAGGTAATTACACATTATAGATTTGCTGGTGTATGTAATGCAGTAGAACCAGCTACATTTGTATACAAGACAGCTCTTTATCAACCTTACTGTTACCATGACAACTACAGTCCAACCTGTCTAAACTGAACACTTGGTAAACCTTAAAATCTGTTTAAATTAATCACTTTACCTGAAAACCTGTCTTAACTGAGCACCTGCTAAACCTGAAAATATTTTTAAAAGAACATGGTTAAAAAAAATTAAGAAGAAAAAATAAAAAAAAATTGTTTAATTTTTGCTGTGCATAGATTTGTTGTTCCACAGCATGGCCCAGTATCATTATTTGTCTCATGTTAACACCCATGTTTTTTTTTTTTCATATCTGAAGTGAATAAGAATAAATTATTTTGCAGATTTGAAGGGTTTTACAGCACAAAAAATGGTCTGTAGAACCCTCAATTTCTGTCGATTTTTTCAGCATTTCTACATGTACTTCTTGTTGATTAAAGAAATGTCTTGTTCTTAGAAATAATGATATTGTTATATTTGTAAATAGATTTACATTGTACAAAACTGTGGCATTATAATATTTGCATAATAGTAGATTAACCCTTTCACTTCGTTTGGAAGAATGAGAATGCCCGCCAATTTTTAACTTTAACTGGATCATTTAACTGAACAGTATGATATTATCAAAATGGAAATTGTCTCATATTGTCAGTTTTTGCTCGTTAAATTTGTAATATAATTGTCTCTTTAATCCAGAGAAAAAACCGACAAAAATATAATACACCTGTACCTTTTAAAATGCTCAATAACTAAGACAAGTGCATAAGATTAAACTAATTTTAGCATTTTAGAACAACACTTGTAAGGAATTCTAAATCAAGTATACACCACCAAAACCCAGTTAGGTCTACATGCCCAGTAGGCAGTTTTGTGTCCTATTTTAAATTTAGGCTATCTGTGAATTTTCTTTTCTAAAACACACCATATTATGATGCTCAAACTTAAAATGTAAATTCAGAGTAATGTTCTTGGATACACAGTTTGTCATTTACTCTTTTGGTGGATTTTCCAACAATGATAATAAAAAACGAAGGCTTAACTGTAAAATATTATTTATCTGCATCTTGCTCATGTCTGATTTACTAGCAAAATTGAAACTATGTGATTTTAAAGGAGTATTTTGAAAGTGATTGTCGTTTAAAGAAGAAATTTTGTAAACAACTGTGTAATTTTAAGGAGTAGATTTAAAGTGACTGCCAATACAAAGGATATTTTGAAAGTGGCTGCCATTTTAAGGGGGTATTTTGAAAGGGACTGTCATATTAAGGGAGTATTTTTAAAAGGATTGTCATTTTAATGGGGTATTTTGAAAGTTGCTGCCGTTTAAAGGGTAACTTTGTAAACGACTGTGCCATTTTAAAAAGGAAAAAAGAAAGAGGGGGTAAAGAACATGCTTTTGCAAAGGGAGAAAGGGGCATATAGACTATGCCTTTACTGGGATGAAAGACCAACTGTGAAATAAGTAGGAATGAAAATAGTAAACAGAATATGTCATTCCAAGAGGTGAAAGAACGAAATAGACTATTCAAAGGGAGGAAAGGGTTAATTTAGAAGAAATAAGTTCATAAAATGATCACTAACTGTCCCTTGTGAGTTTGATGGATTGTATATAAATACATGTATTTGATGTCTCTTTCTTTAAGCTTGTAATGGCATTACCATGTTTGAAATATATCATTGATATATATTGTTTTTTTAAAACCTATGTTATAATAATATTTATCTATAATTGTTTTGAAAATTGCCGAAACTTGATTTTGTATTTACAGAAATAAGTTATATAATCATGTTTTGTAATTGCTTAGAAACCCAATAATCTAGAATTACTTTGTTTTCAAACTTTATTCATCTAGACCACTATATCAATTGATAATTTTTTGTGCTTAAGTCTTTTAGTATGTTACATCAGCTGGTTATGGAGAATGCTTATGTAAGATTGCCTGATTAATTTGATTTCCTCTAGCTTAGAGCTTTTTTTTGTCCGATTTTGAGAAAGCTTTTTGATTCCTTTGTGGTTGTTGTTTTTTGTTTTGTTTGATTAATGATTTATTATTTTTATTTTTTCTGAATTTAATTCAAGGTGTTAATTGATATTGGCATTTTCTAGATACACAACTGACTACATTTTATTAGACATGTCAATGTCAGACAGCTATAATATTGAAAAAGGGTTTGAAATATATTTGGGGAAACTGTAAGAAAAAAGTTTAAAAACTGCCAAAATAAGTGAGGTGAATAAAACTTCATACTCTTTGGCTTTTATGAAGGACTTGGATTCCAATTTTAAATTTTAGTGTTTTTAAAAAGTGATTAATTAATTTTTATATATCGACATATGACATTGTTATATAACATTTAGATTGTTCAAGATGATAAAAATAGATTTTTCGAATAACCAAGCTGAACTGAAACTGATTGATAACATCAATTAGAAACACAAAAATCCAGATGTGATACTTCATGATATTTTGAAAATAAATCTAGTTTGGTATGCATTAGACTAAGTAAAGTTTTCAAATTTCAGAATCTTTGTTATAAAACTATTTACAATTTGTTTGTATCAGAACCATAGTAAATCATTTCTTCCTGACAGCCCTTCTCCATCATTTTTTGTACACAGATATTTTATTTGTTTCCAAATAAGGATAGGTTTAAAATTGAGGCAAATTTGTTTTTGATGTCAAACTGGCAGTTAGAGTTCTCTTATAAAAAATAAAATTTAAAAATAGATATGTACCTAAACCCACCTAAATTTTTCATAACAGATATGGATTATTGTCTAAAGATCAGATTATTATGACAAAAGTTTAATTGACCTATTCCTATAAGGCCAGGAATCTTGAATTACTTTTTTGAATGATATGTATTTTGATGTTAATTTTTGTGTTTGTGTCAAAATGTTGAAGATGAGATGTAAAATTATGCTTAATGATTGTTATTATATATTATATTGTATTATTGTGCATTTTGATGTGCCATAACAAATAAGTGTAATTTTAATGTAGTTTTTGAGGAAAAGCTCAGGAGACAAGATGAAGGTATTACTTTCCTGATGACTATAAAACTGCCCTTTATTTAATATTATAATCTGTCAAAAAGAATTTTTAAGTACAGAATTCAGACTAATCGTAGATACCTACTTATTTTTAAACATATAGAGTTAAATAATCTTCAGTTTGCACAGTATAAGTCTGACCAACCCTCTGTGGCCTCAGCCCTTTTTGACAGACCTACCTTTTTAAATAGACATACTCTATGCATGCAAAAGGTGATTCTGTCTAATGTAGCCATGGTAGGATGTGCATGCAGATGGTTAGTCCACTCTTAACTAGCTTACTAAGATCTAAAGAACGAAAGTTATTTAAAAACAACAATAATATATCATATTCAGTATTTACTAAGATTATTGAATTGTTTGGAAAATAGTTAACATACAATTTCATATAGTACAATCCAATAGCAGCTAAAGGTATTTTGGGGCATTAAGAATCAATACAAAGTTTACAACTAATGTGACAAATATATATATATATTTTTTTTTTTTTTTTTGGTGTGTTATATAAATGTACACAAACTGTAAATAAATACACATTAGATGTTGTGTATTGTCATTGTCAATCTTTTTGATATGATAGTTTGTCAATTGTAACCCAGCATTTGACATTTGACCTTTAATACATAAGATTTGAACAGTGATTTTTTTGCCAAGTTTTTGATTCCCACTCATGATAGATAGTGTTAGACAGTTTATTAGTTCCATTGATTAAAGGTCTGCATTTCTTTTCATATATTCTGGGATTCTCCACCATTCCAAAATTGACAATATTTTTTGTCAATGAACCAAAAGCTTAATAAGGGAAACAATCTGCTTTATATTTGAATAAAATTAAAAGGATGACAAAGGTTTAGGGATAAGTTTTAAATGTATATATTCTGTGTAAGTAATTCCAGTTGCCAATTTATTTCATTGTGATAGATATTTTTATTCTTTATGTTTTGTTTTTTAACAAGTTGTTCTGTTTTATTCTGTTTAAATATATTGCCATATGTATGGTTTTTTTTATAAGATGTTTGTGACCATGTGGCTAGTGTGGTAGACTCGGTAATCATTTCATGATAGCAACATATTGCTGCAGTCTTACCAAGCTTGACTTGATTGTTCAAATCTTCATTAGCCAGATGGTTAGTGGCACTTACAATATCAAAGGTTATTGATGAAAGTGCTTGTAATTTTGTACACTGAAAATGAATATTAATTAAACAGATACATTTACACATAACAAGACAGTACAACCTGCTATAGTAACCACTTCTTTTTCAGGAGTACCTGTCCATTAGAATGATTGGTTTAAGGTCATATTAGTATCAAGTTTCATCCAAAAAGTCTTTAAGTACAGACCACTTGTCTATATTGTCCATATTCTTTAGGTCATCTCTGTATACAGGTTTGACTGCATATTCTTGCTAACCATCAAATCACAAGACCTTGAGCAGCAAGGCCTTGAAAAAATGCCAGAAATGCTGGATTCTTGCTCATATGGCAAATTGGTCTTGAGCAGTGGCTTAACTGCTCTCACTGTCTGGGCTTGAATCCCAGGAGAGTAGATTCTGTTGTACGAAAGTTAACCAGGCTCATTTTTTCTTTGCTTAATCTGATTTCATTTGCAACACCAGAATTGACCACCAAAGAATTTTACTTTATGGTATGATATGCTACTTATGCCTAAATAATGAACTTTGAGTAAACTTTGTGGAACTGGTCTCTGTTTGTTAAGCCACTAATTTTGTCATCCATCATAACCAGATGACATAGAGTACTAACGTAAGACACTGATAATTCTAGAGATTTGTTTTAACTTGCCATTGTAGTATTTTTTGTGTTTTTCTGTTTTGCCAAAATGAATATTATTTACATTGTATTTATTTACTAGTATTTAATTAGCATGTCTGAATTATTTATTAAGGTTACAGTATATGAGAATCTTTCTGGAAGGGTTTAACACACACACACACACACACCCCACCCCACCACCACTACCACCACCAACCGAAAAATCTGACTCTTCCAGTAAAGTTGGACAGCCCTTTTAAATAAATAAAGCAGGCTTAATGCTTGCTGTGGTGGTTTATATAGTTTAGTAATGACTGACTGGTTTTGGATAATATTTCCAGCAAATTGATGCAAAAAACTTTTCCTGATATCACAAAAAATATTTTTAAGTACTTATAGCCTTTGCTTGGTAAAGGTAAATAAAAAAGTTCATTTTAATTGATTCTTTATAACACTATAGAACATGTTATTATAAAAAAGGGTTTTAAATGCTTTGTGGCAGTTGATTTCTCTCATCCTTCATTCAGTATGCAATGAATGTCATTTTCATTGTCTTTTAAGTTTATTCTCAAATATTCTTTGTTGAATTCATTTTTTTTAAAATATATCTTCTAACTTTATTTCTTGATTGATTTTATGAAAGCTTTTTATGAAATAAGATTTATTTAATTACTAAATTTCAAATCTTTTAATCTGTTAGCTGACCCTAAATTGAACACAACAATTTGTTCGCTAAAACCTTTTTCATTTTAATTTGTGTAAGTGTTATTTTTAACTCCAAATAACTCAAAATAACAAATGGTAATGCCCATGCTTTTTTCTCTTCTTTTGTTGTAGTTTTATGACATTGTCAATTATGATCTTATAAAAAAACTTGTTTCAATCTAAAATAAAGGGTTGGGTATCCATCTAATCTTAACTTTCTAGGATATTGTGTTATTAGATAGTTTTAAGATCATTTGACATTGTTTGTTTTTTTATGCACAAATGTTTATAAATTTGATTTTAATTTTAATTCCTGTTTTTTTTTAAACAACTTCATTTTAGACATGCTTATGTTGATTTTATAATAATCACTAAAGATAAAATCCATTTCAAAATGCATATTCTTTGTAATCAAAAGTATTCACACTAAGTCAATATAGGTATATGAATTATTAACAGCATTATTCTTGTCCAAATATTCTTTTTTTTTTCAGAAAGTATTTAACATTGAAACCTATGTATTAAAGAAAAATCAATCTATAAATCTCATTTTTTTTCAAAGGACTGTTATGGCAGAGCAATTGGGCAATAGCCTGTATACCTAAATGGTATCAAAGCTATGGGCTTGACTCCTAGTCAAATGCCATTTTACCTTGTTTCAGTATCTTCTGCTTAGCTCTCTTTCGTTATGGTTAACTTAACTATCCTGATAGTTATCTGCAAAAATTGCCAGTGATTGTACAAGTACTCTTTAAGGTTCTCATAAGTGTGTACTTTTATAGGACACAGTCACATTACTGCAACACAATATTAACTTAATACAGATTAAGATTGGTCAGGTTTATACAAGAAATTCTCTGTTTGGGAAAAGCTGAAAAATGTTGATGTGACGTAAAACAACAACTAACTATATCTTTTCCACTTTTCCAAATCAGAAAGCGTTTTATTATAAAAGTATGGTAAGATTTTTGGAGGGAAAGCTTGCAATATTTTGTTTTTGTTTGTTAATGTATAAAATAAAAAAATGGCTGTGGAAATAGTGCTTATGCTATGTAAAGAAAATAATCATTTTCATTATTATTCAATATTGCTATTTGTTATTTTCATGTTATAATCATCATAATTGTTTTGTTAAAAATTGTATATTTGTGAAATAAAATTAGCAATAATGTTATTTGGTTTTGTAAATATTTTGATTTACAATGTACAAAAATATTAAACCACGCTGCTGGATACCATTCTGTCTATATAATCCTATTCTTCTTCAGACGTCCTTTCAGCCTATCATTTTCATTTTTTTAATGAACGACGATTACAGTATATTTTAGTTACTATTGCCTTATAACTAGGAACACAGTTACGAAATGGTTAAGGCATTAGCCTTCAAACTCTTCTCGACATTATTGGTTCAACCCTGATTGACTATAAGAGAGAAAGTTTTTTTTCCTTGTAGAAGGCCTTTTGGATGGTTCTATACCAGAATAAAGTACTGAGGGGTCTGTGAGTGCAGGCGAGCATACTAGCACTCTGTAGGTCACCACAAGTGTGCACTAGTACAAAGCAGATCAATACACTTGTCCAATTACGCACTATATGAGCCTGTGTTAAGGTTAATCCTAGAGATTAACCAAAACAATTCTTATTGCAAATAGCTGAAAAATGCTGAATTGTAATAAACAACATTCAACCAACAATCATCTCAGTTACTTTCAGACTTTTCATGTGACCAGTGTTGGTTTTCGATTTCTGAATACTATAAAAATCAATCTGATTAGAAAATGACATCATGTAACAATTCATGTTTTGTTGTAAACAATAGTATAATATCTATCAATAGAAGAATAAAACAACAAAAAAAATTATCTGTTCTAGTGCTCCATGCTTATTTTTTGGCGTTCTTTATCACCAAATGGACACGTGGCCAAAGATTAAGTAATAAATTCCTGATATAAGGAAGATAGATTCGAACACACAGGCCATGTATTTTCTCTTTGAGCAAGGCGTTTAATTTTTTATTGCTCATGCCCCCATCCGCCAATTGTATGGGTCCTGTTGGAAGACTTTGAAACCTGGACGAGTTTTGCCTTCATGAGCCTATAGACCGAAACCATAGAAAGATATTTCAGCACATCTGATACATTCTTTTTGTGGCTGTAATAGACTCTGTTGTTATAGTTTACATTGAAATTTCAACGTAACAGTATACATGTATTGTTTTAATTTGTACGTCTGTTACTGACGTAAGAAATTCTACTCATCCAAAAGGAGAGGGCAAAGGAGTTATGTCTTTCCCAGGGAAGAGTTTATGTCGGTTGTATCGCTCCACCTTTTTCATGTCGATTTAAAAGGGGAATGCTTTCTTGTTTCACCTTGTCCCTGTGGGATGAACACAGGGCTCCAAGATGGTTCATGTCTGATAACTTAAATTTACTGATTCTGTTTTCCAAAGTCACCTTGCTGGTTCAATATTATTAACCCATTTCACTGCGCCCCTTTGGAACAGGTTAATCTTTTCTTTTCGCCCAAAGGAGTCGGCAAATGATGTTACTCTTGATTTCTCTATCTCACTTCGTATCAGTTAAAGGGCATTTGACATCATACGTAACAAGTACGTCATCATTGCTCGTCTAAAGAAATTATTGTCTAGAATCTGCTTACTTACAAGGACAATGTTCAGGTTTAGAAAACCATTGATCAAATGCCGGCTTAAGCAGTCTTCAGTCATAGATTCAAAACATGCTTTAGGTATGCATCCATTCTGTTTTTAAAATGTAAAATACCAAAAATATATTTCATTAAAATCGCCTTTGATAATGTGATTGGACGCAGAAACAACAAGATGGTATGAGATGGGGATTTTGATAATAAAGCAGACACATTTCGACATTTAATTCATTATCACAATCTGTTAATTTTGATCTTACTCTTGTAAAATTGCTTCCAAATTCAGTTATCTATTATTCTGAATTTTATTTTGTTTATTAGAACTATATCTGATTCTGGTTCTAGTGTTTGTCATAAACTCGAACATCATGCTATTTATTTTCATTTGAACTCTATGCAACTTGTATTAGAGCAACTTTTCTTAAGTTAAGTATTTAAAATACACGTTTATTATTATTTTTGCTCACCAGACCTTTCATCTTTCTAGGCAAGGGCGTCTAGACGCTAGTTAATTGAAGCATTAAGCCATACTAAAACATCATAATAATGATAATACCCAATCAAAATTCGGGATGGAAAACCACTTAGTTTATAAAAATATTTGGTTTTGCTTCAACATTTAATTTTGATTTACTCAATAAGCTGTTTTTGATCAAACAAACATTCAAACATTTCATTTCCAATCTAAATCCGGTGATATATTACTATTTGGTTCACATAATTAGCTCTGTGTTCAGTTCATCACATTTCTGAGTATACGTTTAGAGGTTTTGGCCTGGATTGTCAGCCCGCATAGTCTTCGAAACTTTTCATTACCTTGTTTGTTATTTTCATTTTAATTAAGCTTTTTTACTTAAATCTAGCAAGTTTTGAATGTAAATAATTTTGTTCATTGTCATTTTAAAATTGTAACATTTGAATTAAGTTCTATCAAAATATTTTTTTAAAATAAAAAAGAGATTGCCAAAATTGTTTAGTTAAAGAATGAATTTGAAACCGGGTCTTGGTGCAATTAATTTTGTTCGTCGTGTTGCTATAGCAACCAAAACAAGGTCAAGGTACTGAGTGGTGTAAAACACTTTTTAAAAATTACTGTGTCAAAGATTTTATTATTATTTTCGACTATTTTCCTAAAACTATAGGACATAGACGCAAACACTTACATGCAAAAAGGTCAACATAGCAAGATCTTACTAAGTTAAAAAATAGATGTATGTAGTTCTCTATTTTTAATTACTTAGATATTAACATTTTCAGTTTATAAGAAGTAGTGTTTGCAAAGTAAGCATCACTTTTTTATCACTGAATACTTTTTTTGAAGAATTTATTTTTTTAAAATAAATATATTATATAATAAAATTTTATAAATGTATGGTTTTGGTTTTATCCAATCTACAAAATACAAAAAATTATTATTTTGCAACTGAAGCATTTCATTAAGCCATTCAATACCAGGTCAGCTTTTCGGACCCTTAGTTGTCTTTGTAATATAATGCACCGTATATAATAATAATAATATTAATAATAATAATAATAATAATCGTTTTTAAAATCAATAAACTGATGTTTTGACGTATTGCTGAACAATTGTTATAAATAAATAAATTAATTAATTAATTATTAAAATCAAACCTATCCGTTTAGCAGTCTCTACATTTAAACAATTTTGGTTTTGAGCTATTTAATGGATGACATTTCCAAACTGGAAACCGTCATTGGCATGACCTTCAAATTTCTTCGTCTTGACTATAAACTTAAAAATAAATCTCTAAATACGGATCATAACAATCATAATTTGCCTGATTCAATTCCTGCCGTAAACAGTTATAATTTCTGATTAATGTAAAGATACCTTAGTCGTTCATAATAATAGGGTTATTGTAATCTCTGCAACCAAAATTGCTACTGAATGAATAATATTTATCTTCCTTTATGCACACTTTAGGATATAAAATGTTTAGTTTAGAATGTAATGTGGACGGTATATCTATCACAAGACATTTCTTCAAATTTATTATTTCAACCATTTTTAAAAATTGTAGCTGTATAAATGTCACTTCTTTAACATGATTTTCACACCTGAGTAAGTCATAGCCAAACCCCCAAACTTAAAACCTAGTTATTCCGTGACACAGAGCACAATGAATGTTTCTGTAACATCTTCTGTCACAGGAATATTAAACCACGTATTTTTTGTGCAGATAATGTCGTACTCCGACTGCCCAAAAAGGGGACATTTAAATACCCTGTAATAACACATATTTTTAATCTGTAATAATTATCCCCCGTTACGCAGGATAGCGCTTTCATTTTTTCTTCGTGTTTGATAATGTTCATATATTGAATATTGAGAGTATGCTCTAAACAGCAATCATTGTAGATTTTACAGTTTTTGTAGCAATGACATCTTTCAAAAAATATGTCTGATTTTGGACAGCTTTCAGGACGTTTCTTGAGAATTGATTTGTCTGGAAAATCTTTTTTTAAATATTGCTAACCTATTCCATTTTAATAATATATATTAATATTGGTGCTTTGTGCATTCATTTTTATAACTTTGAATTGGAGAAGTTTTATGTTGAATGCAAATCAAAAGACATAAATGGTCTTCAGAATATCGACCCTGTCTGCAAAGGTCACCTGTCAAGGAAGGCCACTTTTAGCCAATCCCTCAAGTGGCCTTTGTAGACAGGTTTATATATATATATGAACGTTATACCATTTTATATATCAAAAACTGATTATTCAGTAATAATTATACAAAAAATAAATAATAAACATTATTTTAAAGAACAGCACAATTGAAAAATCATATAGTAAAGGTTTACCTATTGCATACAAATGACTAATTGTCTCATTGTTGTCTCAATCAAACTGGGACTGAAAATAATAGACGTTATATAAACTTGACAGGTGGACTTGATATAATAAGGTTGACTCTATAGCAGGCTTTATTGTATTAAGTATATATTTTCTAAATCTTAAACAAATGATGTAGTCTAAGCTGACATTATACAAATAAAAGTAATCATTATTGATTTATTTTATTATATTAAAGTTGAAATTTTATTTTTGATAATATTATATAATTCCAAAAGGTAACAGATTAATATATAAGTTTTTTAAAGAATTATCCGCGATTATACCGGAAGGATTTCAGAAATTTATGGATAGATCCTAGTAACATAAATTGCTTTAGTTAATATACTGATACAGTGCCTTGCTACCTTGACTACCAGATCCAACTTAATTGACTTTAAATTTGCTGTTAAAGTGTCCATTTCAGCCAAAATCCCCATTAATATAACTTAATCGAAGAAAAATAATTTTAAGAAAAGTATATGGAACTGAAGATTATATTTTAATTTTCGAGTTTAAATATTATGACATATTACCGAACACTATATAATTTTTTTAAAATGTTTTAATTTTTTTTAAATTTATTTGAAACTAAGGTTTGTTTCATCATGAAAAACATTCCTTAGCTGGATCTAATTTGGGTTCATTCAGGTATTTTTGTTAAATATTTAAAAAAAATAAAAAAAATGTTACATAATACATATATTAATAGCTTAGGATTTAAAATTAAGAAAAAGTAGTATCAATGGAGAGATTGGATAGCCATAGAGACTAGTATAAAACTGGAAGTGGTGAAAAATAGTTAAACGGCAAAGTAATTTATTGATTTTAATTACTGAATTTATTCCAGAAATAACAATTTGTACTTAAAATTATAATTGATGTTTTAACCATTAGTGTTCTTAACCTTCTACAAATAAGAAAATAAGAATAACTGTGATTAATTAATAATTTTAAATAATTTTTGGAAAATTCTTATCGTAGGAAAATCGTGATAAAATAACACTTTACATAAAATAATAATTAATAGTTGAAATATCAAGGTGTTTATCCTTATACATATACATAAATAAAAAGCCCAGGAGGTAAATTAAGTTTCTTTTCTCTTATCAAACGATTAAAATTAATCAATGATAAAATACACATTATTAATTTGTGTATTGGTTATGAAACTTTTACAAAATCTTTTTACAAAAACTTTAATATATATATTTCACGTCTGTACAGTGTCCTAAACGTCCTGGGTCCATTGTATTACCTGGGCTTACAATTTAACAATTTCTCAATTAATTAAAACTTTTTTTAAGGACCATTCTTTTTAAGAAAAATCGTGAGAAAATAGGATTTGAAATAACACACAAATTCTTTCTCTATTTTGTTTATTGCTTATGCTTCTTTATTTTTAACTGGGTATTTACATTTTCAATACGTGTATTTTTAATATCAATATAATTTATAATTTCGATGTTGTTGTGTCATCATGTTGCTTTTGTTAAGTCATTACAGATGTAATATCATTACCCGAAATGTGCCGTGCTTTTAATTACGTTTGTTGTTTTCAATTAAATGTTTTTATAATTACAAAATGTAATATAAAAAATTATTGTATTTTTTGGCAAGACGTATAACTATATAAATATATAAAACAAATACCAGTTATTTTGATGTGTCAGATGTGCACATTTCGGAAATTCATTCCTCATCAGTGACACTAAGACCGAAAAGTTTGATAGATAAAAAACATAAGCCAAACAGTTGAAAATCATGAATCTAAAGTTCCAAAATTATATAAATCCAAATCCAGCTAAGAAATGCTTTGCATGAGGGAACAAACCTTAGTTTTAAATAAATTTTAAATTTTAGACGGCTGAAAATTTTGCTAAATGTTACATCTTCTGACAGCACAAAGTACTGCCTACTGAGTTATGGATACCCTTGGGGATGTTAAAAATAATTGCTTTATCGCACATGGAATTAGTTTATCCATAAATCCTGAAATTTCGAAATTAACTAAATATATTGACAAATATCAGAAAACTATATTAAAATGTTTTGCAAATTCACCAACAAAACGGGCTTTTATAATATTATTTGCGAATGTCAGTTATTATTTTTCTAAGTTTTTGAACCAAAATGACAAAATTTCAATATTAATAGAAACATAAAAAATTCCAAAAAAAAAAATATAAATAAATAAATAAATAAATAAATAAATAAATAAATAAATAAAAATAAAATAACAGGCTTCACAATCAATGTTGTAGAAACTTTAATGACTCTAAAAATTAAAACATCTTATTATTAATTATTAAATATAAAATATACTGAACATAAAAGAATAATCAATGAAATTTCGATAACATACACATTAGTTGTTATAGAAAGAAGTTAAACTAAACCAAAAACTTTAAGATAGACAAGAGTTGTAAATTTTGATTTGAAATTGATGATTAAGTTGTTTTTAAAATTCTTTACATAAGAGGTTAATAGGCCTTAATTTTTCTTCTTTTTTTTTTGAATATATTTCAAATTTTCGGTACTAGCACAATAGACGATTACATTAATAACAGAAACTATTAAAATTTCTCCTAAGTTTGAATTAAGGCGCCACAGTATTTTTCAATTTTAAATATTCTCTGTTCTAGGAATCAAAATCATCTAAAACATCAAACGACCAGTCAATTTATAAATAGCTTGAATAGTAGCCAAAGTGCAATAATAATAAAAAAAACATTAAAAACAAAATAAATAAAAAACCTCAAACCTTCATCTGACCTGTAATCTATTTGAATTCTTGTCTTACGAAACACCTGCCCTTCACCTCATTTTAAAGATGAAACAGGTCTTTTGGTTAAAAATTTACTACCCCAGTGCAGGTACGCTGCTGGTTCAGTAAATCTCCCCGAGGGTATCCATAAATCAGTAGACAGTACTTTGTGCTGTCAGAAAATGTCCCCTGTAGCAAAAACTTCAGCCGTCTTTTTTTTTTTTTGAAATTTATTTGAAACTAAGTTTGTTCCCCCATGAAAAGCATTCCTTAGCTGGATTTAGTTTGTATTTATTAGTTTTGAAATGTTTGGATTATATTTTTATCTATCAACCTTTTAGGTCCCTATTGTCACTGATGAGGAATAAATTTCCGAAGTGTGCACAAATGGCAAATCTAAGTTAAACAGGCATTCTTTGTGACGAGTATATTTATACATTACTTTGTTGATTAATAATACGTATTCATATCAGATTTCAGAGTAATAAAATCTCCAACTTATACGTGATTGGAAAATGAATCCTTGCTCATCGATTCAGGTTTACGTGATAATTTCGCGAAATTAAGCCAGAGATTTAGACCTGTTGAATAACTTACTACACTTTTTAAGAGGTGATTTTCTTTACCTTTATTACAATAATAAATAGAATCCCATTATTTTTTCACATTAGATATACTGAATTTGTCACCATTACTGTTCATACAAAGAATTAGAGTCATTTCTCATATTGCACGTCGATGTCACATATCTAGCGTTTAGGCATAATATTATAATGCTGAAATCACTTGATCCTATCGTTTCCCGCGATCACAAACCTTGCCGCCTAATATAAATAAATAGATAAATAATATATAAATAAATAAATAAATAAATAAATAAATGATTTGCAAAACACCAGTTCTTCTTTTATTGCACACTAAATGATTACAACAAAAATAATAAGAATTTATACTCGCAAGCAACTATATGTATTCGTTTCGTATATGTAGATATTAATAACTCTTAAAAAAATAACGACTTTCTGAAATACATGTATACACTATGGCAATTAAAATTAAACATTGGTTCGAAGTAAAGATTAACTACCCCTGAGGGGATACCGTTGCTGGTGTAGTAATACTCCCCAGTAGTACTTTGTACTGACAGAATATGCAACATGCGAAAAAAAATTTAAGCCGTCTTAGTTTTTGTCCCAGCTGATAAAGATTCTAACAACATTATTTTCGTTCGTAAGAACTCCTACGTTGTTTTTATTAAGTGTCTTGGTGTAGATAGTATATCGGAGAATCTTATTATAACAGAACTAATTTACCAAAGATGAAGCTCTTTTAAATTATAGGGGAGTTCTAAAACATTTCAGTATCAATTTAAAACAGGAAGAATTGACCTTCCTTTCTTGAATTGGATACCAAAACTTCACAAAAATTTATACAGGGAAAGATATATAGCAGGTTCCTCTCAAAGTACCTACTAAATCATTATCAGTAATTCTAACACAAATTTTGACAGTCGGCAAAGATGGCCTTCTACATCTGGCATCAACCTAATGAGGATTCACAACCACTTGCCCATCTTTTTTCTAATACTCTATCTTCTGTATAAAGTATAAAAACTTTTTTACCCGTTACACCACTATTCCTCATTCTAAATTGAAAGAACGTCTGAAACAAATCGTTCACTTATTGTTATTCTTACAACGGTAAACAAAGATATAAATATCTAGTGCTCAACAGGGATTCTGGTTATTTTTTTAAAACACCATACAGACTATAAAAAATATATGCTGAAGATCATTAAAAAATATTAGAGTTTTTGATAGACAGCATATTTGTTGTGTTTGACGATATTACAATGGGCACTGTTACTACAAACTGTGTACCTTGCTTGCTGTTTTGTTTCTTTATTCATATGAATCAGAATTTCTACATATCCTTGTCAAATTTGGAGACATGACTGTTGCTAAATCATTCAACTCCACATACAGATACATGTATATAGATGATGTTCTATCTGTAAATAATCTCAAATTCGGAGAATATGTAAATGCCATCTATTCAAGTGAGCATGAAATAAAATACACGACTGATTCTTCATGTTCTGCTTTACATTTGGACTTATACCTCAATTAGGACACCCATGGAAGGTTACATCTGAAGCTATGCGGCAAACGTGATGACTTCAATGTTTCTATTCTCAAATTTCCATTTTTTGCAGTAATATCCCTGCTTCTCCCGAAGTAAACTGCTCACAATTAAATTGTTTTCTCTAGGATATTGCGAAGCCTAAACTACACAAGACCTTTTAAAGTTTTATGGTCGTCATCACAAAATTGGAGTCACTGTATCCAAACTTATACTGGATGTATTTGAGCTACTATTGTTCCGTGTTCCCTTCATTCTCAATATGATTTGCACCTGACGGTTTAAGCTAGCTAGACAGGAGGTGCTTATCATTCCCAAGCATCCGACTTCACTTCCTTGATGGAAGTTCACGTGTAAAACTTAATTGGCCAGTTTTCAAAGTTTTTACGTTGTTTCCTTGAGATTGTGGTTTGGATTGGAATAATAACTTGAAACTTAGGATTCGTTTATTTTCAGCTCTTTGGCTTATGTTATTTGTAATAAGTTTTGACCAAAGTGCCACTGATTAGGAATGACTCTCCGAAATTTGCACATATGGCACATCAAACTAAACAAGTATTTTTGTTAGATATCTTCAACCATTGCAAACCTTACCGTCTCAATAGTACAAAACCTTTGATGATTTGTAAAACGCTACAATTTTGTTTTTTTTATCGCAGACTGTATAACTACAACTGTTTCACAAAAATAATTTTTAAAAATATATATTTTTGCAAGCAGGTATATGTCTTAGTATTATATATGTAGATATCAATAACTCTTGAAATACTAATGCTTTTCTTCAAAGTGTAATAGACAATTGAACAGAGGATTAAAACAATAATATCAATGAAAAGCATGTAATTATTTTTCTAATTGAAATTATGTTCAATTCTTTGTTGAGAACTATAATTTTTAAGCATGAACTAATGGGCTTTTGTTTTTTATAAATAAATAATAATATAGATATTTGAATCAAGGACTCTTGTCACTAAATGCGTGGTTTCTTTATTTGGTTTTCATCTTTTTATCTAGAACCATTGATTTCTAGGTATAAAATAATAATCTGACGACAAGAATCATTTTACTTATTAATGATGGAACGCGCACAGTTTATGCTTTTTACCATTCCAAATAAATTTAGGAAGAATAATTGCCTAATTTATTTCAGATGATATAACACCTATGTTTGTGATTAAAATAATAAAAAAAGCTTCACAGCTTATTTTGCTACCCAAACCTAAATATAGCTTTATTCATCAAAATAATAATTAACACTCTTGCAATTTTTAATACAACATTTAATAATCAATAAATCAATTAAAAACAATTAAAAAATACAACATAATAAACAATATCAAAATGAAATAAATAACAATTATTAAAATTTTGTGCATTGCAACGGATTACAAAAATAATATAAATTCGCTTCATTTCAGTACACTTTAGATTAAATGATAACAATTTTTTGTTACAAGCTAACTGTATATTCATATGAAGCCAATACTTTTGCAAAAAAATATTGTTTTATTTCGTTGTTCTCGATAAAATCATAGTAATTTTACTATGGAATATGTCAAATAAAATTTTGAAAGCAATGCTTTTATAATAAAACGTTTCTATTATAATAACTGAAAATGGATATAAAGGATCTATGGGTACTAAACCTTCTTTAGTGCTCAGGGACCCTGAGATTTTTGCGATCCTTACGGACATACACAACAGGTATGTTGTTGTCCCAGCTGACAAAGCTTCTAACAGCATTATTGTCGTTTGTTTGACGTTCCATTTCTAAATAATCCCAAATTTGGAAAATATGTGAATGACTGCAAACAAAAATATACTGAAAATACCATCAACAAAATTTTAGAGTTTTTGATATAAAACTAAATTTTTTGTTTGGCAATATAATTTTCCAACAAACAATCGGTATACCAATTGGCACAAATTGTGTACCTTTGCTTGCTAATTTGTTTGTTTATTCATATGAATCAGAATTTTACAGAACCTGGTTAAATCTGGAGTGAAGACTGTCGCGAAATCATCAGCTACACATACAGATATATAGATGACGTTCTATCTCTAAATAATTACAAATTTGGGGGATATGTGAATTCCATCTATCCAAATGAGCTTGAAATAAAAGACACGACAGATTCTCCATGTTCTTCTTCATATTTGGACTTAAACCTCAATTACGATATCACGAAAGGTAACATCTGAATCTATACGACAAACGTGATGGCTTTCAATTTTTCTATTGTCAACTTTCCGTTTCTTTGCTGTAATATCCCTGATTCTCCTGCGTATGATGTATATGTTTCACAGTTAATACGAAATGGTTGTTACAGTGTCAATAATTTTTTTTTGTATTGACCAAAAAGATTTTATCATGTTTAATTGTGCCCATTTCATATTTTATGTTTTGCCATAAGTTTATGTAAAGGTGTTAAGGGCAAATCCATATTTTAGGTGTCGCTTAATGAACAAATTGAGAGGTCACTGTATGTGCTGATATTTTGTCAATAAACTGGGGTAACTTTGTAAATATTCATGGGTTGTGTGACTGTGTATGGAGTTTGTGGAGTATGTGATTTTCATGATGTTATGTTTTGTTGTATATATAAGGGGGTAGAATTTTAATAAATTTAGTAAATACTTGGTCATGAACGAATGATGTTCGATACAAGAGAAAAGTAAATACATGTACATATAATTTTTGGTCAAAATGCTTGGGTCGGAGATTAATAGTTATAAATTTAATATGGATGAGAATATACAGAGAATTTAAAAATATAATAAAGTGGTGGAAATGATATACATCTTTGTAATAATTTGAATTCCTGGGACCAAAACCAACGACAAAACTGTAACAATGGTAGAGGTTGTTCCCACTATGGGGACTTTCTACAATAAAGCAAACTGCTTGCAATTAAATTGTTGACGGAAGATTATTGCAAGCCTAGGCTAATCAAGGCCCTTATGGCTGTTATCACAATATTGTTGATAAGTATGGAGTCACTGTATCCAAATTTATACTGGGTATATTTGACTTACCATAGTTCTTTGTTCCTTTCATTCTCAAAATTGACTTGCACGTGACGGGTGTAGCTAGCTTGGCAGGAGGTGCTTACCCTTCTGGAGCATCCGGCCTCACGTCTTTAATGGAAGTTCACGGGTATAACTAGTTTTGCCAGTTTTAAAGTTTTTAAATTTTTTTTTTATTGTGGTTTGGACAAGGACTGGTATGTTTGTTTTATTTCTGTATTCATCAAACAGAAAATACACAGATTTAAGAAAGCTTAGAATTTTTACTTAATACGATACTGGTCTATATAATTATTTAAAATGTTTCTTTAAGTAAACACGACATGAATACAATAATTCATGTAATAATCAATTGTAAATTATTTTATTCAAAAGTTCGTTGTTTTTTTAATCATTATTTGTAGGATTTTATTTATAGAGGCTAAAAAGAGTAGTCAAGCATCTATTATTAAATTTGACATGTTATATTAATATCATGGGATCGAATGTTAGATAAATCCATTTTCCTTTTAAAGAATATATGTCATTAGCTTTTATTCAACAACAAACATTACAATATTACAAAAATATAAAACATAAAATGATCGTTATATACCCTTTACCTGAATAAAAACTACTTTTTAGAAACAAATCTCTCTTGCTTTTGTTCATCTATGACAATAATATGACATCTAGAGTTACACATTAGGTTATTGTTAGAACATCCTGTATAGAAGTTTCAGAAAAAAGCTCGGAGCAGTAGATACCTCCTTCAGAAGAAAGCGAAGTTGGTCAATAAAACAAGAGGAGGTAATTAGTACATATTTTTTAAACAGTACATGTTTTTAAATTCAGGAAAATCTTTTAAAAATGCTAGCAAAATCTATAACATAAAACTTTATGAGGAATGACTTTCAGAAATGTGCAAGTATGGCACATCAAAATGAAACAGGAATTGTTAGGTATATATTTTTAGATGATTTCGTGGAAACCTATCATGGATGCCTAAAATAATTTTTGTGAAAAGTTAAGAGTGTGATAAATTATGGTACACCGTGTATATAATTGCTTTTACATATTTTTTAGAAATTGATTGATGTTTTGGCAAATGAATAATTTAGATACTTCTAAGTACATGTTTATTAGCAACAAAATGTATTTCAAAAAATTGCAAAAAATAGAAAGGAGACTTACACAGTTATAAGTGCAAAATAATGATTTTTGAGATGCATAAAAAGAAAAAAGAAAAAAAAGTGAACATCGTCATGCCACGTATGGTGGAAACGGCAATGTTAAAATATTTTGATAGCATTCAAATGAAATACAATGTTGGGCAGCTAAAGAAGAAATAAGACAAACATCATTAAGACACAACGTCAAATTTGCATCAAACACTGATTATATGTATACAAATTATTACTTCGTCAAAAACTTGATATTTTGTTAAAACGTTTGCAGCAAGGTTTTAATTCTCTCTATAGAATCAAAAGAACACAAGAAAATTTTTAGGCAACAATATCTGATATCTATCAATCATTAATAAAGATATTCTAAAGATAGTTCTTGTGTGAAAAAATAGCTTTTTATTTAAAATTCATTTAAATAATAGGCAAATGTCTCTCGGATCCGTTTTGAAGCCCTACGGATTCAGCCTCATAACATCATAGACAAACACTGTAGAGTAAAGAAAAACTTGTTTCAAAAACAGATCAAGTAAATCATAAGCCAACTTTACACGACCAAAATTAATTATCATGACGGTTACATTTGTGATTTTTTGCTTTTTCAAGTTGGAATTCTTGATTGATTTCACTTATTCATTATGCAAATTGATTAAATTCATCTCAAAGTAGCGTCAGACACCTCTCATGTTTTGTTTGATTTATGAAGGATTTCGGCCATAGTGAAAGTCCCTGAACTATGAGTAGATTTGTTTTTTAAAAAATGCGTCCTCAGTTTCTTCTCCACAAGTTGAGATTTAAGAAAACAAATAGACACAATTAAACCTTGTAGTCCAGTTACGATAATAAACAAGTACGCCAAAATTTCATTTTTTAAAGATTGTGACAATATCCCAAATATCCAAAACAATCCCGATATCAAACATAACTTGATAAATGGAATCAGATAACTTAGAGTATATCGAGAAGAGACATTCATTGAATCAGTGGCATGGTTGACAAGGTTTCTTCCAGACCAAACGAGAAATATAAAGTTAATAAATAAGGAAAGGATAACAGGAATAGTAAAGAAAAGCAAATTTGCAGGGTAACTGCTTGGAAAACAAACGTTACCATTGTAACCCATTTCAAAGTTGTAAGGCTTTAAAAGCTCTATAAAAATACACGGCAGAATAATTAGTATGGGTAACCCATAGCCTGAGATGTATATAAAGTGCTTACTATAATCAATAGACAATTGATAAGCTAAATTTGTCTTCAGTTTGTATAAAAGCTTAGACACCATAAAAGTGTAAAGAGAAACCCAGGTGAATACACAAAGCCAAAAATAATGCAAAACAACTCCCATAACCAAACAGATATCTTGATTATCTGTGGCTCCGATTCCAAACATAAATAAAATATTAGCACATATTAAAGATGTTATAATGTTAACACAAATATTTTCAGCTAACGATTTTAACAACCCAAAGTACACAAATATAAATAAGGTAAACATCAAAGCAAGTGTTGATACTCCCAGTGTAGAGTAGGTTAAGACCAATTGTATCATATGAAATGAAAACAGCGTTGGCATATCAGTAGGTTGTTGTGATTTATTTGAAGTTGTAGTTGAATTGGATATGAACAAATTCAAAATTCTCACCAAGGCCATTCCGTATATTCTTTTGACCTGTGATTGAAATGCAACTTGGACATGTATTGCTGTTATTGATGGTACTTCGTATACATTTGTATCGAATGAATTAGTGTCCAGCACTCTCAAAAAGTCTTGTAGATCAAAAACCATGCCACTATAATCTGATAAAAAAGTTGTCTTGGCATTACATTCCTTCCGATTTGAAGCCGAATAAATGACTGTTGAATTTATTTCTTCCTCTGCATATGTGAAATTAATTATTGCTAGTGCTGTCTCCAAAAATCTCAATTCGTGAACAGTCATCACATTCATTGTGGACATATTTAATTTTGCTTCCGAAAAACAGCAACGATTAGCTGCAGAATCATTAGAACATTTTACCGTGCCCGTGATGAAGATGGAATTTTGTGGTTTTATTTTGTATACATCTCTTGGTAAAAAAATAAAATACGCGATCATTGCCCTGAGAAAGAAACCATCATCAACAATGTTGTTACTTGCAAGAAAAATTTTTAAACTCAAATGTCCATTCAACACACTTTCACTGACGCATTTCTTGTTCTTTGTTTCCAAACATGACGAAATTCGGCATCAGTAAATTTGCAAAATAAAAAAATGTATTAGTTGTTAGTTATACGATAATTTGGTACAAACATATTAAAATATAGTTCAAGGTTTTTAAATTTATAGTATAAATTATAAATCGAAAGATTTTCTACAGAATTATTAATAAAATAAGAAACCTTTAGAAGTGTCAGGTAAGATGTAGTGTAAGTGGAAAAAAGCTTTATTTTTTAATTTATGCCTTTAGACGAAAATGACAATATGTTTTGAAGATTTGAAAACAGTCTGGTTAGGCAATTGATCTTTATATAATTTTTAAATATACATTTGATTATTTAATTTCAACACATTTGTTTGCCAGGATGATTTGAATAGATGAATTGGTGTAAGGCTTGCTTGTCAGCAGCAAACTGAATTAGTGAGCTCACGCCTTAACTACAGGCCGCTCAAAGAGGCGGACAAAGATACAACTAAAAAATCTTATTCTTATACCGACATGCTTTATGATAATCCTTAGGGATAATAACCTTGCTCTCGTTCCGAGTAGCTGACAAATTGCTTATGTTACGTTAAACAATATAATAACCAACCAAGAAACTAGCAGTTTGGTTGTAGAGAAGTCATTTTCAAATTACTTATCGCTTATCAAACTTAAAATACTATTTTTTCTTTTCAATAAAATTACTATTCTTGTCAAGGTTCATCAAACAAATTTGCCATTCAAATTCAAGTATTTCGTATTCTTCGATCTTGAATTAAGTAAAGGCGAGTAATGTTTTATTTCTCAGTAAAAATAAAATACAATTTATATGGAGGCGACCAGTTTTGGGATGCTCAAGGAAATAGGAGTGCTAACAGAAAATTTTATTGACAAACTATCTAATAATAGGATAAGCCCGAGTGTTGTTAGCGAATGCTTTTTAGTTAAAGATGTTTATTTTTATTTTGAAACTCCTTACAATTGCACCATATTTTGATAAACAACAAAAATTACAGGTTTTTTTTTCAATCTTTGGCAAAAAAACATAGTTTATTTAGTGAGTCAATGTAATATATCAAACTTACCACGTTCCCGTCATCTGCACACTTCTGGAATTGTGATGTAAGTCGAAGATCATCGTCAAACTGGAACATGACTGTCATTGGCATCATTTGTAGATTTTTAGTTGGTTTTGTTACGAAATCAATAATCCTTTTGTTGGGATAAAAGCATTCATAATTCATATTTTTGAATTTTTTACGTAAACAATTGTAGTTTCTGATAATTATTCTATTGTTGTGTGTTTCGTGATAATGATATAAAACTATTGGGTTTTTGTACTTTCTGCAGCGCATATTTGTAATCATAGAAACAGAAAATGTTTTGTCTTCTTGAATGCACATTCGTGGATATGAGATATTACGCTCAGATAGTATATCTGGTGGTAAATGAAACATTTTGCTTTGCCCCTCTTTTAACAATTCAATCTTTTCATCTACTGTGATATTCTGAATTGAAATGTAATCAATTTTAAACCAATCTAATTGATATATTAATCGCCATACAGAATACCTGGATACTCCGTGACACAAAGCGCAAAATGCATTTCTGTAAATGAAGCCATCGTCACCGCTCACCGGAATGTTTATACCCGTATTTCTTGTACAATTAAAGGTGAACTTTGACTGTCTGGATTCAGGACAATGAGATACCATGTAATACCCAACGTTTTTTATTTTGTGAAAATTGGCCTCCGTTACACAAGACATTGCTAGTATTTTATTTTCCGTTTCAATGCTGTTAACAATTTTTGTAGTGTCAGCATATTCTTGACAACAATCATTGTAACGACTACATTTGCTGTCGCAATGACAACGTACAAAATAGTCTTCCTGTTGCGGACAGTGTCCAGGACAAGAATCATCAATTGTACTTTGCCTCGTAACTCTTTTTGTAATTTTTTTCCAGATATTTGCCCTAATTGACGATTGTACGTGAACTTGAAATCCATATAAATATGAAGGAGAAACGTTATATTTATTTAATGCACGATTTTTGTCTAATTCCCATTTGTTTGGCATCGGTATAATCAAATTGTCATTAAAACTTGAAAACTCCTTGTGACTTTTAAAACCATTTTTTCCATTTTCACTTTCATTTTTGAATCCATCAGGAAATTTTATTTCGGTACTTACTTCTGTTTTGACATTTTTTAACCCATTTGTTGTCAGAAAACAAACAATTAATTGAAGTGGTAAAAAATTTGAGGAGATCATCTTATCCAGCGGACTGGTTGTCGTTGAACAAAACTCGTAAGACTGAATTCCGTAATACAAAACTAGTCAGACTGGTTTCCGAAGAACAAAACAAGTCAAAACTGCATTCGTAGAACAAAACTCGTCAGGCTGGTTTTAATAAAACAAAACAAGTCCAACTGTGTAGAACAAAACAAGTAAACTCATTAGGTTGACATAACGATTAATATATACTTAAGTGTTATTTAATTTATCTACCAGCCAATACAAATGCTGTTGATATTTTATACTTTTGATGACGATTTTGACGATTGTCTACGGCATCTGTTCAATGATTTGGCTTCAGAACGTGTAAATTATATATATTCATTATTTTCAACTGTTTGGTTTATGTTTTTTATCTATCAAACTGTTAGGTCTAAGTGTGTCACTGATGAAGAATGAAGTTTCGAAATGTGCACATCTGGCAAATCTAAATTTAACAGGTATTTGTGTTATATATATATATATATATATATATATATATATATATATATATATATATATATATATATATATATATATATATATATATAATAATAATAATAATAATAATAATAATAATAATAATAATAAACTGTCGTATTCGGTTTTTTCCAACGGGTTTTTGGTAACTGTATAATTACACCTTCATTGCTTATATTGAATTAACTGTATTATTGTACAGTGTTCTTTTTGCACAGGCTGCAGAGTATCAACTACTACAAGCATATGTAATTCAAATACAAGCATATGTAATTCAAATACAAATACTTAATTTACTCATTTATTTACAACGTTTTATTCTCTTGCTTGAATATATATATATATATTGAATTCTTTCTTTTTTGTGGGTTTTTTTAAGTTCGTTTTGTCAAATGTAAAATGCAATTATTTAAATGTTTTTAGGTTATTTAGCTAGAATTAATAGAATTCCTAATTGAGTTTCTAATGAATAAGAATTTTGTTTGTAATGTATAATGAATAAATATTTTGTTACAAAGATGTAAATTCTCAAAACGCTAGTAGAAGACTAACGACGATCTCCTTATAATAAATGCACTGCACTGTGTTTGCAGCAGTGACCAATTACATGAGTTTTGCCTATTATAACTTAAAATTGAAGAGCAAAGTGAATAAATACTAGACAAAGAAAAGATATAAGATTTATTTGCCAAACTTTTGTCAGATTTTGTTTAAAACATCGATTATTTGAGACGGTTAGACGTATTTCAGATATAATTTCTGAAAATTAGAAGCATACTATTTGAAACAAGTAAAATAAATTTACTGGGGAAAAAAGGAGTATTTTGTAGACACTCATGTTCTAAAAATTATCTCACACAAGTAGGATCGTAGAGGATTCTTTTTCTCAATGCAAACTGGAAGATAAAATGCCAGAGTTTTAGTCTCAAATTTTACATTGAATGGGAGATAAATCTTGGTCTTTTTGCAAAAAATCTGTTTTGGTTATAATTGTCATGTGCATTCTGCACAATTTTAAATATTGATGTTGGTAAAATTTAAAATGCTGCACATGACACCAGCCTTATCTTATACCTGGAATAAAAATATTACTGGAAATCATTATTTAGAAACACACCACAACAACATTTTGAATTTTTTTCCCAGAATTACTGGGACCGAATGGTCTAAATTCATGACTTAAGTTCCACGTTTTCCTTCCATCGATGCCTCATGCTCAAAGTTAACCATTTCGCGTTAAAAAAGATTCCGATATTTATTTTTTTTATTTTGTTTCACTCATGTCCTTAAAATGATGACACACTTATAAGAGTGTAGAAGATTCCTTTTCTCACTGCAAACTTGAAGATAACGTGCCAGATTTTTAGTCTCAAATTTAACATTGAAAGGGAGATAAATCTTGGTCTTCTTGCAAGAAAAAGCTATTTTGTTTACAATTGTCATGTGCATTCTGCACAATTTTATTTCTAAAATCAAAATGTTGCACATGAAACCAGTCTTATCTTATACCTGGAACATTAAGAGATTTTTTTTTCTTGTCTTTAACCTTCAGTTGTTGGTAAGGTAAAAGTATAAAATTTGTAGTGGAATGCCATGTTTATCTGCAAC
The DNA here is from genome assembly GCA_029721355.1 of Tegillarca granosa. NCBI lineage: Eukaryota > Metazoa > Mollusca > Bivalvia > Arcoida > Arcidae > Tegillarca > Tegillarca granosa. The sequence continues at coordinate 25,261,950 of CM056602.1, read as the reverse complement.
ATCGTGGATGAGTGTAATGGTACAATACAATACAGATCATAAATACTTAAACCAACAAATTCGCCACACAATATGATATCTATCTATCTATCTATCTATCTATCTATCTATTGTTTTTATTTACAGAAGTAGATACAAATGTAACTGGTGTTGGTAGTTCTAAAATATTAATAATAACGCATGGGTATACGGATATTTCCCGTGACAGAATTTGCTTTCACTTCGTCACCAGACTTAATAAGTTATAACTATGATTTAAAGTTTGCGGGCATTTGATGGTATTCCTAATGAAACAAAGATATAATCGGTTTACCATAACTATTTTATTTCAGGCTTTATCTAAGATCTGTATTACAAGTCTTCTTGGACAGAAACACTTTGAACAGTTTACAAATACTTTCTTGAGATACGGTTCTTTTAACACTATCTGGCATTTAATTTCGAAGCATTTCTTGTCATCATTGTCACTGACATGATTTTATTTTAAGTTTGTATTAGGATTAATAGTTGCCTCTCTTGTTAAGTAAATGTAGACAATTGTCTTAAGCTCTTAGATACCTTTTATTCAGCTTTAGTAAATTTAGATCTTTATTGAATTTTTTTCAAACATCATTCATTATATCTAAGTTCCTTTAATGTTTTTGTCAACAAAAGTCTCTAGATGAGGTGAAATTATTTAAAGTCGGTCACATAATATAAAGCAGCATACAAAGAAGAAATGATGAGAGTATTAATAACACTAGCTGTAATTTTGCTTAATTAATGTTTTATTTGAGTCGCTTAACAACGGAATAAACAAAAAGATAGAAGCATTATACTTTATATATTGATGCTAAACATAGAGCTTTAAGTACCAAGTTTGTACAATTTTGTGTTTTTATTCAAAAATTGTTTAAGAAATTTGTCGGTAAATCGGTTGGGTATTGTAGTTTATCGCATAATGTTTTATTAAAATATTTCAGGATATATTGCGATATCTATTCCAGTTTATGGTAAAAATGATACGTGTTTGTAAAATTAAAAATGCATATTTGTTGTTTAGTTTCATCCATCATTCTTTATATAAAGATAGTGGAATAATTTGCATCTCAATGGCTCTTTATAATGTATCGGTATAAATGTCAATGTATAGGAAGAAGAAAAATGTGAAAATAAAAATGAAAATCGTGAAAGCTTTTCAACTGATTTATTACTGCACTTGACAAAAACAGTCTGAGTCTTTAACATGGTAGCTGTATCTACGTTAACTTAAAACTTGTCTAAAACCACTTTGTCAATTGTAACCAAATTTGGTATAAAAGGTTCTTGTTGATTCAAAATTATATCTGGCATATGCATCTGAAATCAAAAAAGCTGATTTGTTACTTTGGTATTTAACATTTGAAATGAATTTGCTATGGAAAATGTATTAAGGGTGAAGAATAAGAATTGAATCCGGCATGTTATTAACCGGCATATTATTTTAACTTTGACATTATATTTAAAAACACCAAAGAAAAGAAAAAACACCCAAAGGACAAGTATACGTTGCACTCTTCACCAATTTGCAGATTTTGCACTTTGTGTTAGATGCAAGATGTTTCATGTGAACATTGCTTCTTGCATTCTCTGCTGACATTTGCTTAAAATAATATTGTGAATAATAATGTAATAGCCATGTAGATGAACTGCAAAATTTCAAATTTAGAATAAAAATTTTGAAACTACTTTTTTTACATTTTTTACAGGAAAGGTATTGTTGTGTCTTTTGGAACATCTGTTATACCTTTGTTTTAGATATTAAACAATACCCGTTTGATTATGCTCTGCCATATTTCAGAAATTCATTTTTCATCAGGTGCCGAAAAAGTTCATAGAAAAAACTTAATTATTCAGGTAAAATGCTGATTCTGATATTTGTGTTATGAGTTATGACATAATGAGTCAACTATTACGTAACAATGACAAAACTAAAGTATTGGATGATTTGTGTTTTAACAAGTTTATTGATTCATAATCGAAAAAAACGGTATGTACACAGTTTTTCGTATTATGACTTAATGAATTTGTGAACAAAAAAAGAAGTTATTCCTGATAATTTAGTTTTAAACATTTAGAATAAAACATAAAAATGTTTTTGATTTGTTTTTATTTTTTGATAATTTGAATTAAATTTTCTTCGCGTATGAACTGTCGTCGACGAACAATTTTAGCGAATGAAAAGGGACGAGACAAAAGCCATGCCCTTCCTGATCAGAGTTTTATTAATTGCGGTGTTGATTGGTTTATAACCTGAAAACGATCGCGTGAATTTAGGTTAATTTTATATTGCATTATAATATAACCGAATTCAAAAATCAACAAGAGATGTTTGTGAAACACTAGTGCCCCCAAAGCTTCTTTTATTATGGACAGTATACATCATGGGCAGTATACATGGAAATGAAATTGACCTTTTGAACTTAAAATCAATAGGGGTCATCTAACGGTACTATCTCTGAGTATGATGTGTGTAAGCCAAAATTTTTTGGAATTATGGTTGCACAAACATAAAGACCTTCAGACAGATTTGACTGTACTTCTAAATTATAAATTATTATCAATTTAACCATATTCAACCAACCTGATTATATGTTATATCAGTAATAAATTGAATCAACCTTTGTAGAGATAATGAACATAAAGCAAATTATTGGAATTCCAAGGGAGGTAGCTGTGTTAAACGTTGCGCGTTCATATCCAAAAACAGAACTTGGCCTAGATATTTTTATGATAAATCTGTATACCAAATTTCATTTCAGTATGTGCAACCTCTGCAAAGAAAATGAACGGAAACTGCAAATAATTGGAATTTTTCTAAGTCAAAGGGGAATAACTGTGTCAAAAATTGCTTGATCGTACCCAATACAGAACTTGACATTGATATTCTATTGATAAATCTGTATACCAAATTCCATTTCATTATGTGCAACCTCTGCGAAGAAAATGAACGAAAACTGTTGTTTGACCGACAGACCGACCGACAAACAGCAGCAAAACAATATGCCCTCCCTTCTTTGAAGGGGGGGGGGCATAATTAATCAATAATATTGTAAACTGTACTGACTTTTGACTGGTAACCATTACGCCAAGCACAGTGATTTACGAAATTTCAATTTGTTTTGTTTTGATTTAATTTAAAATGTAATGCAACATTTTAATATTATTTCAATAAACCAATTCGAGAATCCATGTTATTTTTAATCACTTGATAGATGTCAAAGAGATATATAACGTCATAATCAACATTTTTAAATATTCAATGTCTCAATTTTAAAAGTTCGTTCAAAATTTTAAGATTTTACAAACAGTTGGTCACAAGGTTTTGAAAATGAATAAACTGAATCGACCGCATATTTATTTTTTTTTTCCTTTTTAAAATCTGATAGCATTTAATAACCGGATTTCTGAATCATTTTCTCTGGGGATTTATCTTTTTGTAATCTACATTGTAAATTTTACAAAATTAAATGATGTTTTGTTACTCCGTGGTGGCCTTTATGCATATCCATTCGTAGTTGTAATAAGTTTGATATCAAAAACCTATTTGCCTGATCTGCCAAAGTATAAGATTTTTTCCATCGTCACTTTTTTGTATAGATATATAATAAATTTATCACTTACATATATATGTGCGTCAGTAATTGCCTTTTGAGTTATGAAAACTGCTGAACCATTTCATTTAATAAACATTACTGTGAAAAAAGAATTGAATTTCATCAATTAGCGACTTTCTTGTGACAAGTATATTATTGCGTTTCTTTGTTGATTTATAATACATATTTTTATCAGATTTTAGAGTTACAAAATCTCCAACTTATACGTCATTGTAAAGTGAATCCTTGCTCATCGATTCAGGTAATAGTGGTAATTTCGCAAAATAAGCCAGAAATGTAGACCGGTTGAATAAAAAACTAAACTATTAAGGCGTGTTTTTCCTTACCTTCATTTTAACAATAGATAGAAGTTAATTATTTTTCAACATAAGATATAAGAAAATTTGTCACCATTATTTTTCATACAATAAATTAGAGTCATTTTTCATAGTGCACTATGAGTCGATGTTACATATCTAGGGTTTAGGCATAATACTAGTATTAAAATGATGACACCACGAAAGCCAACGATTTCCTACTATCGGAAACATTATCGCCTCATACAAATAAAAAACTTTAATGATCTGTAAAACACCACAATTGTATCTTTCATTGCAGACTGTATAAATACATCCCCGTTTAAACGTTTATTTGATACAAAATTGCAAGAATTTCAATTTAAAATCATACACAGAATTATAAGTCACCACAAACTACTTTTTAAAATTGGAATCTTAGATAGCTCTCACTGTACACATTGTAATCAATTTGATAAAGTTGAGCATAAATTTTATCTTTGTAAAACTTATGAATTATTTTGGAAAATTGTTAAAACAAATGTAATGTAACCGAACAAATATATCTCTTACATGTAATGACTTAATCTTTGGTTTGTATCGGGAAAATTCTTCTTTCCAATTAAATTATTGTATATTTGTAGCAAAATTCTTTATCCATACATTAAAACTAGACAAACGTTCTAATGGGCCGATAACACTATCGAGTTGTCGTCCCCTGATCCGCTAGAGGGCTACTACTTCCGGGGAGTTCACAGTTGTAAACAACTTGGTTGCTGCTATTAAAGCTGCATTAAGTTTTCCAAAGAAAAAAATAAAACGGCACTAATCTAACTAATGATGTTCCTAATGAACAATGTTACATTTGGTTCAACGATAAAAGCTCGAATAAATGCAGGAATCACAATATTTACCCAGCGAGGATCTAATATTAGAACATGGTTACGTCATCAAAAACCCGGGTAATTTAAACACAACTTTCAAAACGGTGAAATACAATAAATTAAACACAGAACTTCGTTGAATTTGTCATTTGTGACTTAGTAAGGGATACAAAACACCATTTCAAATACATCCGGATATAAATGAAGGACAATTAATGTAATCTGTTCGGTTCTAGGGTTTTTCCGTACATCCGACATGATCCGTGCGCATGCTCCAAGCTCATAATTACCATCGTAAAACTCTGACCAACCGGACAGAGGATTCCGTTTATTTACAGCTAAAAGAAATGAAATTTTAGAAAATAATGTTACGGATCGTGGTTAGAAGATATCTATTTTTAAAAGAATATATTTTTAGAAAATCAAAAAAAATTCAGAAAATTGATAACCTTAATGCAGCTTTAAATGCCCGGTGTATTAGTTTTAATGCATCGATTCTTTTATGTAAAAAGTTATACATAGACTGGACTGTTGTCTTATATACATCTTTTACTTAAAATTAATTATCTTTACTTCTCATTGAAATTTTACAGTGTAAAAAATCGATTTTATACGATTTGACGATGCGTATGTTGACCTTATCTGGACACGTGCTCGGTTAAAGGGGAGGGTTAGCCCATAGAATTTATCCGTAATAAAATGGGGAAAAATCATAATATGTTGCAATTTTTATCGTAAATTGTGAATTCATACTTAGTCATCGGTCTCATACACGCGTAAACTGGATATAAGTAATATATGGTTGACTTGGATTTTGGTGTATATAAAAAATATTACAGAATAAAACAGTCGAAAATCTTTTTTTCTTTTATTTTTTTATTTTTTCATTTTCAAGTATTGAGAATTATTATTCACTTACTGATGCCAGAGAGATACAATATATAATATTAAACATGAAAACAGTTAAAAATTATAAATTAAAAAAAAAAAACACCTGTGTCCTATTTATTTACACGATCCACAGTAGGGAAAATATTACTTCATTCAATAAAATCAAAAAGTAACTACATACAATTAATTTTTGTATTATGATTTGGTTTACATATCTTTCGTTTTATTATTATTATTATTATTATTATTTAATTTTATGTTAACCCATGTCAGCATAAGCGATATGTCTAAAACGACATGCAATAATTATTATAATCACAGTTTTTGAAAACATAACGATTGGTATTCAAAACAAAGTGAAAACGTTTCAAGTAAAACAAACAGAAGCCAATTTATTAATATCAGAGAGAGAGAGAGAGAGAGAGAGAGAGAGAGAGAGAGAGAGAGAGAGAGCTTATTTTCTGAAAATATTCGAATATAAATATAACAGATTATAGAAAAAAAGAAGTTCGAAGTAATTATAGATAGAGAGAAAATGTTCGCAGTGATTATGGCTGATAGAGAGAAAAAGACCTGTAGTGATTATGAGTGAAAGAGAGAAAACACAGTAATTATTAGTGATAGAGAGAAAAGTCGTAGTAATTATGAGTGATAGAGAGAAAAGGGCACGTAGTGATTTTGAGTGATAGAGAGCAAAGACTCGTAGTAATTATGTCTGATAGAGAGAAAAGGACCTGTAGTGATTATAAGTGATAGAGAGAAAACAGTTATTATTAGTGATAGAGAGAAAAGTCGTAGTAATTATGAGTGATAGAGAGAAAAGGGATTGTAGAGGTTATGACTGGCAGAAGAAAAAACGTAGTTATTATGAGTGATAGAGAGAAAAAGGACTCGTACTGATTATGGCTGATAGAGAGAAAAGGTTTGGTAGTGATTATGACTGATACAAAGATAAATTATTAGTGTTTTTTTTAATTATTTTTGAATTTTTATATTAACAATAATTTAACATGGCTTGTGTAATTATCAAATTTGTTCAAACGGGCTCTTAGTAACTGTAATATGTGTTCAGATTATCTCAAATTGAATACCAATTATGGGTGTTTACTGTAAACAATTTCCTTCCATCAAATATACAAGTGTCAAAAATTTTCAAGGTATTTTGGGAAAATTAAAACCTTTGATGTATAGAATGTCGGGATAAGTGTGTATATAAGACCATGTCAAGGTGTGGATATACACAGGTATCTTCAAATACCTGTGCATATTCACCCGTCGATATACATGTTAATTAAAGATCCATAGTTGTATCCTTGTACCTGAGACGATCTTGTATACATGAAAATGTTTTTAAGCATGCAATATATGTTAAATTCCATAGGTCAAGACCTCCCCTATTACCTGATCAAGTGTCAAAGTTAAGTCAACATAGACATCAACTCTGATTGCAAAAAATCGGTTTTTTACACTGATTGATTTAAATGACAAGTAGAGAAAATAAAATTAAATACTTTTAATAACACAAAATCCTCAAAGTTCATATATATGACCATTTTACATAAAAGAATCGATGTATTTTAACTGAAACACCAGACATTTAATAAATAAAAGATAGTAGCAACCAAGTTGTTTACAACCGTGAACTCGCCGGAAGTAGAATCCCTCTAGCGGATCAGGGGACGACAACTCGATAGTGTTATCGATCCATTGTGTAGATTTTAATTTTAAACTCCTTTAAAAAACATAATAATCATTATGAAACATATTATGTATGGAATTAATCAGTATTTCGAATTTGAAAACCCATGAGGCAAACTTAACAATTCTATCTAATCTAATTAGAGTTTCACTTTTTTTTTTACAAAACTGTGTGATATCGTATATTATTGTTATATTAAAATAACTATATAGTTTTACAGTCTCCTTTTTATTATGCAGTAGACCATTCTATGAAGGATACCGGTGTTTATAACTGTTTACTAGTAATTAATACGTTTTAGGTGGATCTTGTAAAAATATGTAAATGATTGTATCATAATATGTATTTTATATATATATATATATATATATATATATATATATATATATATATATATATATATATATATATATAAATGCAAGACATGAGAGCTAACAAAAATAAATTTAAAAAAAATCCAACTGTTTGGCTTATGTTTTTTTATCTTTCATCTTTTTAGGACCAAAGTGTCACAGTTGATGAATGACTTTCCAAATTTGCACAAATGGCATATCACAATTAAACAAATATCTTTGAATAAAAACAACTGTGTTACAAAAATG
>CM056602.1:25212730-25253864 GCA_029721355.1 Tegillarca granosa | reverse complement strand
GCCGATTCATTTGTTTAGAAAAGCGGGATCAGAGCATCTGAATATGTCCGACAAAGTCAGTAAGTATTAATCTCTCTCTCTCTCTCTCTCTCTCTCTCTCTCTCTCTCTCTCAAAAATCTGCATCGAAATATTTTGGCATTAATACGTTCTTTTCCTGTTTCAGAAAATGCCGTTAAGAAGGCGGTCAGCAAAATACCGAGTAAGTATAATTATATATAATTAATTTAGATTCTGTAATTTCAATTGAAAATAATTTTAGTTTATTTCTTAAAATGCTACACAGCTAGTATTAGCGAGAGTAGAATTTTATTATATTTATTGCATCATTTTCGAGCTGGCAATGCCATAAGGCAAGATTTAGGTGTTATCTTCTCCGGTGCCGTTGTGGGCGGTGGCGGTGTGTAAAATGTGAAAGTTTATGTAAAAGTTATGTATTTTCTACTCAATCAAAAGCTAACCAGGCGAGAAATTTCATTCCAGGAGTTCTTGTTTTAATCTTGGAAATGCTTTACTAGAAATCTACTTTTATGTATATTTTCATATATCAGGATTGTAGAATTTGTAGATACAGGATTAACATATATATATATATATATAGATATATATATATATATATATATATATATATATATATATAATAACGGTAAAAACACCCGTAAATGTTCAGTACAGCGTCATTATAATTTATGTAGATAGTATGTTTCTGATAATGATTGCTTATTAGAACTATCACAATTATAGGTATAATAGCAAACCACTAGAGATATCCATTTAAACAATTTCAAGAAAAAAATTATACCGAAAGCTTATTGTTAATCGGGAGTTATTAATTGATCTCAATGGATTTAATTGGCGTCCCAGTCAAGATTCTTTCTCTGATAACGAAGAGATCAGTTTTGTGATTGTATAAACATGAGTGCCTAAAAAAATTGACCGAACTTCGACAAAGCGACAAAAATTCTCACAATCGGATATGTTCCAGCGGGATTCGATCCTAGTCGATGGGGGCCTCATTTATCCGTAAGAGCACGCTTTAGACAACTCTACCACTGAGGCCTCGATTGTGATGGAACCTAATTTGATCACTTTGTCTTTCATGTAGAAATATTTATAACGTTTTCCATATTCTCTGATTTGCTATAATTAGATACCCATGATATATATATTATATATATATATATATATATAGATATATATATATATATAGATATTATAATATATATTAATATATTTTTTTCTCTGATATTCAGCGCGGCGGTGCCTAGTTATGTTACAAGCCATCAAAGCCACCAAAAGGTTCTTCTCAAACAAAACAAAAACCCCCTAAGGAAGCGCAATGCCTTAAATAGGAATAAAACAATTAAAAAAAAAACAGCATCTCCAAGGCAACTACCATGTCGAAATGGAATATGAACTCAGTACTAAAAAATTCAAATGCAAAACTCAAAAATGTTGTGTAAAGTTTAAACACGAGAAGGATTAGACATGTTTTAAACTAGTCCAACTTTATATTGTGTTCTTGAAATTTAATGTTTGTAAGGAGATTCAATTTAACTTCAAAGTTAAGTAAGTGTACAAGATTTTGAACCACATGGCAAAGAAAAAGACTGAATTATTTTATGTTCATGTTGAAATGGATTAATTTTAAAATTTTTGGTTCCATAACAAGCCTAACCAGGATATGCATTTTTTAAAATTGTGACATATAAGTAGTAACGATGTCTTCATATGTCTGTTTTTTCATTTTAAAGTGCTTTGTTGACAATAAATATAATGTTTACATTATTGTTTCCATAGTTATTTTTTACTAGTTTTATAAAACTAATTTTTTACATTTATCAAAGAACAATTTGGTGTTTATTTATCAACCTCCACTTCTTTCTCATTGTAAAAACAGTTGAAGAATCTGGAATTGCCAAACATTTTTCTAATTCCTAATTTATCCATAAATTATTTCATAAACTTCTATATTTATTGAATTAAATACATTGTATTTCAAAAGCAAATTATATTATATTAGAATAATAAATTCTAAAAAATTATATGACACATGTGTTATCAATTATTGCTGGAAAACATTTGTTTTTGTGACCCATTCAAGACTATTTCACTTGTATTAAGGCTGCTGGAATTAGATACTGAAGAAAAACAAGGGTGCCCGGACAGAACTGTAAACTTTCATGTTTATTGTAAAAAGCATGAAAGCGCTAGTGAATATAAATTTAATACAAAACTAGTTATCTTGAAGCTTTAAATTAATGTGTTGTGTGGTGTGTGTGGTGTGTGTGTGAGAGAGAGAGAGAGAGAGAGAGAGAGAGAGAGAGAGCTAATAAATGAATTTTCGATTTATTATTTTTATTTTAACTTAAATTACATATAATCATGTGATGTGAATTATATCTTGGTATATATAGCATATCTAGCGCTTACATGATTTTTTTCTTAATCTTTAGTGATTAAAAATTCACCTCGTCTTAAAAAGGTAAACAATTGCTGATGCGACATTAATTAACATTATCAACCACGATAAATGTCGACACTGGGTCGCTTAGTACACTTATATGGATCAATGTTCTAAATATAGAACACGGAATTTCCAAAGCGTTAACTATTTCCGCTGATACTCCGCCGGTTACAAGCCCCCCCCCCTCTCTCCTCTCTCTCTCTCTCTCTTTCTCTCTCTCTGAACCTCTTTTTAAATTACGATTATTGTAAAGGATGCAAAAAAAGATCATAAATAAGAAATTAATAGCAATTTAAATATCAAATAAACACAAACACTCCTGTATGAATAAACTATACAACCATTCTATAAATAGAATATAGAAATCCCACTACATAATATTTTGATATGGCCGACAGTAAGTTTATCTCTCTCTCTCCTCTCTCTCTCTCTCTCTCTCTCTCTCTCTCTCTCTCTCTGAAATCAGAATTTCATAATTATTTAATATAACAAATACCTGCTAAGATTTTGAGGTGCCATATATGCACATTCGGAAATCATTCCTCATCAGTGACACTTGGGCCGTAAAGTTTGATAGATATAAAACATAAGCCAAACAGTTGAAAATAGATGAATCTAAAGTTCCAAAATTATATGAATCCAAATCCAGCTAAGGAATGCTTTGCATGAGGGAACAGACCTTAGTTTTAAATAAATTTTACAAATTAAAACGGCTAAAAATTTTGCTAAATGGTACATTTTCTGACAGCACTTCCTACTGAGTTAAGGATACCCTCGGGAGTTTACTCCACCAGCAGCGGTACCCGCTCAGGGGTAGTAAATATATAACAAATACCTGCTAAATTTTGATGTGCCCTGTATGCACATTTCAGAAAACACTAAAACACGTAATTATTAATTATCAAAGTTCGTTTTCATTTTTCAGAAAAAGCTGTTGCTAAGAGTTTATTCGACTTTTAAAAAGGTAAGACATACACTTCTTATATAAAAATGTGTTTCATTTTATAAGTTGGTGTTGTGGTATGCACTTTAATTGTGATCTTTTACAAGGAGTGATCATTGCACCACCTTGATAAACAATCTAGCATTCTATTTATTTTATTTATTTATTTGTTTGTTTAATCATTTATTTATTTATTTATTTATTTATTATTTATATTTACACGGGATTTTATTGTATCATCATGCTGGTGATAAAAAAGTATACTTCAATTTTCAAAATCTTTTGTCTGAGCGTTTGAAATAAAGATTTTACAAAATAGCCCCCTTCCATTACCTATATACATGTAAATGCACGATTTTAATTATGCATTATATAGTTATAATGAATTATAAAGTTTGACAAGAGTAAAGTTTAATCTTAACATTTATTTACGCCCCAGTCAAGATTATTTCAGCTGTATCGAGACGGTCAGATCTCGGATGGTTGAGGAAGCATGAATCCCCGAAAAAAAAAAACAAAAAAAACATGGACCTTCAACAAGAGAACCGACAAACTTCCTCACACTAGGACCCCAGTGGAATTCGAACCTAGGCGATTAGGGGAGGCGCGTTTGTAGACCACTTAATTACGAGGTCTAAATTTAGCAAGAGTACCTTCTTTTTATATTCTCTTTTACTTATCTTTTAAATATAAGAATGTTTCATATGTTTTAGATCATGCTGGTAGTCATGTTCTTACACCGTCACGACCAAAATTTTCTTTTCCATCACCACCTCCATCACCGCCACCACAAAATCATGTTCCACCGAAAGAAGCACCTTGTCGTAAGCAAAGGACAAAGAAATCATCTTAGTGATAAACTCATTGACTTTAGATGCAATTTCAAGTCTTCGCGACATCATGTGAAAATATTTACCTCCGATGCTATAAATGAAAAGGAACAAGGAGGTCCATAGAAAGTTTAACTGTACAATAGTTCCGATTTCAAGTCTATAGATTTGTAAACCTAACGGCGTATTCAATGTCTGATGCAAGATCGTTGAAATACGAAAAACAAAAAAGTTTTAGAAATATCCATCACCACCACGAATGATTAAAAAACATTGACTTTTCCAAGATTTTTGAAAGGTTTCAAAATTTGTACATCATGATTTTAATTCATACAATTACTTTTCTAATATTTATATAGATTTATTTAAAGAATTGGTTCAAAATCCTTATCATAATTACATTCTCGACAATTGTAAATACTAGTACTTTTTAATCGTTTGCTTCTCTGCAATTTAATTTAATATTTTGTTTATTGCGTCATTTGTGTTTTATGAAATAAAGCACCAAACAATCTGTAATGACAACTGTTTTGTTATGCTTGAAAGTCAAATTGTTGGCCATGCGTCGAAATTCTGGACCACATGACTCCTGATAAAGTCTGCCATAGACATACGTCCGAGTCAGGAATATTTCACTTATATCGAGACGTCATCAGCTATAGGTCAAGTGACAGACTTAAGATTTCGACCTTTGTAGCTTGCAAGGGCAATGTCCATGGATGGTTTTCAGTATCACGTCTGCCGTGACACGGGACATCAGTGTTTAAGATCTCCTATGAAGAATCCCGTGACTTTCATTTCTTAATGTCGTGTGTTTGACGAAAAAAAAAACAGTCACTACCTATTTTAAGCGACCGATTCACATCCCGACCTCCCACATACGAAGCGAGCACATAACCAACTGAACTATCTAACTAGTGGTATTGTTGGTTTTGACTGTAATTTAAAACACACCACACAACACACCACACACACACACACACTCTCTCTCTCTCTCTCTCTCTCTCTCTCTCTCTCTCTCTCTCTCTCTCTCTCTCAGCAACACACACACCGGCACACACATACACGTGTGTATATGTGTACGTGTTTGTGTTTTCTTATATTCTCTGTTTTTTTGTCGCTGTTATCATGTGATAATTTTGACTTTTTTTAATGAAACAATGCATTCAAACGTAGCACATGACTCAGTCATTATCTTGTTAATTTCATCAATGGTTAATGCTTAGTAATTTATTTGAAAGATAAATCGATTATTATTATTATTATTGTTATATTATTATTATTAATTACATAGCTTTGGCTTATATTGAGTTTGATTTATATTGTAGCATTAAACATTATTTTATTACTAAAGCATATTGCAACAACTAAATTTTGCCAGTTATAACAATTTATCACACATTTTTGATCTGAATTTAAACGCATTATATTTATAAGAAATTTCATTTTGAATAGATTTCTGTATAAAAAGCTGACGATGGTCATACACGCTATGGTAACAAAACTTAAATATCTAAATATAGATCATGACAACTGTTCTAAATATAAATCGTTGTTTCAGAAATTGTTTCTAAAAATAAATCATGGATTTTCCGGCTTGTTTTTAAATATAGATCTCTTAGATCCTGTTTCAGTCTAATGCAGAACACGGAATTTCCGAGAAATCGTCTAAATTAGGAATAGTCCGGGAATCTTGTTAGCGATATATAAACGGCATCTCTCTCAACAGCTTAACAACAATAAATATTGTTTATACCGGTACTTCACGAAGTCACAACGTAATAATGTCTGGAAGTAAGTGTGAATTTATCCAATTATTCTACACGAGCTGATACTCTCTCTCTCTCTCTCTCTCTCTCTCTCTCTCTCTCTCTCTCTCTCTCTCTTGCACACACACACACACACACACACAGTCGTTTATTCTATTTAATTTGAAATATGAAAGTTCTTTTTTTTTAACCTATTAATAAACATATCAACGTATAAGGTTTCATTTATGTATTTTTTTCTTTTTTAATTTTTATTTCTTTTTAATGATTTTTTTCTTTGATACTATGTCAAAAAAATGTGTTCTGAGTGTTTGCTACGCAGAGTGAAAATGCAAATTTTATTTCAAATAAACGAGAGATTCATAAACGTTCAGCGGCACTAAATATATTAATATATTACACATGTAGCATTTATGATCAGTATGTACACTGACCTGTAGCCATCATTCAATTCAATTCAAACTTTATTCACTCTAAACCACCGGAGGTGGTACAAGAGGTGTATTTACACAATAAACAAGATTTGATGCCTGCATTACAAATATCTTCCAATACATTTATAACAAATATATATTTCATACCAAGAATTATACATATAAACATATAAACATAACAGTATAGTCCAGTTTGTTGCAAATGACATCAAGGCCACGTTGAATAATAAGCACAACAGAGTGACAAGTGGCTGGGTCACAGTCCCTGCCAACGAGTCTCTGTAATGCCCATCATCCAACGAAGTCTTTGTATTTATATATATACATACACATATACACATATACACATACACATACATATACATATACATACATACACACATACATACATACATATACATGCATATATATACATACATATACATACACATACATATGCACATACACACATATATACATGTATACACACATACATACACACATACACATATACACTACATTTATAACAGATACACATTTCGTACTATAAATAAACAGTTAACATATAATCAAAGTTGAATAATAAACACAACAGAGTGACAAGTGGCTGGGTCAGTCCCTGCCAACGAGTCCCTGCAATGCTCACCAACCAACGAGGCCTTTGTATTTATCAGAAGTCACAATCATATACATACATAGGTATACACATACATACCCATATACATATAAACAAACATACATACATGCATACACACATACATAACATACATCAACACACACACACACACACACACACACACACAACACACCATATACATATACATATATATATATAACAATAAACATTATTTTTCTAAAATTTATCACATTAGTTATCATATGTATTTATTCATCTAAACATTTTAGACCTTCTCTTATGTATTTACTAAGATTAACAAGTGTCTCTATATCTTGACTGCTAAATAAATGTTGAAGATTCAGTATATTTGGTCTTTTCCAGAAACGTTCCCTTATGTATTTTAACCTTATATTTTTGAATTTTTTACATTGAAACAAAAAATGAAATTCGTCTCCCATTACATTTTGACAAAAAAGACAAAAACGTTCATTTCTTGGAGTTTTGTTCCATCTGCCGGTTTCTATAGGTAAGTTATGATTTGAAGTTCGGAACTTAAGCATACAAGACCAGTAGTATTCTGGTAGACAGGATAGATATTGCTCAAAACCAAACCTAGTTTTAATGATTCTATATGTTAAGCCTTTACTTGAGTTATTTATATCATGTTCCCATTTCTGTATAAATTGGTCTTGTAATTTACGTTCAATAGTTTTAACCACCAATTTCTCATTTAACCCACCCCCTTGTGTAATCCAAATATTACTATACCCCAACGAATCAAAAATTTCCTTGACATTTTTCGTCCAATTTATAGCATATCCGTTATGAAAAATATTTAAGAGTAATCTATAAAATATATTTGACAATTTGTTTGGACTATGAACAAGTTTTACCCAAAAAGAGACGATTCTTTTTTGATCTTAATCATCATTGGGAATCTCCCAGTTTCTCCAAAAACCATGTAATTTGGAGTAGATTTTCGAAGTTTTAGAATTCTCTTTAAGAATTTTAAGTATAAACTTTCTAACATTGTAATATTTTCATATCCCCAGACTTCACAACCATAGGTTAATATAGGCTCAATCATGTGATCAAACAATTTTAATTGACATTCAATTGATAAGTCCAAATTATTGATTTTCTTGTAAACACAAAATAATGCTTCAGATGCTTGTTCCACTAAGCGTTTTCTTGCTTTAAAATATTTACCATTGGATTTAAAAATGATTCCTAAATAACACTATTCATCTACATATTCTATGTTTATATCTCTAAACTTAATAATAGGTAATTTTTTCACCTTTTGTTTTGAGAAAACCATAATTTTGGTTTTTGAGATATTGACTTCCAATTTCCATAAATCACAGTATTGTATAAATATATTAATAGCAATTTGCATTTCTGATTCATTTTCAGCAAAAATTATAGTATCGTCGGCATATAAAAGAAGGAAAACTTTGAGAAATACTCCCATATTTTGAGTAAACATTTCCGTTATAGTAGGCAAACCTATATTGTTATTTTCAGATAAAAATGTTTCCAGGTCGTTTAAAAAGATTGCAAATAAAAATGGAGATAAATTTTCGCCTTGTCTCACTCCAGCATTACATATAAAATAATTTGACATATCTTCTCCAATTTTTACACAAGATTTAATCCCGTTGTACATATTTTTTATAACAGTAAAACATTTCCCATTTATTTGGCTTTTCAGCAGTTTTTGCCATAAACCCCCTCTCCAAACAGTATCAAACGCTTTACGAAAATCTACAAAAGTACAGAATAATTTTTTATTTTGAGTAAATAATAACTCAATTAGACAATGAAGTATAAAAATATTATCCGTTGTTGAGTAAGATTTACGAAATCCTGACTGGAACATTGTAATTAAATTAACATTTTCAGCATAATTTGTGAGTCGTTTGTTCAGTATCCAGGTGAATAATTTACCAAAGCAACTGAGTAACGTAATAGCTCTATAATTGTTAGGGTCGGTTGTTTCCCCTTTGTTTTTATAAACTGGTTTTATAACACCTACTAGCTACTTGTCTGGTACAACTCCAGTATCAAAAATAACATTAAATAATTTAACAAAAATAGGTATCATAATATTAGACGTGGATTTAAAGTACTCATTTATTAGACCGTCTTCTCCAAAAGCCTTTTCATTTTTTAAACTCCTTATTGCTTCTAAAATTTCATTTTCTGTAATGGGGGAATTGATTTCTACATTTTCGGATGCCCCATTTGTCCTATTAGAAATCAGTTCCTCGTTTCCGTTATCATTTTCAGTTAACTCATTTAAATCTTTAAAGTGTTCAAAAAATACATTGATATCTACATGTTTAGAAGAATGTGAGTTTTGACCAGAACTTGTTTTTAATATCTTCCAAAAATCTTTAGGACATTTGGTACGTAAATTTTTCAACTTTATTTTTGTATTATATTTATGTTGAGAATAATATTTTTTCAAAGTTTTTTTATATACTTTGCTGGCAATGTTTAAATTTTCCTTTGAATTATCTGTACGATTTTTTAAATAGATGCGCTTAGCATTATGAAATTTTTTTCTCTTTTCAAGACAGTCTTTATTAAACCAAGGCTTACTATTATTTCGAAAATGTTGTGACCTTTTAAATGCAAAAGATTTCCTAGCAGCAGAATTAAAAATATCTGTGATTCTATTTACAGCTGTGTTAATAACATCTCTTGCGTTAACAACCGTACATTTATCTAATAAATAATACAATTCTGTCACATCACTATTAGTTACATTATCAACAAACAAAGTAGATTTCTCTTGTGACCATTTCTTATGTACACTCGTTTCCTGCATTTTAGTTTTTTGATTACAAACATTAATATTACAATCTAAACTTAAAACAATAGGCGAATGTTTATCGGATAATAAATTACAAAAATCCATAACATAAAAATCACTTATATTTGCGAAAATATCTGGCGAGCAAACAGCATAATCAACTAAACTTACTCCTTGCGAAGTTACCTGTCCAATATATTTATCCATACCAACCCTCCCATTAACAATAAATAGGTTTGTATTCTTACACAGTTCTATAAAACGATACCCGTATGCATTGGGTTTTTTATTATCTGCTGAGTATCTTTCTAAAGGAATACCTAAACTACGAAGTAATTGACAACCAAACAAAAAGCTATCAAAATTAGAGTCCTTATGAATAAGTTCATTAACAAAATTATCAGGTTCGACAAAATCGCTCAAATTCTTAGTTCTAGAATTCCAGTCTCCTAGGATACAAATGTTACTACAATGACTTGAAGCTTTCAGAATTTCGTCTTCTATTTCAGAAAAACTTTCTATATTAGAGTACTTGGAATCAATAGGAGGTAAATAAATCGCCCCAAATATAATTTCTTCATTGTTATAGATTCTCCGAGCTTTAATTAATAAGATATAATCGCTTTTAGTTTCTATTATGCTGAAAAACTCCCAAATAAACTCTTTTATAAATATCGCTATACCCCCTGATTTTGAATTCTCTCTGTTTTTGGAATAATAACGAAAACCTTCAATCTTGATTTCATCTAGTGCACAAAGTTTTGTTTCACAGAAACAAAGTATATCAAACTGATTAACAAAATTGATAAATTCTGGAATGTGCAGTTTCGACTTAACGCCACAGATATTTAGAGAGCATATTTTTAATGATTTTCCCACGTTTCTAATAGAATTACTAGAGACAAAAAATTAGAATCAGACTTGTTTTCACAATTATACAAGTCATTACCTGGACTAGCATTATATAAATCAATATCAACATAAATATTTGCATTTACATTTCTATTATTTACATTAAATCTTTCCTTGACCTGTTTATCTGTCGTTATAGTCTGTTTGTCAGTCACATCGGATACATGTATATAAGCCTGTTCGTCAGTTAAGTCAGATACTTGAGTATTAACCTGTTCGTCAGTCACATACACAGATCCAAGTGTATTTTTCTGTTCGTCAGTTACATCAGACACATGTGTATTAACCTGTTTGACAGTCACATCAGATACTTGAGTATTAACCTGTTCGTCAATCACATCAGATACTTGAGTATTAACCTGTTCGTCAGTCACATCAGATACTTGTGTATAAACCTGTTCGTCACTTATGTCAGATACTTGAGTATTAACCCTTTTGGCAGTCACATGAGATACGTGTGTATTTACCTGTTCGTCAGTCACATCAGATACTTGTGTATAAACCTGTTCGTCAATCACATCAGATACTTGTGTATAAACCTGTTCGTCACTTATGTCAGATACTTGAGTATTAACCCTTTTGGCAGTCACATGAGATACGTGTGTATTTACCTGTTCGTCAGTCACATCAGATACTTGTGTATAAACCTGTTCGTCAGTTACGTCAGATACTTGAGTATTAACCTGGTTGTCAGTCACATCGGATACTTGTGTATAAACCTGATCGTCAGTAAAGTCAGATACTTGTGTATAAACCTGTTCGTCAGTTACGTCAGATACTTGAGTATTAACCTGGTTGTCAGTCACATCGGATACTTGTGTATAAACCTGATCGTCAGTAAAGTCAGATACTTGAGTATTAACCTGTTCGTCAGTTACGTCAGATACTTGAGTATTAACCTGGTTGTCAGTCACATCGGATACTTGTGTATAAACCTGATCGTCAGTAAAGTCAGATACTTGTGTATAAACCTGTTCGTCAGTTACGTCAGATACTTGAGTATTAACCTGGTTGTCAGTCACATCGGATACTTGTGTATAAACCTGATCGTCAGTAAAGTCAGATACTTGAGTATTAACCTGTTCGTCAGTTACGTCAGATACTTGAGTATTAACCTGGTTGTCAGTCACATCGGATTCTTGTGTATAAACCTGATCGTCAGTAAAGTCAGATACTTGTGTATAAACCTGTTCGTCAGTTACGTCAGATACTTGAGTATTAACCTTGTTGTCAGCCACATCGGATACTTGTGTATAAACTGAATTGTTTATAACTTTCGTATGTTTTATAACAGTGGTTTTGTTTGAGTCAATATAGTAAATGTTATTATTCTTGCCACCTCCGGCTCCATCCTAGCTGTGGTCCTCTTCAACAATTTCTTCTGTCGTGTTAGGAGCGGTAGCCTCCGCGTACGTTCTGTCATCAACCAAGTTACTGCCGCTCTCACTTGAGTATACACGTTGGCGTTTAGATGCTCTACTTATTGGCTGCTCGTGATTACTTGATCTGAATCGGTCTTGTCTGTTCTGCCTATTATCGGGTACATAGGAAATGGTCCTATAACTTTCAACATTGGCTACTTCTCCGGGTCTTTCTTGTGCCAATTCCGGGTCCACATAAAGTTTCCCATTTATATAAAGTTTGTCAAATTTAAGAAAAGCCCTGTTGTTCCATTCTCTCGCTTTACGCATTACGGGATATAGTTCCCTGCGTTTACTTTCTATTTCTTTTGGGAATTGTTCGCTTATTCTGAACCGAGTACCAGCCAGTTTACTTGAACTTTTCCGCACTAGCTCACGATGTTTAAAGTGAGTGAAACGAGCAACGATTTGTCGTGGTCTGTCATCAAAACGTCTCCCAAATCGATGTACGTTTTCAAATTCAATTTCCTCTGTGATGTTTAAATTATTTTTTATAAAGTTTTTGACAAGTAATTCGGAATTTTCAGGATATGGTTCCTCAGTTATGCCAGAGAAGACTAGATTATGTCTCATTGTGCGCGATTGAAGTTGTAAAATTTTGTCTCGAAGCTCAGCATTTTCATAGTCTAAATCATCTGTATGTCTCCTGAGCTCAGCTAAATCAGAGCTTTCTTTTTGTAGCTTTTTGACCTGAATTTTTAGCCCCCTAATTTCCATATCACTAGTTGCAGAGACCTTTTTTGCTTCATTTACCTTTAGATCAATGTTCTGAACACTAGTCTCACAATGTTTTATTTTTTGAGCAACTAAATGAACTGACGATTCTATTTCATCTACCCTTTGCGTTACTTTAGATAAGCGACCATCGATGATGTCTAGCCGACCATCAATACTGTCTAGTCTGGTCAATTTTGCCTCAATATTCTGCAATCTATTCATCATTTCATGCATGCAATAACCTAGATCAAAAGGTATGGGCTTGTGAGTAGCTTGAGTATTGGGTTGTTCAGTTATAAACTGTCTTGTCAACTGTGCATTACCTGCATTGTTTAGTTCAGGATAAATAACTGAGTGCGCCCCCGTAATTGCTTGACTGGCACTAACCCCATCCATCGTATATAACAAAATAAATAGTTAAACCGGTATATTATTAGTTCAACACTGCATACAGATATATGACTTGTATTTAAAAGTATAGTCTACATAGATATAGTGTGGTCACTAGTCAGTTAAAGGGTGAACACTTTTCACTTGGTAACAAAGGATATATAAGTTTTGACTCTTAAAAACCATTAAAGTTCAAATTTATGATTTCTTACTTCTTGAAGTGGGTGTCCAATATAAATGCTTTGAAATGACATCAGTTTTAGCTTCGATTAATTCTTTTCTCATTCGCAGGCATGCGCACCATCCATTAAGGGGTAGTGTGTTTTATCTTTATCCCTAAATTTCAATGCCAGCTGATCCCTCTCCATCTATCAAAATTTGCAAAACGGGAGATAAAAATTAGAAGTTTTGGTAGTCAAAATATCTTGATGGATAAAAAAAATCCCCTCAGTGCTCTGTGAGTATTACTTGAAAAACCCCGTTTTTTCCATCAAAATCTCGGCTTATTGAGAATCAACTTTTACCAAAAATAAATTAAAAAAAAAAAAGAATTTTGTCGACACTCCTTTTCTAAAAATGATTTCACACAAATAGTAAGTGCCAGAACTTTAGTCCCAAATTTTACATTGAAAGGGAGATAAATCTAAGTCTTCTTGCTCTTTATGGTGGCTTATTTCTGACATCGACATAATTTTAGTCGACATAAAATTATCTCAACATGTCGACTTAATATCTTGACAATTCAAGATATTATCATGGAAAGTTGTGATACCAAAATAAAAGTTGAGATAAATAACATGACATGTCGCAATACTTATGTTGACCAGTCGTGATATCGATATCTCGACTTATTTTTATCTCGACATGTTGTTTTATTTATCTCAACTTGTCAAGATATTCAGTTGACATGTCTAGATAATTTTATGACGACTTAGATTATGTCGATGTCAGAAATAAGCCACGATAATTCTTGTTATAATTTTCATGTGCACAATTTTAAATAATTCTTTCGGTAGCAAAACTAAATGTTGCACATGATCCTCACTCTAATTTTATTTTATATAAAAGTATATAATCTGGTGGAGTGGAATTTGATGTTTATCTGCTGCGACATAGTCGGCGAGCCTACTATTGCTGTAAAGATTGTCATAAATGCGTGATAATACATTGCTACACAGATCATAAATACTTGAACCAACCCAGTTGCCACACGAAGTTGTGTTTAAATTATTCACCGAGATTAAAAAGAAAAAAAAATGTCGGCTTAAGAAAATCTGAAAAATTGATGATGCAACTTCAAAACATTTAATCAATCACCAACGTGCCATTTCTGTTATTTCATTTATTCAATCATCAAGCTTATAGCATTCCTTTCGGATATAGGAACGACACATTTTAATGTAGGACAAAATAGTACGTTAAAATTTTCCTAGTTTTTCTCAATTCTTTGCAAGCAAAATGTTTTTAATTCGTTCTTTTCTTAATACTTCTATCTCAAATTTTTTCATCATTACTCAAGACTACTTCAAAAAAAAAAAAAAAAAAAAAAAAAAAAAAAAAAAAAAAAAAAAATGCAAGGGATCGCCAAGGGAACAGCAAATAGCAAGTGAAAACGATAATAACTTAAACCGACAAACAACACATTAAGATAACACATAAAACACAAACATACCAGTCCATGTGAAAATCATAATATCAAAAAACAATTTTAAAGCTTTGAAAATTGGTCAATTAACAAACACATATCACGGTTATATAGTGTTATATTTTTCTATTATAAGAAAACAACGTTCTAGATAATGTTTGTTAAACCAGTTCCAAAGCAAATAACGATACTCAATTTGTTCACCCTCCCAATTTCTTTATTTCTTTCTTTTCTTTTCTTTCTTTATTTTTTTTTTCTTTTTTTTTTTTTTTTTTTGATTTTTTTTTTTTTGAAATGTCGGTCACCATTTTATCTTCTACACACTGAACACATCAGCAGCAAGGTAGTATAACTGTAATACAGAACTTCACTGTACGTAAGACAATCTTAACACATTCCGATATTATGTTTCTCTTATGTTTTAAGATTGAGATTAGTTTAAAAACTTTAAAAAAGTTACTCATTGTCCGACATACTCACCATTTACTCTGAACTTCTTTTTTGTTAAAAATAAAACTAGCCACTTATCTAATTCTGACACAACTTACAGTTGATTGGGATCATCTAGACCACAGGTAAATATTGCAGTTTTGGTTCAATTTAATCGTCGCTGAAGTTGTTATATAAATGTTGTTGCTGTTAACAAAACTTGTTAAAAATTAATCTGTTTATCTTTAAAAGAGTTGAGTTGAGTAATGGTATTTAACGTCCCAGTCAAGTATATTTCATATTATATCGAGACGTCGCCAGATATAGCCGAAAGTGCAGAAATTTTGCCTGTGCCTTGCGAATGGCATAATACAGCAGGGTTCTTTATCGTGTCACGCCTACCGTGATACGGGACCTCGTTTATTTTAAGTTCCCATTCATAAGAACCGTGACTTTCATTTCTTAAATGCCTAGTGCTTGGCGAAAGAACAGTCAAGACCAACTTTCAAGTCTTGGGTGAGACCTGGTCGGGGTTCGAACCCACGATAACTTTAAAAGAAATCCAATATCTGAATTGTGTTTTTGTTGAGACAATGTCTTTTTAAATTAAAATAAAATAAAATATAATTGAATGATTGGTTGGTTGGTTCAATATGGTCTCATGTCAAGTAAGGGATATTTACCTATTCGTGACGAGACTTTTTTTATTTGTCCTCAAGGAATAATTAAATGAAAGTTTATGTGGTGCGTGAGTGTGCTAGTATTTCTGATCTGCATTGAACTAGTGCGCACTCATGGTGCCCTTTAGTCATCCGGTGCTCTCGCTCAGATAAACATCACTGACTATTCACTCCATTATACTGGTACCGAGCCTACCATAAAGACTTACGATAAGGAAAAAAAAAACTTGTCTTCATTGCGACCTAAAAGGGTTGAACAAACCGCGATGAGACGCCTCGAAATTGACAGCTAACGTCTTAACCACGTTACAAAATGGTCCTCAAAAATGAGAGATATAATTTGAAACAAAAACAGAAAACGTATATTGGGATTTCCATGAATGAACAAGATTTTAACGTTTTTTACTTATATTTTAAAAAATAATCGGAAGTTTATGGCCATTTGCGCATAGGTACAGGTTTAATTAAACTGAATACAAATTCATTCTAAATTATAGTTATTTAGTTGTTGTTATTTTATTGCAAAGAAGCAGAACAAGTACACGTGTCAGTTAAGCTTGCTACAAGTAGCTTCAAAATTCTATTTTATGGCTTTAATCTCGATACACCATACAAGAACAAGTGAATACACGTCAGCATCTTAATATAGAGAAGGACAAATCCATAATTTTATTGTCGATGACAGTGTTATATCTGCTGTACAAATAACAGATCCATCGTATTTAGAGATTACAGAAGCAAAAGTTTTCCCGTTTAAGATCTTGTATTTTTTATTCTTTTTATAACTGTGAACAGAAGTTGGCATTGATATTGAAACTACTCTTATATAATTTGAAAATAATTTTCTTATAAACTTTTAATTTTTATTTTTGTATAGTAGAAAGCGCAGTGATACTTGCGCCGAAGGTGCAAGCTCGCGAAGCGAGCTCTTTAGATATCGTGTACAAAAACCAGCTGAAAATAAGTAGACCTTCAAGTTTCGTTTTGTTTGTTTGTTTTTTTTTTTTTTTTTGTTTTTTTTTTTTTTTTTTTTTTTGGCGACTACCGAGGTCGCGTGAGAAAAACGGAAGTGAAAAATATTTTTTCAAAATCGCTTTTTACAATTATTTACGGAAATGTCAACGTCAACATAACTGTCTATCATAAGATAACTTTCGTCATGAATCTTACAAACACTAACAATGTCAATTTGTTTCTGAAAATGTTACGGAAACAAGCGATTTAAAGTGTCAATCTTGTTGACAGAAAATGGCAGATACCCGATATGACGTCATGGATGATGAAGGTCAAAGGTTAAAAATGAGACCCTAATGAATTCAACAGGTCCCAGTTTCACAATCATTCACTCAACTGAGTTTACGCTCAACTCAAATATTCCCATTTTTCTCTCATCCATATTTAAAAACAAATTAAGTTACATGAAACAGTGTTTCATTGTTTTACTCAACAAACCTACACTAAACAATTTAAATATAACATTAGATATTCAGTTTTAAGAGTGTTGACATTAAAATATTCTCTAATTTGAGTATGAGTGTACAATCAGTTGAGTAATTTGATTGTAAAACTGGGGCCAGAAGAGTGGACGATAAATCGGCTAATGATCGTGTTTTAAAACTGTTCACCGAGAGATGATAAAAATAATTAGAAACCCAGATGAACGCTTGAAACATATAATCTACCGCATCAGTATTAACTTTTCACAAGATATTTTCTGAGTTTTGCATAAAAATGAGTGACGTAATGAGCAGATCATCATCAATCATTCCTATGGAGATGAATCAATGTTTCCAATCCGTAAATTTACCGTTTGTAAGATAATGCTGAAAATTTAAGGTTTTAATATATATATATATATATATATATATATATATATATATATATATATATATATATATATATATATATATATATATATATATATATATTAAAAATCTGAATAAAATATCAATAATAATAATAATAAAGTTGTCACATTACACATTTGTGATATTCAGAAAATTAAAATTAATTAAAGGACAATATTTTAATATTAGCTTGTATTACTAGGGAAGTGATTAATGTGCATCCAATTAATACAAACCAACTGAAGAGCATGTCCACATGTTGTGGAAGCGCAATGGTTAATATTTAAGTTGTTTTAACTTATTAGGTAGTATGATCCCGAAGGATATTTATAAAGCCATACATAAAGAACACTCCATGATTGATTTTCTTGATTTTATCTTTCAAATTTTATTAGACTTTTGAAGAGAATTCAAAATATTTAATTTTTTTTAACCTTTTATAAATTTTTTATCGATAAATCTTTTGCCCTTGGTATCTTGAAAAACTAATTTGAAGACAGATTTGTTCGAAATTTAAAAATTAACTACGACACTGACGACAATAAATTGATTAAAACGTCTGTTAGACATACGGACATAGCAAATTTCTATACCTAATTTTATCACGGATATGAATTAACCAAGAGAACATTTCCTGTTGATTTAGAGGCGTTGCAATTACTGACATTTTGCGCATGTTGTATCGAGATAATAAACAATGAAAGTAAAACCTAACACATATTTTATTCGTCGTACTAAAATATGGCAAACATTTCACAAAAATCCATAAAAAAGATACCAGTGAATTTCTTATTTATTTCCAGAAATCCAAACCGAAAAGGCTAGTTTCGAGGCTCCATGTAATGACGTCACAACAGTAACGAACTCCAACAGAAAATTATTTACAAACTAGTAAAATCATATGGGAACAAGTGGTTGAAAATTCTTTAATTATTTCACGATCAATTAATTTAATGAAGTGGAATTTACATCCGATTGACACCAACTTATAATTAAGATTATTATTAATGCTTTTGTTTATTAAACACGTTCTTTACATTAAATCCGCACCTGTACTAAACATGAAATATAATATAACACAAATATCTGTAAAATTTTGATGTACCATGTGTGCACATTTCGGAAAATCATTCCTCATCAGTGACGCTAGGGACCTAGGAACCGAAAAGTTTGATAGATAAAAAACATAAGCCAAACAGTTGAAAATTAATGAGTCTAAGTTCCAAAATTATAGTAATACAAATCCAGCTAAGAAATGCTTTGCAGGGAACAAACCTTAGTTTTAAATAAATTCAAAAAATTAAGACAGCTAAAAATTTTGCTAAATGGTATATTTTCTGATAGCACAAAGTACAGCCTACTGAGTTATAGATACCCTCGAAGAGTTTACTTCACCAACAGCGGTACCCGCTCAGGGGTAGTAAATATATAACAAATACCTGTTATCTTACATTTTGAAAAAACATTTACAGGTGTTCATAAAATTATCTTATGACTCTTATTAAGATATATATATATATATATATATATATATTCGTGGTCTGTTACTATGATGATATGATATGTTGCCCTATACAAAACAATTTATTATCTTTTTATTAGTATGGCAATTGTTTAAGCAAAATGTTTCTCGATTTTATTACAAAGATATTTTTTGTTCCAGGTATCATTTTCGTACCTCCAAGCATAAAAGTTTAATTAACTGGGGGAGATAATTTGCGTGTACATGTAACAATGTTACTTTGGTGTCGGTATACAGTTTTGGCACAAGTTTCGTGACACACAAATAATGACATGCATATGGTATTGTTCTATAATTTATACGTAATATTATTTTTTTTTTTATTAAAGGTCAATAGTTGCACATTATGTATTGTCAAATAAAACAAATGGTAGTTTTTCTAAAATGTTCTGGTTTTTAGCGTAAAAGTCAAAACTTTAAATCTGGTCTAAAATAACCATATGCCTAAAATCCAGTTTTGAAGACATAAAATTTAAGCCTTCAAACCTTCAGCATGCATTTGCAGAAAACAGTTGTTGTTATTTGGATTGTTTTAGATGACTAAATTTGCCTTGTTGTGAAACGAATTAAAAGATCCTATTGAGCGGAATTTTGTGTAAGCAGTGCGTAGAGGGGCCACTTAAGGGTAATCTGTGGATTTTTTATGTTAGGTCATTTTAATGTAGGTTTTTGTATATACCTAAAAGACTAACGAGACACCCTCTATTTCTACTTTAAAAAATCCGGTTAAAACAAAACTTTATTCTGTATGAACCATTAAAATGTCAATAAAACACAGTTTTAAGTTTTTTCTTTATCCTGTAATTATTTATTTTATTATCAACTAAAATTTTAAAAAAAAAACTGGACAAATAATTTCAAACTCAAGAAATAAAATATACAAAATCGGAGTAAAAAACAAAATCTATGAAAATACCACTTGTTCTCCCTGAAAACCACTAAAACAGCGTATTTCAGAATTGGAATAAAACCACAAAATTTCACAGTGCCACTTGTCTCCTTCAAAACCACTTATGTATTTTTTTTTTTGTTTTTTTTTTTTTTGTTTTTTTTTTTTTTTTTGTTTTTTTTTTTTTTTTTTTTTTAACATTTTCTGTCACATAAAAGGCTTGGCGTACAGACCCAAGTTTTGCTTAAAATGGAAATCTTTCATTTCTAAAATTACTAAGATTTCTCCTATGATTATTACTTTTTATCCAATTATTTGTTTTAATAAAAGTAGATTTTATAGCGTCTTGGTCAAATGGGACTGGCTTTGCATGACAAACAACATTTGACGTGTCACAAACGTCAGTAAATAGGCAATACATCGTCTCACATTTATAAACCGATCGATCATATTACACCAACATAACAACGTATTTCTGTTGACGACCAGTATACAAATATTCAGAGGGATTCTGATTAGCGGTTTTTTTTTTTTTTTTCAGTTGAATGTGGCCATACACAGTTGAGGTTCGATTGGAAAAGCTGTTTGAGAAATTATTATCTCTATTAGATGAGTTGTTACATTAATTTTACAATATTGTGCCTCAACTTAAACACATTTAAAAGGAAATAAATTATTAATCTTTAAGCATAGTTTTCATTTATTGAATTGTAAAGAATGACTGTATTAGTTTGGTTTGACCTATAAAAATTATAATAAATTGAAATGCCAATAATAATTAAGAAGAAAATAAATGTTCATGATAAAAATGTCAAATTCATTTAGAAGTAACATATTTACAGGACAACTTGAAACAGTTTCTTGTCACATCATAAAATGTACGATTTCTTTCCATTAACTGTATTCTAGAGAGATAGTTTGTCTTATAGCAGTCCGTGCAAAAAAACGTATTTTTTAATTTTAATGGTGTTCTTTTCGATATAAAACACAGATTTCAAGCTCAATATAAAGTTCGTTTTTAAACTCACCCCCCATAAGTTTATTTCCAATAAAAAAGAGCTCATTGGATTAGCGCTCCTGCAACTCGATTGGCTCTCTATGTATAAGGCAACACTATTTCCGGAATCGTATAAATATTTCATACTTTTTTCTTACTATTATGCATGTTATATTCAATCTTGAACTCAAGGTTTCACACGCTTTTTCTTTCTTTGTTTTTTGCTTTTTTTTTCTCAATTTCATTTCGCTAAACATGTTTTTTATTAAATTCTTGTTAAAGGATTTGTGTTTTCAAATGGGAACAAAAAAAGT
Source organism: Tegillarca granosa (assembly GCA_029721355.1). Classification (NCBI taxonomy): domain Eukaryota; kingdom Metazoa; phylum Mollusca; class Bivalvia; order Arcoida; family Arcidae; genus Tegillarca; species Tegillarca granosa. The sequence goes on along the minus strand of CM056602.1, from coordinate 25,232,241 downwards.
GTAAATGAAAGACATTGTACCTGGCAAGATCGCAGCATCTTTGCATTTGTAAGTAGGTTGGTTGGTTGCTTAACGTCGCATCGTCAGTTTTTCAGCTATCCGAGACAAGAGCAAGTCAATTAAGCTTAAGAATTAATCTAATCTAATCCTAGTACAAATTTGTGAAAGCGAGACATTTGCGACCCTTGTACTAGCAGCGCCCTCAGGTCGACGTTTTGTAAAGGTGCTCGTTTTGACAAAGTCAGTATGCTACAGACAAGCATGCCATCCCTTATTCAAATCATCCTGGCATTGGTAAACCAGTTGATCCTCTATCCTCCTAATGATTGAGCTGCAGGCGAAGAGCAGTATATCGCTTTCAAAGTTCTATTTATTACCCTGTCGGAGTTCGAACTCACCACCTCTATCTCTCGAGTCGGGCACTATGCAACTAGTCTCTTTAACAAAACGTGTTTTAGAAACTGAAAGTGATTTCCCTTCTTCTCTTGGTGGCCTCTGGATATTATCATTATTATTATATTATTATATTATAATTATTATATTATAATTGTTATATTATATTATATTATATTATATTATATTATATTATATTATATTATATTATATTATATTATATTATATTATATTATATTATATTATATTATATTATATTATATTATATCATATCATATCATATCATATTATATTATATTATATTATATTATATTATATCATATCATATCATATCACATATTATATTTTATCATTATTATTATTATTATTTTGTTGTTGTTGTTGTAAATTTATACATGTCCTTTTTTCAAAGATTTGCAGGCAGTAAAATCAAGTTCTTGGTCATCGAAATCAGCATGTGTCCGTTTAATGTCAATTGTTTATGCAAAGCCATCCCTTCTGGATTCTAGAGGGATTATTTACCACAATCTCAAACGCCTTTAAACAACGACGTATTTAATTCAATTTCCTATATAATTATCTTGAAATCACTCATATACATGAAATTCCCGATAGACCATTCCCTGTATCAGCACGCTCACGCTTATTTATAAAATATGTCATATTATTATAGAAGTTACAATTGTACAGTGACACAGAATTTGTTAATCCGCTAAGCTGCGAAGACGTGTTTCATCCACTGAAAGAGATTATTGGTAATCCGTCCTTGTCAATACATTACACACATATTTTCGTAATCAACATTCCAAAACAATGGTGAGTATCTCAAGTCTTTTTGTTTGTAATATTTTGCAACAAGAACGCGTATTTTAAAAATAATTTTAAATGCTAAGATTTTAATTCATTTGTTTGGCGATATCTGTGTAATTTGTTGTTTATTTATTTATTTATTCTACTTTATTTGTAATTCTAATTTCATTTTTTACTCTTTGTTATAAAAAGTAATCGATGTTCAATTGCAAAATCTTGCTGACATTTATATTTTTCCGAAGTTTCTTCCAAAACAGCTAGTGAGAGAACTAGAAATTAATTTTTCTAAGAATATTAGAATTATGCTTTAAATTAATTTATTTCGTATTATTGTTTCACCAATCTATACTTCTTTAAATTTCAAATATTCCATTCAAAACTTAAGCAAGTTAATTTAAGCATTAACTATTGATAAAAACAAATTTTATATAGCAGCGTACTGAAACATTTTATATTTTAGCAAAAACCGATTTATAAAACCGACATTGGTCGTTTTTAATTGAAAATTTTGTTTTAAATTTTTATTGTCACATATAGGGCGTATTTCATGTTTAAAACAACATTTTTATCCGCCTGTAAAATAATTTCACGGGTGCTAAATAGCTTCAAATTTAACAGGCGTGAAAATGTTTTCCTTGTTTCTTATTTGGCAATTAGCTATATTGTATCAACGGTTAAAAAATCTGATAAGGACGGAATGAAAACTAGAAGATAAAGTGAATTTGACATTCTGAGGGTAAGAAAACCTGATAAGGACAAAATTAAAACTAGATGGTTAAGTAAATTCGGCATTCTGAGCCGAAAAAACTCGACTCCCAATGATTTCATTTTGAAAGGAAAAACATACATCATACGTCAGCATTACATAGCTTCTGATTTTTAAATGCATAATTGAAAGTAAATTTTATTAAAAGTAGGGTCCGGTGTCAAATGTTTTGCAATTCTCACTATTTTTGGAAGCATATAGTTATTGACAATTACAAATCTACTAACATTTAAAGAGAATCATTGTTTATGAAAATAGAAAATATTTAAACAATCTCTTCCATTACAGTAGCTCAGTTGGTAGAGTGCTCGCTTCGTATGTGAAAGGTCGGGGTTCGAACCCCGGCGGGGTCTGACAAAGACTTGAAATTAGTATTGACTGTTCTTTCGACAAGCACCCGGAATTTAGAAATGAAAGTCACTGGATCCTTCGAAGGAGACCTTAAAAACCTATGTCCCATGTCACGGCAGTCGTGGCACGTTAAAGAACCCTCCTTGCACATTGCCCTAGCGCACTGCAAAGGTCGAAATTTCTGCCACTTCACCTACAGCTGCTGACGTCTCGATATGAATAAAATATTCTTGATTCGGACGTAAAACCACACTTGCCTTGTGCAATAAGAACAAACCATATGAGTTGTCCCCCTTCTCAATCGTTTTACTTATCAGATTTTGGTAGACCTTTAGCTGTGTTTAATTTATGTTAGTTAGTAGAAATATTATGTTGCAGTTAGGTTTGGGACTTACATAAATTGTCAATAATTGTCAGTTAAAATGGGACACAATTAAGTGTGAATTAAGGGGATTTATTGTGAAATATTCTAAATTAAAAGCAAGAAAAAATAGAAAAGAAGAAATAGAATTAAAATCAGAACTAGATAAATTAACTAAACAAACCATTGGTTTTCCTACTGATGAAAATTTAAACAAATTAGAAATAGTTAAACAAAAAATTGAAACTATTAACGAAATACAAACCAGGGGAAACATGATTCGTTCTCAAGCTAGGTGGTGTGAAAATGGAGAGAAGTCAACAAAATACTTTCTTTCGTTGGAAAAGAGAAATTTCAAAAATAAAGTCTTAGATCAGTTAAAAGTTGAAGACAAAATATTAATTGATCCAAATGATATCTTGAGCGAAGAAAAGAAATTTTATCAAAATCTTTATACTTCTTCTCTTAAATATGATGAATATCAAAAAAGTGCTAAATTCTTCTTAGAAAATGAAAATATACCTCAAATTAGTCAAACTGAAAAAATTTCATGCAATGGCTTGATAACAAACCAAGAATGTTTAGATATTTTGAAAACATTCAAACCAAATAAATCATCAGGATGTGATGGATTCACTAATGAATTTTATAAATATTTTTGGGAAGAGATATCGGAATTAGTGTTAGACAGTTTAAATTCAGCCTTTGAGGTAGGACACTTGTCAACAGATCAAAAAAGGGGGGTCATAACTCTAATACCAAAAAAGGACAAAGACAGAAACTTTCTAAAAAACTGGAGACCTATTTCACTTTAAATTTTGAATATAAATTAGCAACTAAAATTATTGCAAAACACTTAAAAATATATTGCCCAAAATAATTGACCCAGATCAAACAGGTTATGTAAAAAATAGGTTTATTGGGGAAAATATTAGAACCATATCAGACTTGATAAGTTTAACTAAGTTGAATAATATTCCAGGAATAATTCTTTTGGTGGACTTTGAAAAAGCTTTCGATACTGTTAAATGAAAATACATGCACATGATGCACTTTTATTTAAAATGAAAATTAAGTCTTCTCCTCTCTTTGTAGAAAGTGTTTACTAATGTTGAAGAAACATTACAACACAAATTCTTTCTCTGGCCACAAATTGTTGTGTTCTGGAATCAATTCAAATCATGGTGGAACTCTTTAGAAATATGTTACATAGAAAGTATAACTTGTAAAGATATTATTTTTGGTTTTTATGACATTTTTGTTTTTCTTTAAACTTTTGTGTACTGTTAGGTAAATACTATATTTGCAGTTTTAACAATTTTGCTTCAACTCCTTCAATTCGTTTTGAAACTGTCATAAAGATATTACAAAGAAAACTTACCATTTTGAAACTCGTTTTTCGTGCCGAGAAAAAGACAATTTTTTTACAGGATATTTCTCTACCATTTTACAAAAATCACATAAACACTTTATTATTTTTCAAAAACTGATAAGAACAAACCCTTTCATTAGATTTATCAAAAAAGTTTAATAGTATTTACCATTAAACACATATTTGTGCCTAAGTGAAAGAGCGTGATGGTGAAAACAAATGTATTTGAACTTTATCAAATATGACATGTGACTATTGTTAAATTTTGTGTAAAGTACAAAAAGAGCCAAATAAAAAAAAAAAAAACAAACAAACAAACAAACAAACAAAAAAAAAAAAAAAAAAAAAAAAAAAAAAAAAAGGCAATAATGGTATAAACTTGATCAATCGACGCTCTTTGTAGTTCTATGGTTGGCCAAAACGAATCAGACCTTACCACAAGTGTCATGGATGCTAATTTAAACACTTTACAAAGTAAAAGAAAATAGCTTATGATTTTGATATTTTTTACAAGAACCACACTGAGATATACTAGAGGCAATACGACTCCGAAATAAATGTTAATAAATGAGTGATTTTTGTCTTCCAACATAGTACTATGACCACAACACTTTGTCAGTCCAAAATCACACACACACACACACACACACACACACACACACACACACACACACTTTGCCCTTTGCTGTTTTATCAATTGGTGCATTCTCGTTAGTGAAAGCTGTTGTTGTCAAAGACGCATTTTTCTGTTACAAATACCGTTCTTCTAATTTTATATTAAACATGAGAGATGAAACATTTTATTTCCCGCATCTATCGTTATTAATTATAATCTATTTCGTCAATCGTGGATGTGTTATTAGCCTTGTGACATATTAATAATAATCCTAGACAGTTTTATTGCCCCGGACGACGCATATTGCTAATAAAAAATCTTTAATAATGCAGTTAAATTCTCTTGTAGAATGCCTCTCGTACAATAGCCACAGTATCGCAATTTGTGAATTTCATCAACTCATATTGGCAGAAAGATAGGTATTTAATGACAAAGTTTCCTATTGGCTATAAATCGATAATACATTCTGAAAAAAAAAATTGTACAATTGTAATAAATATGGAAATATATAGCTTAAAACGCATAACCCAATTACATTAACATCAAAAGTTAATAATAATAATAATAATAATAATAATAATAATAACAACAACAACAACAACAACAATAATAATAATAATAATAATAATAATAATAATAATAATAATAATAATAATAATGATGATGATGATGATGACGATGATGATGATGATGATAATAAAGTGATTTTTTTTGTTATTATTATTATTATTATTATAATAATTATTATTATTTAGTTATTGAGTTCTAACATATGTTTATGTTCGAAAACTACAGCTCAAATGTAAACTGAAAAGCTCATCTTTTCATATCTAGACTACGGGACAAATCATAGTGCAAGGAAGTGTGTCAGTTCGCTTGCCGAAGGTCGGTGGTTTTCGGTCGGGTACTCCGGTTTCCTCCACCATCCCAGAACTGATCGCCTTTAAATAAGTGAAAGATTCTTGACTGGGGCGTAAAACACCATTACTCCACTCCACTCATATCTAGACTAGAGATGTCAATCTATGCGGTCACTATGAAATCTTTCACTTAAGAGGACACCTTGTTGCATTCTATGACCCGTGTCAAAATATATAAATAATTAAATAAAATAAATAAATCTGCAAAAAACGTTGACCTTGGACCTGTTCATAAAAAATAATATTTAACAGGTTGACAAATAAATAAATAAATAAATAAATAAATAAATAAATAATAAATAATAATAATAATAATAAAAATAAATAAAAAACATCTGGGCTTTATGAACAGGGGATTCTTTTTGTATAAACTATTGTAAAATGATAAAACGTTGACCATCATGTTACTTGACAGTTTCTGCTGCCTTGTTGTCTAAAGAATCGGTTTATAGCACAAATGTTTAAATACTACTAGACCAAATCCTTGTTTGTAAAAAAGAAATCTTTAAAATTCACTTCAGTAATTCGGATCTGTTCTCTCTAGTTTTCTCCGTCATTCTTGAGTTCTAGTTTTTGTTCTGGGGTAAAAAAAACCATTCCGCCTGTTAAACAACTATCAACTTAAAGTTACACCAAAAATGAAGATCAATAAAATGTAATAATGTGTTTTAAAAGTAAATTAAAGATGATTGATTAAAGTTTCTAAAGTGTAAGAGTTGCATAATAAATGAAAAATTTGCCCTCAAATTCTTCATCACTAATAACACTTTGTTATATGATCTCTCGCGTGATTTAATCATGGATTAAATTCAATCTCCATTCAAATCCGTATTTAGAATCTAAAAAACATTTTTGACATTTTTATTTGTCGATTTCGATTTCATTTGAATGCGGAAGTTAGAATACCACAAGACGATATAAATGCGCCTTGTTGATTTCCAAACAATATTTCTTACTAGATGATTAATTTCTCAAGGGAAATAATTAAAAAGAAAAAAATTTTATTTCAAGAACTTTGTAAATATTTATTGTTCTTAAGCTTGTATGTTCCTATATTAAAATGCTCTAACATTAAACATAATGGGATTCTGTAAGCATCTACATTTCAGTAAATTATTCTGCTTCCTAATTGACAGTATTTTTGGGATAGATTACTTATATGGCTCTAACAAATATATCTTTATTATGCGTTCTTAGATTTTAAAAAATGAGAAACTTAAAACAATATTTCTAAATTAGAATTTTTTTTTTTGAGAAATGGGAAAATTAAAACAACTTTTTTACAAATTGCACTCTTTTTAAGATTTTTTTCAAAAAAAAAAAAAAAAAAATTAATAAATTAAAAAATAAGCATGTTTTATTCCGAAGTTAACCCGGAGTGATGGCGTAGTACACCTCCGTCAAGATTTCTTTTTTTAGCGTCAGTTCGGAATGGTGGATCAAACAGAGGATTCATTCATTACACTGATAAAAATTCCTCGAACAAACATTTGCCCGAGTACAGTTTAATCTAAGGCAATGAGAGGCTCTGAAAGTTGACCAATCGGCCTTCGAACGCTCTAAAAAGGAGAGAGAGAGAGAGAGAGAGAGAGAGAAGAGAGAGAGAGAGAGAGAGAGAGAGAGAGAGAGAGAGAGAGCAGGAGAACAGTGATTTTGCTTTTTTGCAACAGAATTGTGCTACTCGCATTGAGAAAACATAAATAATGTTTCTTAACAATTGTTGAAGGAGCGCTCACTGTTTTAGTAACCATTTCCCATGCGCATCCATTAATTAGTTGTTCGTATTTCGACATCCAGTACGAGCATGATTTCATCATTCAATTTGAGTGTTGGGGCTCGAAGATGGCTGACAAGACGGACTCATTGAGAGAGTCAATGACAGAACTATTCTAAAGCACTTAGTAAGTAGATAGACCCTAATCAATACCCGCTCTTGTGTATCTGGGGAGCTTTGGCCTTTAAAGCAAAATTACTGATTTATCCAAAATACAAACAAGGCAACGGATAAAATTAGGCTTTAAATGCAATTTCATCTGATGCATTTGAGATAATGAAGTAATCGGTATTTAAAACAGTTTTAAGTCTTAGCTTTTCGATTAACAATTCAGCTACCTCAGTGCTATTAAATCATCAATTTTAACCTTAAATTCTGTGTCGTAAATATTCTGAAAGGCGTCTTAAGGCATCTGGGGAATTCTACAGAATTCAATTATAAGTTGTGGAAAAACGGTGTCAGTGTATTGTTTTTGGCGTTCCTCAATAAATTCTGGTCAAGATTTCTATTCTATTATGTTAATGATACAATATTTGTAATTAGGTCAGTTTAGCCTTGAGATGTTTTCATTCCTGTCGGTTAGGATAAATAAAAGTACTAAAATGAATGTATCACGATGTCAGTTTTTATGCTAGCGTATAACAGATCAATTTTTAAATAAGAAGTACAGTTTTCCAAACTTCGATTTACATTCTTGTCAATCCAAATCAAGTGTGTATAATTACAATACGTTTTGCCAGCGTACATGTATTTCCTCATGAAAAACGTTTACCTCGAAATTCAGAAGAACTACTTCTTTACGATATATATGCGTCCTCGATCCTTTCCAATAAACAAAACGTAAAGTTGAACCACTGTGTAAGTTGGCGAATTCCATTCCGCTCACGAAACCACCAAAAGCTTTATTTGTCTTTTGAAACATGTAAATCATCTTTGAACAGAATTTTTGAAAACATAACGAACGCCTTAGATTTATGAAGCGGTCATCTTGGATTTGTGGAACTTAGAGGCTATTTTATATTCATAAAACAATATGTCATCTCGGATAAATTGAAAAAAAAATGTAATTTTATTTTAAAACGCAACGGCCATCTTGCATTAATGAAAAGTAGCATACACTGTACATATATAAAAACATAATATATACATGTTTTTATGAAACAAAAAGAAATCTTGGATTTTGAAAACGCAACGATCATCTTTGATTTATGAAACATAAAGACTGTCTTGGAATTTTGAAACATAACGTCCATCTTGGACTTTGGCAAATTGAAACCAATGCAACAAATCGTGTTAAGTATACATTTTTTTTCGAAAACGTTCATTTAATTTTGTTTTACGATAAAAAGGGGGAGGGGTGTCAAAATGCCAACTGATTCACTGGAGAATGGCCGAGGTATATGATTCTAAAAGCCCCGTCTACTCAACAATGACAAAATCAAAATGGTTTAATTTGAGTATATATATATATATATATATATATATATATATATATATATATATATATATATATATATATATATATATATATATATATATACTATGGAAAACTGATTATACAATATTATTAGATTTTTTTTAAATAGAACTATAACTGCATTTCTGTAAATTATGTTATCAAAAATTCGACTGATCGTCTAAAGTAGGAAATATTGATCTAAATTAACTTTTGTCTTCTATTGATTTTGTGTGTGTAAAAAATCATCGAAAAAATTGCAAATTGTTATATAATTATGCTTGCATTAATCCAAGTTAGGAACTGTGATCTGATATTGTCTTTTTGTCTTTGAAGGAGTAGAGACATGACATCAGTTTTGACAGCTATTTTTTCATATTGTATTCGATATTATTCTCAAACAAAATGTGAAACCGACATTAATTCGGAAAAGAAAATAAGCGCAATTAAAAAAAAGAAACAAAAATTGATTTTGTTAACGACCATCTTGTTTCAGCTTAAAGCCAAAATTGAAATTTTGGACATAAGAAACAAAGAGTTAGTAAGTTTAAATATAAATAAAAACTGTATATCCAGTACTTGTAAGTCATTTTTATATATAAAAATTAACATTTAAAATCACGGTGTTTTTATTTGATCAAAGTGATCCGTTCGTGGGAACAACTAATCACGCAATCGAATGACATAACACTGTCCATTTTTTTTTATAAGCCGGCGCAAAGGTTGTCATCAAGTAATTTGTTTAAAATAACGAATTCATATACAAAATTTAGAGAAATATTTGTTTAAATAAATAAAACAAAATAAATAAAATAGTTTTTTCTTGAAGTTTGGGATCAACAAACCTAATTGGTTTTAGTAATCTCCCGTAACTTTAGGTTTCGCTTTTTGGGCTTTTTATATACTTGACATAGATCTTTATGTGTTCAAAGAGCCTCCAGAAATTAATTTATCTCTTTAATATGGCGGTAACCAAGTAGGTCAAAAAAAATATAGGTTTGTATTTTCCTATTCAATTTTACAATATATTCTTTTCAATTAAAAAGCAAAAATAATCATGATTTAGCAGACAATACACAAACAATTCAACACGTATAGCCTAAATATTGCAAAGAATTTTGTATAAATTAGTTCTGACAAATATTAAAAGAGACAACTATCTATTATATCCGTTTAAAATTCAAAATCGGTTGAAAAAAACAATATATTATATTCTTATGTTGGAACAAAAAAGATATTAGAATTTCAAATGAGACTACGAAGGAAAATGTCACGCCATTTTTGTAATAACAATAAGTAAGTATGATTGGGGTAACATTTACTTTCAATACCAAAACAATAAATAACTTTCAATCAATAAAGAAATACGATAGTTATTAACATGGAAATGTGGACACAATACTCCCACCTCACGAGTACTTTATACAATTCAGTGCTTTATACAATTTTAAGGCCTCGATTTGATGCTTTTCGGTACGAATAAAGAGCACTGAAAAACCAGAAACATTTTTGGAAATATTTTGAATCTTCAATATGGCGTATTTGATAATTTTATTTATTTATTTATTTATTTATCTATCCATTATTTTTAAGGATTAACATAATATCTTCAATAGAACAATGCTAGATAAAAACATAACATAGAGATTTACTAGAGAATCTCGAAGTTATATTAATTGCCTACAGGGTCATTAACACTTAGTTTCATTTCGCCGTAATCATTTAACATCAAAACGCCTTATAGATCATGCTGTTATTGACAATTAATCATTTAGAGTTTCAAAATAAGAGCTTAAGTTTTTAATTTCCGATAGCTTTGTCATTTTGAAATATATTTGTTACCCCTGCTTATCTGTTGAAGGTCGTGAATGACATGCAAAACTAAATACCAACAATCTAACATGTACTTCAAAGTACATTAAGTTTCATGATAGTACCGTAGTTTTTTTTTTAAATTAATCAGCGGGCCTCGGTGACCCAGTGGTGTAAGCGCGAGTACGGACCACGGTGCCTTTCAAAGCTTAGGTTCGAATCTCGCTCGGAAAGATCCTAGTGAAGAAAAATTGTCAGTTCTCTTGCCGATAGTTGGTGGTTTTCTCCAAACACTCCGGTTTCCCTACCATGTCAATACTGACCGCCTGGATATCAGGGAAAGAATTTTATGTGGGACATAAATACCATTACTTAACTCAACTCCACGCTTTTATTAATCAAACTTCTATACACTTCCGGCGTTATGAAATCATATGCATAATTGATTGGTCTGGTTTTCCACAAGGAATTCTCCCTGATATTCAAGTCGACACGTCACGCTGAAATTGATTACTTCTAATTATTTAATTGGTCAACATAACTGAGCGAAGTGTCTCGGTGTGTATAATTATGAATTGATTGTTTCATTTTGAATGATTAAATCTTTAGCAGACATATTCAGGTGAATTTCTTCAGGGCAGATGAATCGCAAGCAATGACTAAAATTACATGTCATATGTATCATGTTTTAACCTTATAAATGTAAATTTCCGAAATTTTCAACTTTGAAAAAACTAAGGAGGCTCATCATTACAGCCAAATGTTATACAATACAGCAGTCCTTAGTTTACCTGTTAATTGAATATAAAAAGTAACTCGGTCACATTTAAATCAAATCTATTTCACATGGCAAAGTTTAACCTTCACTTCACTTTTGGGGGTGGGGGGGAGGCGAGAGATAGTTGTGGGGGAAGGAAATCAAATTACCATTCTTTTAAATTTTTAAAAATTTTTAAAGAACAATCTATTACGAAAAAAAAGATAATAAAGAAAATTAATGAAAGATTAATGAAACTCTTGTCACATAAATATTGTCCACGGTGACTCATTGGTTTAAAGCTTTAGTATACGAATTACAACGTCCCTTGCCACATAGACCAGATATTAGTGTGAAAACTTTTCAGTTAATATACCAAAAATGTTTTCCCCGGCATTTAATTCATCATCCAAGAACAGACCGCATCGATGTATGTGACAAAATCTGGACTAGGTCATACAAATTCTATTTCTCCACTCCTTTTTTTAACTTCACGCTACCGAACAAAAAGCTGTAAACGTGACAAAGTATATGTTAAAACCATAAGTACCTTATGACCATTTCAATCACTAAAGCTGTAAAGACTTTGATGAAGCCAAGTTATTTTCAGACTAGATAATAACTCTTCAAAGGTTATTCAGCATCTAAGTTTATTACGACGATTATATCAAAGCATAAAACTTAAAAGGGATGATAGATGAATATAAGATATGTATATATGTAGCATTATTGGATTACTTTGATATTTTATAACATTGATCAAATTCAAGACATTACTATGGTTGCCAGTTGCTGTCATTCCATCTTTTCACATTTTTCCTTTTTCACCTTAATAAGCTTAATTTTTTTCGTCTTTTGCCTGTTCGCATGGTGTATCTTCTTTATCATTAAAATTACATCTTCTGTCTTCTTTCTTTGCGTTTTTCTTTATTAAAATATTGTCTTTTGTCTCTTCGCTTAGCGTTGTTTTGCTGTTAACATTTCTTTTTAAGTATCTTCGATTGACTTTATTTCTTTTTAATTGTTTTCTTTTGTCCTCTCCACACGGCGTTTTTCTGCAATTAAAATTACGCCATTTCAATCTTCATTCTTGGTCTCTTTAAACAACTTTTGTCTTAAAGGCGAAATCTTTAAGCCAAAAATCCGATTAAAATTTATCAATTTTTACTTTTTGTTCAGTTTTCATAACTAATGTGTGTGTTTTTGATTTCTTGTAAACCTTAGATGTCAAAATTTTGTCAAAATTTGAAACACAATAACCGTTGCAGGCAAGGGGATGTAACAACTGCATTGTTACGAACTAAAATACGTTGCATTAAGGCGTAAAGGAGGAGTCGAAGACAATACTTGGAACATCATTTGAATAGTTTTATGCTATAAAATCATTGAACAATCTGTTCGTTTTCGAGAGGAACGAAATTGAATGAAATTGTCCCCAATTGTCTGTCGCAAACCGGCAAACGAAATGTTTATGTTGTATCGCATTTGTTCAACACTGATTTACAAATGAACTGTATAACCAAGGAGTTAACTCTTTGAATTGCTAATTTACTAAAAATTTATAGGTTAATTCCTATTTTCATGGCAATAAATGATGAGAAATTTTCTGTCGACGAAAATACGAAATTTTGTATGAGATCTTTGCCTCATTGCGTGGAGTTGTTTCGCCATTAAATTTTACATACTTTGATATTGCGTCTGTGGATGACAATATGAAATTTTGCTCAAGACTTTTGTTTTATTGAGTGTCGTTATTTCACAATTGAAGTTTTTTACTTTATATTTTGTATGTGGATAGAAATGCGAACAGTTGAAAGAGACATTTGCCTCATTGCGTAGCCATTAACACTGTTTTTTTTTTTTTTATTAATATTGGACGGAAATACGAACAGTTACATTGCGCGGAATTACATGTAATTCACCGTGAAAATTCGTAATTTAATATTTTGTATGTGGGCGAAAATGGAAACAGTTGTTGAGATCTTTGTCTCTTCGCATGGCATTATTTTGGCGTTAAAATTTCGTACTTTATTTTAGGTCTGTGAATAAGTATACGAAATTATTGTATAAGGGCTTTTTACTCTTTTTATGTGTTAATTCCCCAGTAAAATTTCACCCTTTAAAACTGTGTTTTTTGCCTCTCCTCATGACTTTATTTCTCCATTAAAAATTTCGTCTTGTGCTTTTCCACATTGCGTTATTTCGCGTTAACAACTTAGTCCTTTGCCTCTTCGCAAACCGTTATATTGTCATTAAAATTTTGCCCCTTCCCCCATTGTTTGGGGCTTATTAATCACTATACTTTATCTCATGTCTTTTATCGTGGCGTTCTTTCGTTATTATTATTAATTTTTGTCCTAAAAATTTCGTCCTTGAAGAACAACCACGCAAAAAGATGAAAAGCAATATGGCACAAATATAACACCATACATTTAATATTAAAAAGAATAAATCATAAATGAATATGTTCAAATCTTCAATCGTATTAAAAGTTCTGGATTATTTTCACTCTTAATGACTTTCTTTATATGAATATTTATTGAAAATGCCAAGGTGACCGATTTATTTTCTTATGCCTGGTTTATATTTTGCATTTCGTGTAGTACTGAATCTTATTTCTCTTTTAAAATAGAATGACCTTGTCTTTTTTCTTAATTTTTAAAATTTTTAATTTTGCACTTCAAATATGGACTTTTCTTGAAGCAAATATGTGCTAGAATATAATAATAATATAATAATAATTTAAATTAAATTAAATTAAGAAAAAAGGTCACGCGAAAGACGGTGACACGCCAATGAAACTATAAACTACAAAATACAATAAAATGTCGCTGTATCAACCATATTAAATGTCGCTGTTTAAAGCTAATGGATGATAAGTCCAGCCTTTATTGTGCTTTGACTAGCTAATATTGAAGATGTTTATCAACTGAGAGTCGGGATGATTGAATACAGTGTCATAATGCATTTTTCAATTGTATCGTGAAATACATTCAAGAAATGCATTAAGACAATATTAATTTTTAACTGAATGTAATTGTAATGTACCTGTTTATAGCATAATCGATCAAAGACAAACACATATTAAAAATTCCGAAAAATAAATCAAACACCAAAATCACGAAGCTTTTACAGAAAGAAATATTTGAAAGACGAGTTTGCAAATGACCAATTCTCATGGATGTGTAATTATTTTATTTCACGCAAAACACTGGAGATGGTAATTAATGAGGTTATCAACAAATACGTAATTTCTTTGCGAACTAATAACACCTTATATATAAATGATGTATTTTATTAGCATATTTCTATACGATATATTTCATAATTCTTCCTTTTTCTGCAAATTTTTCGATGGAATAATTGTAAGCTGTACAAGAAGGATTTGTAAATTATTCTTTCCATGCATAAGCGATTTGGTTGGGGAAAGGAACGGTTGTTATTAACTGTTGTGATTGCGAAAAATAATCTTGTCACGAAACCTGTCAAGGATTTGGCATAAAGTCCTTATAATTCGTATTTTATTCCTTATAATTCGTATCTTTATTTTTATTTTACAGAAATCCATGCCGATATTCCTAGTGCTTTCCTGTCTAGTGATTGTTTACACACATGGGTTTGGATTCTCGGACTTTATGTGTGAACGAGTGTGTAAGTACCGGTTTGACAACTGTGTCAGTCAATGTGATGAATACAACATGTGCCGAGATGAAATGGGGATGCTACTGGAGTCAGACAGATGCTGCAGTAGATGCCTGATAAATTCAATCAGTTGTCCGCGCAGCTGCAATGCAGGACGGAAATGAAATTGACATCGGCGTCAACCAAATCAATCACGTCATCGGAGACAATCTAAATTTATTTGCCTTATATATCCTGGTTAATTGGAAAATTGTGACAATATGACAGTTATGTGACTCTCTCCAACAAAACCATGGGGGAAAGTTAATGGCGATGTAATGTATTCAGTTCATATGTTTTTCATATAATCTAACAATCTCATACTTTTTTAATTATCCATTATTAAACTTCACGTGTTACGCAATTTTCAGATTTAGTTTCAATGTAACGTTAGGCAACCAGAAAATCAGAGATTTGAGATGTAAAAGGGACAAAGATTGAAAGATTCACAAAAGTTCAGTAATATATTAAGGGAGACATTCCTGACAATATTATACATACGAATTAAAACGTAAAATGTTCTCGTTATTAAGAAGATAAGTTTTTCACATCAGTTTTTTATCTGTGTGTAGCTAAGCAACTGGAAAACATGTTTAATGTTATATCAAAGTAGATATTCCTAACAATATTACACATACGAAAAAAAAATAATTCGTTGATTGTATTCTATAAAATGTTCGTATTTTGGGGGTTAAGTTGAATATTAATGCTTCGCTAGGCAACTGAAAATCTGGCTTGTGCTAAACGCGTGTTTTTATATTTCATCACCCGAAAGAAATAGAGGAAAAATATATAATTAGAAATATTTGGGAGAAACACTTTTACACTGTAAGCCATTTACAGTCACATTTACTGTGATTGCTTACAGATTCTTCTTCAATGGTTTCTTGCTTGCCATCAGTTAATACATGTTTTACGACGGTGTTCAGGAAACTATTCAAACCTGTAAACTTCTTACCCGCTTAAATTGAACTACTAGGGTCGTCTAGTCTCTTGTACTTTATGACATTTTGAAAACTTCATCATCGCTGGTAAGATGAACATCTCAAATCAAATCATATTGGATAAAATTTTTGATCTATATTTTAGTTACACGTTCTCTTTAGCTCGTTATCATTTTTTTTCTTTTTCAACTGAAAACCGTTTTTGTGCATCCGATTTTACTAATTTTTTCAGAAAGGTGTTTTCATTCTCACAGCCTAAAAGCAAAGTATTATTCCTTAAAAGAAGTATTAATGTAATCCAAAAGTTTATCTTACCCCCCCCCCCCCCAATTACTTCAGTTTAGGGAGTTCGGTGGTCGAGTCGTCTAAGCACGGATCACAGTGCCCCTCACCACCTAGGTTCGAATCCAAATCGGGCAGATCCTAGTGCGAGAAAGTTAACAGTTCGTTTGTTAGTCGGTCTGCGATTTTCTCTGGATATTTCGATTTACTACCCAATCCCCCAGTCCTAGAACTAAAAAATTACTTGACTGGGGCGTAAAATGCCATTACTTCACTCCAATACTTCAGTTTAGAATCTGCCATCTAAAGTTTATGTAGTAAGTCGAAATCAACACAACGTTACTAATTAAAAAAATATGACAGGTAAGTGACATATAATTATGATAACTAATATGTCGCTGCACCTAACTGCATTTAAAAATACATAACTAAACCCCTCTTTTTCCATTATACATGGTTTAAATCATACCTGAATATGTCTGAATTTGATTAACTATTGGCATTCAAAAAAAAAAAAAAAAAAAAAAAAAAAAAAAAAAAAAAAAAAAAAAAATCGGCAATTTTTCAGCTATTTATGACAAGAAAATATTTCAAGGATTACTTCATCCTTAAGTTTATGTGGTGTATAAGCATTCAAGTGTTTCTGGTTAGTATTGTACTAGTGTACACTTATGGAGATTTTTTACAGTGCCAGTACACTAGCCTGCAATGTCGCAGAAGTTAAACATCGCAGACCACCCAGTTTATTAATCTGGTAGTGAGTCAACAACTAAGAGCCTACGATGAGTAAAAATCTTTCTCGATTGCGGTCGACCAGATTCGAACTTGAAGTTTGAAGACTAACACCTATACCACTCGACCACTGCGGTAGCTCAGTTGGTAGAGTGCTCGCTTCGTAAGTAGGAGGTTGTGGGTTCGAACTTCGGCCGGGTCTGACCCAAGACTTGAAGGTGGGTAGTGACTGTTCTTTCGCCAAGCACTCGGCATTACAAAATGAAAGTCACGGTTCTTTCGGATGGGAACTTAAAATAAACGAGGTCCCGTGCCACGGCGTGGCACGATAAAGAACCCTGCTGTATAATGCCATCAGCGCAACGGCACAGGACAAAATTTCTGCACTTTCGCCTATAGCTGGGGACGTCTCGATATAAGTGAATATTACTTGATTGGGACGTTAACCACCATTACTCACTCATTCCTATACCATCTCAGCCACCGCAGCTCCGATATAATTGGAAACCAAACAAAAGAGTTTATTTCGAATATTTGTTAGTACATGTATATACTACGGAGGCGTACTGTTTCCAATTTTAAGGTTGTGTATTTGAGAAAGGTGATTTGTGTGCGTTTCATTTCGTGAATATAATCTTTCTAGGATTGACCATAATTATTGAACATTATACATTCCTTGCGTTTAAAAACGAATTTAAAAAAAAATGTTTCCAGTCTGTTAAAATCGTAACATCAAAAAACATACATAATAAATAATGCATTACGTTCTTTATTAGATTTTCGTTTCATTCTTTCTCATGATGATTTGATTTTTCATTTATTTTTATGGCAAATTCTATTTATTTTCAGAACCTGATCTTTCTCTTCAATGTTATATCAGATATCGGCATTTAACACCAACATTTTGGAATATATTTCAGAGTTAATTATTTATATGTAATTATATAGTCTATTTACACCTACGTTAAATGAAAAAAATATCTTAAACACGTTTAACTGTAACAAAACGAACAATTACATACCACCATCATTAAATTTCTGTGTCCGTAAATTTTGTTGTTCTTGTTAGTGTTTTACGTCGAATCAGCAATGTTTCAGCTACTCGCTACGAGAGCAATAAAATCCTTCTCTTATAGATTAATCTAAGAACCACTCGTGTATGTGTAAGATGTGAAAGTGTGTCTAATGGCCATGGCAATTTTTTTGTGGTAAGGTGTTGGCTCATGTGTGACGCAGAAAGGCATACCACTTGGAACCGCAGTCAATTATCATGGTACCGGATAAACAAATCAATAGTCTGTCTTCCTAATGTTGAATTAGGAAGAAGAACGCAATATGTTAAATTTTAAAATCTTATAGATGAAATGGCTAGGATTCGAATACACGACCTTGACGCTGATGCTCTACAGCTTACCCATAGAGGCGGTGTAGGATTTTTTTAGTTGAAAGAATCTTGACAGGGTCGTAAACACCATTTATTAATAAAAAAAATTATATCCTCTGGGTTAGCATTTAGACACCTAAAAATATGTCACGTGCTAAATAACAGAAGTAACCATATTATTTTTTATGTTACAAACATCGAAATTCTTGTGGTTTTTATTTTAGAATCATAAAAAATTTAATAACTTGTCTCATCTTTGATAAAGATGTGGTTTGGAATTAGAATTTGTTTTTCAAGCGAACAAATAAAAAACTTTGTTTACAAAAGGTTGTTGGTACCCAAAGGTTTCCAGAACGTCTAATTATAAAAAACTTCCAAGACGTAGTAGTCTTCCCGACCGAACTGAATAAAGTACAAATGTGAAAGTTAAAAACATTGTTCTTTTGTATAGGACCGGTCGGATCTGACCTAGACGTGAAAATTGGTAGTGACTGTTCTTTCGCCAAACACCCGGCTTTAAGAAATGAAAGTCGCGGAGTCCTTCAGTTGAGGCCTTAGTTCTAAACCGATAACCCTTGTCACGACAGGTGTGACACGTTAAAGAACCCTCCCTGCACTGCAGTGGTAAAAATTTCAGCTACTTTTCTTTGTGACGACTCGATGTAAGTAAAATATTGTTAACTAATACGTAAAACAAATCAAATCAAAACTGTCTGTGATTTTTACCTTTTTCTCGCATATGCGATAGATTTATCTGACTGAATTGGTGGTACGATATTATTCAATTATTGACTTTTGATGAGGTTAAAACAAGGATTTATGACCCAAAAGAAATTTTATATTTACCGAAGCCGTAGGCTATTTTTTGGGACCTTGTGGGGCAATTCGGAAACATATTACCCTCACGTGCAGAATTGCGCGGTGGGCATAACGATTTGTCCAGTGTAGCTTAATATGTTTTCAACCAATCAAAACTGAGTAAAATCAGTAGTCATATAATAATTTTCCATATCGCACCCCGAGTGCTCCCGTGTAGCCTATCTCAGTCGAACGGGGACTACATTTTTTATCAATTGGCAAGGGCCATATTTTACTGGGAA